>CAJNDS010002726.1:0-303154 GCA_905221605.1 Symbiodinium natans | reverse complement strand
CCGCGCTGGCCAGGGCTGAAGTCATAGGCACATTCACCGGAGAGATGCCGAGAACGACAACTGCCTGCTGACCTCGGCTTTGCGATCCTGATGTGTTTTTGGTGTGCAAATGTTCAAAACCTCGAGAGCTGGAGCTCAAGACACGATGAGGAGGCATACATCGCCTAATCTGAGAGCAGGTGCCGAGACGCTGCTAGGCTGCTAGGCAAAAATATGGCTGTAGAGCATAATTACTAGATGTCCAAACGACAGGAGGCACTAAGGAGACCCAGTGCATTGGTTTCAAGCATCAGTGGATATGCGTAGCATTCGCCAGATGTGGGTCCTGCAATCAACGTCACCGACTTACGCAGGGATCATGTGATTTTTGTCAGAATCGCTCAGTTTGGAATGACTGTACCTGACAGCTTCAAGTCTGCTCGAAGCACAGCAGTGAGCAGGTCTTGTCTCCGCACGCCACACCAACTACGTATTGTTGAGCGAAACGGTGAATTTAGTTCATTGGTTTGTTACGGAATGGGGTATGACACTCAACGAAGCACTCGTAAGCAGGGTCTTAATATGCAGCTGGCTACGAGCACCTGCTACTTGGCGCATGCTGGACTGGGCCATGTGCCAGTGGTGCACACGCCTGGCGCACAGCCTAGGCGGAAGCAATTCTGGGCTCAGGGCATCGAGGGCATCGAAGCGCAAACTCAAGTCATGGTGGCAGCACATTCATGGGCAAGAAGATTGCATGCTAAGAGGGCGGTGGCAAACGTCAAGGAGTTGTGTGTCTTTAGGGGTTTTGCGGCGGTGCGGGCTGTTGGTCTTTAGCTTAGCATTGTTCGGTCGAAGCTAACCGCCCACAGCGAATCTTAAGTTGGTGCCATGCACATCGGACTTGTGCATGCCTAACTATACCTGCTTTTTGCCTGTTGGAAATGGCCATTGAACCCAACCACCGACAAAACCGAAACATACTTTGAACGATGGCGCAACTTTCACAAACCGAACAAGATATTCGTAAAAACAAACTGATCATGTTTCCGCAAGCACCCGAACTTAACAAACAACCGAAAGAACTTTAAGATTCAAGTTCTGGCTCTGGGCCGGCTTGCGTGTGCAGCATGACACAATGCGCTTGGCATGCACGTGGCCCGAGGAGAAGTGGAGTGCTGAGATGCTGACCAGACGAGTCTGTGGATAGCTGGGTGTAGGAGCACCTCATCCAGATCCGTGTAAACATGTGCGTCCTCAATATGGCCCGGAAACATAAACTAATGAGGCCTTCTGCACCCATCTCGGCACGATCCTATTTTGTTTTTTTTGTACGGTATCTTGAGGGCTTCCCGCCTCAAGCCCGGGAAGACTTTGGAGCTCAACCCGTAAACGCCGTAACCATTCCGAACCGAATCCCAAACTTGCCCAAGCTGCACAGCAAAATATCTCAGAACTCAAAACAGGACAAAGGCCAAATCTGTACCAAACCTACCCAAACCCCCCCCCCCCTCACCCCCCAAGAGCCACGCTGCACGCGGAAATCGCCCGTCCAACCACCAATGACAGTAGAGCAGGGCCTCTCTGAGCGCTGAAACGTCGAAAAGTTCGAAAAGCTTTAGAGTTGCCATCTTTATGCCTGCCCAGAACAACGCTCTTTGAAAAGAACCCGCTTCTTTCAACCTGGAAGTTCTAGGAGAGCCTCTTCAACTCTACCTATAAGATCTTCGTCTCCATGTTGCAATGACCCGGCATCCTCCTCCATTGCAAAAACCAGAGTCGTTGGACGCCAGGCCTTGTGGTGGAGGCTCCACTGGTCAACGGTGCATCCTGGCACCAGATCTGGTTGAATGCCTTCTTGTGTCCTCTGCCTTCATCGCCTTTCTCAATGTGTGGGTCCAATGCTCGGAACCTGGAACTCAGGGTTTGAAGCAGTGGGTTTGACACCTCGTGTGGGGGCGGAGGGGCTCCTTTTTTGGGGCCGCAGCCTCTGAAGCTTGCAAATACTCCTGCACCCCTGGCAACCGGAACATGTCTTCCCGACATATAGAAACAACACATGTGTACCAAGACCAACCGCGGAGGTTCCTGCAAAAACCCCGGGACTGCAGCCCGCCCTCGAACTCGAAAGCTTCCAGATCCAACTGTAACTCTCGATTCTCGGGTCCAAGCGGTAGAGATGGACACAGCCTGCCAGGGCCACGGAAGATGCGACCGCAAGGCTTCACCAAGAGAAGGTTCGAGGGGGACTCGCAAGAGATGGGGTCCCGGTCTTCTGGAACTTTGCACCTTCATCGGTATCGGGGGAGGTTTCGGGTCTCGGCGGGCCTCGGGGGTGCATCCGACCACCTCCATTGGACCTCCTAGAAATCCCGCCCTCCAGCCCCCAAATCGAAAGGCGCAAAAACTGCACAAGGGTTGATGTGGTCAACATCGCCGGAAGCGCCCGCGTGCCCAGCTGGGCGAGAACGGCCTGGTACTTCGGAGCTCAGTGTCTTCAGCTTGAAGGCTTAACGTTTTGCTTTTGCTTTGTTCCTTTGCAGGGGTTGGAGGATGAAGGGCTGAAGAAGGAATATTCTCTGCCATGTTTTCCTGTCGGCGCCAGCGATTTACGGTGCATGGGCTGCAATAGGGCATGGACAACTGCGCGACTCTGCCCAAACATATTGCGCTCGTCTGGCAGGCACATTTCCTTGCAGCTGAGATGCAGATGCTGGACAGCCTTGCAGAGATTCAAAGTGAAGAAGTGCATCGACCCGATGACTAAGAACTGCCTCTGTTGCTAGTTTAAGGGTTTTGATTAAGACGAATGGCATGTTAGGGCTGCGAGGAGCCCGCAAGGAGCATTCTCAGCTCTAGTTTGGGTGGACCACATGACAATACATGACATAGTCTCGACCCCTCCATCATGCTACATCACAGTGCCCCCTCGCGCCCCTCGATACATCGTACTCGGCGTGGTAGCTGCAAGAAAGAATGCGAAAGCTGAAAAAAGATGCTTCCAAAAGTAAGGGTCGGCTGCACCGGCAGATCTTACAAAAGCACAGCTACAAAAGGCAATCAACACGAGAGAAGGCGAAAAACGAGAGAGCGAGACATAGTCTGGAGGACGTGATGCTCATTTCAGTCACCCAACGTATCCCAACGCCCACCTCCCGGCCCACAGCTGGACGCATCCACAGCATAGACCTCAGAGGGATGCGGGGTTCGGGGCGTGAAGTGGGGCGGCAGCTTGTTGCAGTAGCGAGCTGCAAGGCTGTGTCAGCTTGGAAGCTAAGGCCGTGAGGACAGCGATTGAGGCTTCATTGGGGCTTCATGGGGTTCCAAACTATGTTTGGGAGTGCGAATGGCTCTTCGGAAGGGCCTGTCCCTCAGTTGTCAAGTCCGAAAGGCCCAAGTGCGTCTAAGCTGATGGTATTGGGCATGACGGTCGTTGTGAAGCCCGAGGATTTTCGCTTGAAACAATCTCGCAAAGGCATGCAGCCCGCACCTTGCGTTCCGGTGCCCTCAAGGCCCCAAAAGGAAACACCAGCACTCGATCGCTGTCCTGAGACCTGGACGCCCATGCTGCACGAAGCGCCTGAGTTAAGATGCAATGGCATTTTTAAAGGGTGAGTTAAGTTGCACATGGGACTTTAGGCTCCGAGCCAAAGGAGTTTTAGGGTTTAGAGGGTCGCACTGTGGCTCTGGGGATACACTTTAAGGGTGCATGTCTTGGGATCGGGCATGGGTGAACAAAGTCCACGCCAGGGGACAAACCACACAGATACATATATACATATATACATATATACATATATACATATATGCATATATACATATATACATATATACATATATACATATGCACATATATACATATACACAAATATAAGATATACATACATAAGATATACATACATACATACATACATACATACATACATACATACATACATACATACATACATACATACATACATACATACATATACTCATATATATATATATATTCATATATACATATATACATACATACGTACATACATACATTACGTACATACATACATACATACATACATATGTATATATATATGTATATGTTTACATTATTTATTTACTTACTGATATGTATATCTACAATCATCTTCATGAACACAATTTAACATGGCTCATCTCACCTGCTGAAGAATTGACTCGTTTCATGTAGAACAGCCTTTAAGGCTGCAAGGTTTGCTTTGGGGTTTGCATTCTTGTCCGCTCGAACCTGAAACCCGAAGGTCGGGGGGACCATGCGCGCGGGGGGTTCATGCCCTTGCGGGCACGAGGCTAAGCTTCCAAAGCCTCGTACTCCCCAGCCATGCAACAGCACGAGGTCTTAAGCTCTGAATAAGCATGCTTTCCCACAGCCTTCTTCAACTTTGTAAACTCCGTAGACAGCCCATAGACATTCGGTTTCCTTAAGCCATGCTGGCCCTGAACTAGGAAGCCGCGCTGGCAACGCCTGCAATGGTGGAGTTCAGGGCCTGGCGCTAAGAGAGGCCTTGAAGGAGTTGGGGGTGGAGATTGTTTAGGCTTAGCACTTCGGACCAAAAACTGAACCGGTGTCAGTACTTGCCCATAAAAGCTAAACAAAAAAAACCTGTGGCAACACGGATGAAAAGCATCTCCGCGAGAGAGAGAGAGAGAGAGGGAGAGTGAGAGGGGGTATGCTGCTTTAGGTGTGTGGGATTGTGATTTGCTCTTCCGTTTCTGATTCGCCCCCGACTTTTTGATTTCGTTTCCTTGCTTCTTGATTAAAAATCTGTGTCTCTTTGCGTCGGTGTTCCTTTGCCTCCTCTCTTTACAGCATGGATTTGGTGGCTTGTGACTTTTGCTCTGCTGTGATTCCTGTCTGTCTTTTTGGGGCAGCTGTGTCATTTCTTGCCTGGCCAACCCAACATCTTCGTTAAGGGTTTGCCCAGCTAACATCTTCTTTTGGAGTTTAGGGTTTGCCCACCAAGCAAGCATCTTCTTTTGGGGTTTAGGGTTTGCCCACCCGAAATCTTCTTCCTTTCAAGGCTTAGGGTTTGCCAACCCACATCTTCTTTTCGGGCTTCAGTGTGCTGTGTGCCCACCCAGTATCTTCTTTTGGGGTTTCGGGTTAGCCCACCCAATTTCCTTCTGAAGGTTTAGGGCTTGCTCACCCAACATCTTCTTTCAGGGTTTGGGGTTTGCCCGCCCAACATCTTCTCTTGCGGTTTGGGGTTTGCCCACCTAACATCTTCTTTTAGGGTTTAGGGTTTGCCTGCCCAACATCTTCTCTCAGGGCAAATTCCTTTTGGTGTTTAGGGTTTGCCCACCAAGCATCTTCTTTTGGGGGCCAGCCCTCCCAACATCTTCTTGTCGGGCTTCGGCTTGCCCACCCAACATCTTCTTTTGAACCTCTTTTAGGGTTTAGGATTGCCCACCAAACATCTCCGTTACATCTTCGTTTAAGGAGCAGGGTTTGCCCGAGTTTGCCCACCAAACATCTTCTTTCAGGGTTCGCGTTTGCCCGCTCAACATCTGCTTTTAGGTTTAGGGTTTGCCCGCCAACATCTTCTTTAAGGTTCAGGGTTTGTCCACCAAACGATTAGTTTTTGCCCAACATGTTGTTTGCAGCTTTAGGGTTTAGGGTTTTTCCACCCAACATATTCTTTCGGGGTTTAGGGTTTGCCCACTGGTTTGCCCACCCAACATATTCTTTTACCCACCAACCTCTTTTTGGGGGTTTTAGGGTTTGTCCACCCAACATCTTCTTTTAGTTTGCCCAGTCAACATCTTTTTGCAGGGTTTAGGGAAGTTTAGGGTGTGCCCACCCAACCTCCCCTGCAAGGGTTTAGGGTTTGCCGCCTGCCCCCTGGCCCCCCGCCCCCCCCCCCCCGCTTCCGCCAAAAAAACCTTCTTTTCGGGTTTAGGGTTTGCCCGCCCAACATCTTCGTGTAGGGATTGCCCACGCAACATCTTCTGTTAGGGTTTAGGGTTTGCCCACCCAACATCGTCGGTTAGGGTTTAGGGTTTGCCCACCCAACATCTTCTTTTAGGGTCTACATATCCCGACCAAGCATCTTCTTTTCGGGATTCGGTTTAGGGCTTGCCCACCCAACATCTTCTTTTTGGGGTTTAGGTTTTGCCGGGTGGTGTATTTGTTTGCGACTTTTTTTGTTTTGGGTGAGTTTTTTCGGGTGGGCTGGGGTGGGGGGGAGGGGGGGTTGGAAAACCTCGATGTCCTGCATTTTTAATCTATTTCTCTGTATTTGTAAGAGGAAAACCTCTATGTCTCTCTATGTTTCTTAAGAAAAGCGTGCACACTCGTGAGCCGCTAGCTGCTTTCTGCCACTGGCCCCGCTTGCCCCACTTGCTCTGGTCCCCTAGCGCAAAACGATATTGCCCCACTTGCCCCACATGCCAAGTGATCCCTGCCACTTGCTGGGGCAAGATGGGGGGGGAATCCCACTCGCCCCAAATCCCCCACCCCCGCCCCCCCCCACACCCTGCAGTTTTTGCCGCTGCAGCCACACGTCTGCCTCAAAAAAGCTCAGTTTGACAGCACGGGGGGGGGGTTTCCTGTTAAAGCCATGAGGCAGGTGGGGCAAATGGGGCAAGTGAGGCAAATGGGGCAAGGGGGCAAGTGAGGCAAGTGGGGCAAAATCAATTAGCTCTTTCGGGCCACCAAGTGGGGAAGCGAGGCAAGTGGGGCAACGTCGATTGGCTCTTCCGGAACAGCAAGTGGGGCATGTGGGGCAAGGTCAATTCGCCAGGTGTTTTTCTCTGTCTTGAGGAAAACCTCTGTTTTTTCTCTACTGCTATTGCTGAGGAGCTTGGGGTTTGGGGGGGAGGAAGGAGGAGAAGGAAAGAAAAAAAAAGAAAGAAAGCTCTGTTGGGTTTTAGGGTTTGCCCAACCAACATCTTCTGATAGGGTTTAGGGCTAGGGCTTGCCCGCCAACATCTTCTTCTCCCTCCTGCACAGCTGGGGCGAGTCCGCATCGCAGGGATGACGTGTTTTTTAGTAAGAGCTCCACTCGCCCAACATCTTCTTGAGGTTTCCACGCATCTGCCATATACCACACTGTACTAATCCCTTCCCCAGTTCCCTTCCCTCTGTTACTAAATGTACCCCTGATAATGAAAAAACACTTTCCGGAAAATCCTGCCCAAACCGACCCCGCCGTTTCAACCCTGTTCCGAGCTGGGGGCTCAAGCCAACCAACATCCTGAAGCTCCATTCCCTGCCTTCCCAGCCTAGACCCTAAACCCTGTGGACCCCAAACATGACATTTGGACAAAAACCTCCCCCTAATATTAAAAACACAGATTTGGGGGGGTTTATTATTAGGGGGAAGGGATTATTCGATGGCCTTAGGATGGTAACGTAGGAAACAGGCACAGGTCACAATCATCAGACGAAAATTTAATCTTCAACACACACACACACACACACACACACACACGTGCCGGCAGTGTTTTGAGGAAAGACACAGATCACCCCAGAAAGAACGTCACAGTCCGCGGGAAACCAAGGTGAGGAAAACAAAAACTGCTTAATTTAGGAGGGTCTTAAACAAGGTGAAGCAGCTAAACCCCCTTTGAACCCCCAAACCCTAAACCGGCAGCGGTATCCTTGCAGCTCACAGACTCGTTCACAAAGCTGTGCGGCCTTAGGCCAAGGATTCCCATCACAAACCGAGGCCTGACTTTATTGCGTCGACGACGACGACGACCACGATCACGACGACCACGACCACCACCACCACGACCATGGCGACAACCGCGACAACCACGACCACGACAACCGCGACAACCACGACAACCACGACGACCACGACCACGACCACGACCACAACCATGACCACGACGACCACGACCACAACCACCACCACCACCGCCACCACAACCACCACCAACACAACCACAACCACAACCACCACCACAACCACCACCACAACCACCACCAAAACCACCACCACAACCACCACCACCACAATCACCACCACAACCACCACAACAACCACCACCAACACAACCACCAGCACAACCACCAGCACAACCACAACCGCCACAACAACCACAACAACCACAACAACCACACCAACCACACCAACCACACCAACCACACCAACCACACCAACCACAACAACCACAACAACCACAACAACCACAACAACCACAACAACCACAACAACCACAACAACCACACACCCCACAACAAACGCCCAACAAAACAACACAACAACCGACAACAAACCCCAACAAGAACCACAACAACCCAGACAACAACCACAACAACAACAACAACAACAACAACAACAACAACAACAACAACAACAACAACAACAACAACAACAACAACCACAACCACAACAACCACAACAACCAACAACCACCAACCACAACAACCAAAAACAACTAACCACAACAACCAACAATCAACCACAACAACCAACAACCAACAACCAACAACCACAACAACCAACAACCACCAACCACAACAACCAACAACCACAACAACCAACAACCAACAACCACAACAACCAACAACCACAACAACCAACAACCAACAACCACAACAACCAACAACAACCAACAACCAACCACAACAACCAACAACCAACAACCAACAACCAACAACCAACCACCAACCACCAACCACCAACCACAAACCACCAACCGCCAACCGCCAACCACCAACAAACAACATCCAACAACCAACCACAACAAACCAACAGCCAACAGCCAACAGCCAACAACCAACAACCAACGACAACAACCCACACCCAACCACATTAAAAGTTAATCAGAACAACAACCAACAACCACAACAACCAACAACAACCACCAACCAACCACCAACCAACCACCAACCAACCACCAACCAACCACCAACCAACCACCAACCAACCACCAACCAACCACCAACCAACCACCAACCAACCACCAACCAACCACCAACCAACCACCAACCAACCACCAACCAACCACCAACCAACCACCAACCAACCACCAACCAACCACAACAACCACAACAACAACCAAAACCACCACAACCACCACAACCACCACAACCACCACAACCACCACAACCACCACAACCACCACAACCACCACAACCACCACAACCACCACAACCACCACAACCACAGCCACCACAACCACCACAACCACAGCCACCACAACCACCACAACCACCACCACCACCACCACCACAACAACAACAACAACAACCACGACGACGACGACGACCACCACCACCACCACCACAACAACAACAACAACAACAACAACAACAACAGCAACAACAGCAACAACAGCAACAACAGCAACAACAGCAACAGCAGCAACAGCAGCAACAACAGCAACAACAGCAACAACAGCAACAACCACAACAAACAACAACAACAACAACAACAACAACACACACACCACCAACACCAACACAACAACACCAACACCAACACCAACACCAACACCAACACCAACACCACCCCACCAACACCAACACCAACACCCACCAACACCAACACCAACACCAACAAACCACCACACTCAACACTCTAACACCAACAGGCCAACCACTCAACTACCTAACAACACCAACACCCAACACCAACACCAACAACAACACAACAACAAACAAGCAACAACAACAACAACAACAACAACACACAACAACAACAACAACAACACGACAACAACAACAACAACAAACAACACAACAACAACAACAACAACAACAACAACAACACTAACAACAACAAACACAACACAACAACAACAACAACGAACAACACAACAACAACACACACACACAACAACAACACACACAACAACAACACACACAACAACAACACACACAACAACAACACACACAACAACAACACACAACAACAACACACACAACAACAACACACACAACAACAACAACAACAACAACCACAACAACAACAACAACAACAACAACAACAACAACAACAACAACAACAACAACAACAACACAAACAACAACAACAACAACAACAACAACAACAACAACAACAACAACAACAACAACAACAACAACAACAACAACAACAACAACAACAACAACAACAACAACAACAACAACAACAACCACCACAACCACCACAACCACCACAACCACCACAACCACCACAACCACCACAACCACCACAACCACCACAACCACCACAACCACCACAACCACCACAACCACCACAACCACCACAACCACCACAACCACCACAACCACCACAACCACCACAACGACCACAACCACCACAACCACCACAACCACCACAACCACCACAACAAGCACAACAAGCACAAAAAAACACAACAACCACATTACTCTATTTCTTTTCTATGAACAGCAAATTCAAGAACAATGCGCAGCGCGTAAGCCTTGACTGCAAGCAACACTGAGTTCAGAGCGTGCGGTCTTGAGCAGCGCCCATGGAAGAGGCGGTCAACCTAAAACTCACCAGCAGCGCATACTCTGGCCTTCAATGTCTGTATGTTCACGCGTTAGCAAGTGGACATGACATGCACACAAGCAGCAAACGCGACATCAACCTAGCCCACCCATTGTATGCTAACCACGTAGCATAATACTCGACGCGTCGCCGTTGGACAGAACAATGGACCTGCGCCGAAATAGATGCCGTCCCTGCGGCACACAAAGACCCAGCAAAGTTATGTGAGCAAAAGGTTCCGATTGTGGACCCTGCCCGCAAGTCATGGAACATAGGTAAAGCTCTCTGTGAGCTTGTTGTAGCAGATTGTAGCTTTCCGAATAATGAATCTGCCAAAACAAGCCCCGCCTTTGCGAGTCATTGCAGGCTGCAGGGCTGCAACCAGACACATCCGCCGTGATGTCCCCGAGGAAACAGCTCAGGCCAATGAGCCCTTCATACCTGTTCTGAGTCACAACAGTGTCACAACAAAACTTCTGTTTGCCAACCGTTCGACGCTACATGGGGGAAGTCGTAGGAAACCGTTGCTAACTGTGTCCCGCCAAAACAAGACAGTAGTCTTTCGTCACAATAACTACTATGTAAAGAATAATTGTTGTCGTACTGGTAGCAGCCCTCAGTGCAGCGGCGCGGCTGGCGCTGAAGCGCAAGATGATTGAGCAACAACTGCACGTCCCTACTCCTAACAGAGGAAAACAAAGGCGACCGCCACAAGTCTCTAGGCTTGTAGGGCCTGGGTTTTGGCGGTTCCATGTTCGGTCACTTGATGTTGACATCCCCGCACGGAACTGTCCAGCTGCCGCCGCCTGGAAAAACAACTTCGGACTCCACGGTTCGGAGGGCCATGTGAAAAGAGCTTGCTAAGTACATGGGGTTGACCTGGAGTATGTGGTGACGCTCAGCCTTTACGCGTAGCTTAACCCCATGACATGACTAGGCACAGACTTCACGCATCTTCAGGCAAACAAACAAACATCAACTCTGAGATGAATGCGTAACCTTAGGCAGCCTGTAGGCTAAAGACTCAAATGACTCAAGAGGAATAACCCGCACGTAAGCAGCCGACTTGGGACTTCGGAAGCCGGCGTGAGGTTCGCGAGCAGCTCGCCCACCTGTCAATGAGAGTGCTCTCGGCTTGCGCGCCCTCGCAATCTGCGACACATTTTGGATGATGGACGTGTGTAACGGAGGCATTCATGCACTTGAATTTACATAAAACATCCAAAGCCTGGCCGTACCTCGCACCGAGCCTGCAGCTCCGTTTGCGTCGACGTTGTGCACGGCAACGGCCTTCTAAACTTCACGTGCCCAGCGGCACGCTCCCAGTGGCAAACAAACCGGCTAGATTCTGCACACTAAAGGTTCCAGGAATTGAGTGCTCGTGCAACACAAACACAGACACAAACTCTCCGTGCGTCTGTTGTCCTTCAGTATCATCGCAAAGTGTTTGTGAATTTTTTTTGTGAATTTCATCAAGGTGAAGCATCTACCGCATTTCTGCAACTCGGAACCTTTTAGTTCCTGTTCGATTTGCATACATACCGTGGAAATTATGGGTTTCCATTCCAGCTTACATGTAAGTAGGATCCCAGAGTATTCTTCGCACACTCTTATCCAGAATGCTGCGTTTCTTTTCAACTGTTTATGAGATTTTTCTCGGCCTCCGCGACCTCGAAATGTTGAAGCCGATCTTTTAAAAAAGGCTTCAATTCTCAAAGGGGGGCCTGGAACCAAGAAATTACATGCTTGGCAAAGTTTACGTAACAATCATGGTCTTAGGAACCTGGAAATACAGAGTTTTTCAATATATGTAGATGGCCTGCAGCGCCAGCTTTGTGAGATTTGGGGATTGGCTTTGACGTGCACATGGTTTTGGAGGGTCTGGATGCCAATGGCCTGCCAACCCTCGCGCCGCGAACCCTGCAACAGCGAAAACGCAAGCCAATGATTGCAAACATTTGCAAACCCTCGTGTAGCTGAAGGAGTCTGGCTGGAAAAGCGTCGGTGTCGGCTGGAAGGGTTTGCTTTTCTGGTCTTGTTTTTCAAAATGCTTTTTAAGCGCACGCGTCGTCATTGCAGCGGCAACTTTACAACGCAAACCGCGTATTCGATGATTAGTTCTTGCACCCCCAAACCAGCTGCAACTCAAGCATAGCTGAGGTCCCAACAAGCAATTCTCAGTGTCAATGCCTCATGACGAATGAACTCACGCCGAAATCCATCATGGCGTCAGCATGCATCGGCAACTCGGCTTCCCACTGAAGACGCCATCTTGGCACGTGGCCGCGGCGCTGCCAGCATGCCCAGGAACAACCTCCAGAAACCGGAGTCATGTCGTGCACCTGTGTTGTTGCAATATGTTGCAATGTACGAAGCTCGCGGCCACATACCCCAGAATAACAGGAAAAAATGACCATGGTTTGGGTGGGGCAAAAAGACATGCCCAAACTCACGTCACACTCGTCGGCATGTTGCAACAAAACAACCTCGGTTGATCACTGCGTCTTTGCCAAAGGAAAAGCAACCTACGAATTTAACCTCTGCACATACTATTAGCGCCAAGCAATCCTCGCCCGGGCATGGTTGCACCTCCCCACAATTCAATACAGTTCCGTCGCCGCTGGCCATCTGCTGGCTTGGCCCACGGACCTGGACACACTTCCGGAATCCACCAAACTTCCCACTACAATGCGGGGCGTAACAAAGACATGCACCAATTGCCGAGCACGACTACGTTTCCTAAGACCGGTTGGATGTTAGGGTGCGGGCATTCACGATGCCGTTCTTTTCCACCAATGCGCCTTGGATTGGTTGAAACAGGCTGCCTTCCCCAAGAAGTCGAGTTTTTAGCAAGCGATGTAATCAGGCCGCTGAGGCGGAGACGTGTTGCAGTCCCACAAGCAGTGCCAGAACAACTTGCCGCATGGCAGGAACACGAGGAAGTAGAGGCATGCCTGCATTTACGGAACGCGAATCAGTAATGTACAATCAAACTGCCATCCAATTCACATCGCACGTGTTGCTTTTTGAGCGTCGGATTAGGAAGGTCAACCATTGTGTTTTTTGGACGTTAGTGGTATTAGGTGGCAGTGTATGTCTTGCTTCATCAATTCCCCACAGAACATCAAAACAGGTCGACAAAGAGAAGGAGAGAACTTTCCTCACCCCACCCTTGGCAACCACTGAGACCATGACAATCTGGAGTTTAGGCATACCAACTGCCCAAGTCCAGTGTAAACAGGGCCTCGGTGCAGCACGGGTACTAAATAAAATCGGCAGTGCAAACATGGCATTATTAACTAAAATCCTAGGCGCCGTTGAACACACAGTTTGCTTTGTGGTGCAATTTCCGTCAGCCCACATTCATGATTTCACGCTAGGTGCCAAACTTATTTCCGAACAGCTGAAAGCTTCCTTCTCGCCCTCGGCGCGCTGGACGAGCACCGCAATTGCCTGCGACCAACATGACTTTTCACGGCGCAGTGCGTGTAGCTGTCCATGTACTACTGCGGCGAATTCTTGTGTGTTTAACCTATGCGCGTCCATGAAACAAAATGCGGATTTTTCATGTTTGTTTTGCACGCCTTTTTCCTGCAGGGGGGGTTCCATTCTTTCCACAGTTTTTTGTTTTTTATGCTTCTTTTGCTCCTGCACGACGCGGGTTCTTGCTGCACGCCTTACGCAGCATGGCAGTTTCCTACAACTCTACCCCGTTCTGGGCCGCGAAGCTGCAGGCGGCTCGTGGCCGCTGCGTCAGCAAGGCGACCACGTGGTTCAGCCCTGGAGTCGACTGTTGGCTGGCGCGCAGCCGCGCCGGCCAAGCGGACCCGAGGGCAGTGCTCGTTACGGCCTGTTACTTCGTTCCGTTCATACGTTCAGTTCGTTCACACGCCATCAATATAATTACGCCCATTCACTTCGCTCGCTTGTAATATCTACGCGCGTGTACTCACTCACGAGCTGGTGAGCGCCCTTTGCGCGTCCGAGCCGGTAAAGCCTGCTTGCCTCGCGCGTTTGCTCGCCGGGATTGCCCATGCCGACGGCCTGATGCGACCAGATACTGGTATCCCGCTGAGGCCGAGCGCAGAAGACTCGTGGCACGCGCTCATGTCCGTCGAGGGGAAGTTTCGCGTGCCCGCCACACCCTTACGGCCACCCCGCTCGCACCTGGAGACGAGGCGACGTGGGAAGCGCTGACGGATCCTGCACGTCGACGTCCTCGGCACGCCCCTTGGCCATTATTTGGATTTTTCGCGGGCTTGGTCGGAGGGACGCATGCGTGAAGAGCAGCTCTTGCTCGACCAACTCCCTAAGCTCCCCGATCTCCAATGCGCCAGGCTCCTGCTCGCCCAGTGCGCTTCGCCGCGCGCTAACCATGCGCTCCGAACGGTGCCCCCGGACCATGTCGCAGCGTACGCAGTAGCCCATGATGCGGCGTTATGGGAGGCATGTCTGCGGAATTCGCGCGCTGGCGTTCCTTCCCGCTGCGCTCGGCGGGCTGGGCCTGCAGGACGCGACCCGTAGCTTATTGGGCTGGCCGGGCTGACGCCCTGCCCGTCATCCAGGCCCGCTGCCCTGACGCAGCACGGACCTGCGCTGAGGCCTTGGAGCAGGCCCGGGACGACGCTGCACCCTGCCTCCGCAGCGCCGCGGGCGCTAGAGCAGTCCTCCAAGCCGGGGGATGAGCTGATTGCCCTTCTTGGTTGGTGCTGGCGGCTGGTGCCCGCCCGACTGCCCCGGATGCGGACGAAGCGGGGCTTGGCGACTGGCCTCATGGCTGGCAGCGGCTCGCGTCGCAGACTCGCAACCCCTACTACCGCGACTGTGTGCTGCTGCCCTCCCTGGCGCCCAGCCGCCCGGCCTTGCTGCGCTCCCAAGCCGGACCGCAAGCAGCCGCTTGGCTCTCTGCTGATCCCCCTCTGAGCCGGGCCTGATGCTCCCGCCGTCGGACATGCAAATTGCCCTGCCGCGACGACTCCGCCTGCCCCTGCCCCTCGCGCCAAACGTTTGCAGCGGCGCAGGAGCACACGGCTGTAGCCGCCGAACGGATGCGTTCGGCGACCACGCTCTGGCGTGCCCGCGCACAGGCCTGTTGGCTCGCCGGGCGAAAGTTGTGGAGCGTGCTTGGGTTCGCGTTTCTCGCGAGGCCGTCGGCCCGGAAGGCCAGGTCGTCCCGCAGCAGCTGCTGGTGCGAACAACGGCGCCGGGAGTGCGAGCAGGGGACCAGCGCCACTTGGACCTGGTGGTCTACGGTGCCACGAGCTGGGGTGGCGCCCTCTGCTGCGACGCCACTATCGTGTCGCCTTTAACGCGACGGTGAACCGCACCCCGCGCGGCCAGCTGGGACGGGGCCTCGCTCCGCCGCGCGGAGCGTCGGAAGAGGGACGCGTACCGGCCCCCAGCGTCTGATGGTCCTCGGCAATGAGGTCGGGGGGCGCTGGAATGACCAGGCCCGCACTTTCCTGCAGACCCTGACGCGACCGCGGGGTTACCGCGCTCCGGCAGCAATGCGCCGCAGCGCAGCGAGCGGTTGGGCGCGCCGTTGGTGGGGGCTGTTGTCCGTGGCGGTCCAAGTTGCCGTTGCCGAGACCGCCCTGGGCACGGCTGCAGCAGGACTGCTGCCTTCCGGCCCCCGCATGGTGCCGGCCCTGGAGGCCGTGCTGTCGCTGGCTGACTGCGCCGGGCGCAGCCTGCCGCCGCTGCGGCCGTAGGCGCCAAGCCCTCGAGACCATGACGGCAGAGGGAAAAAGGTCCGCGAAAAAAACAAAAAAAAACACTGTATCCTTTTTTTTTTATCCTCCCACCAAAATACTAATATACCATCCTAAAGGTGAAGTGCGTGCAATGAACGACGCCCGACTACTATTTCTGGCATGTGAATGCAAGAACGAAACGAGAAATAGAAGTCATGTTACGTGCATATCTTCACTGTATTTGTTCACTCACTGCTTTCGTCTATAGAGTGAACGGAGTGAACAAGTGAGTGAGAGGATAAATAAAATTCCAACCGCGTAAACGGCACCATGAACCCTTTTTGTTACGGTAATTCTATTATAAGTGCAAAGGTTAACTGCGTGCGGACACATCTTTAGAAAGAAGTGCACTATCCACCTTGATTATGATGGGGGCCTCAGCGTTTCGTTTACTCACTTCGCGCGGTCAGTTCATTCACTTTTTGCACTAGCATGGCCCAGCAAGGTCCCGGAGCAGCTGGCGCGCACCAGTGCTCCAGCTCCGCCGACCTCGGACCCTAGCACCACGATCGCGAGCTGTCGCGGAAGCGGGCATTAAGCTCCGGGTATATAGGCGGCTCGCTTACGCAGCTTGGCCACCCGCAAGGCAACTCCATCTTGCGCGGCAGTGCAGTGCTGAGGCAAACCTGTGCGTGACAGCGGCGACACCGGTGTTGCGTCGCAGCAAACGGCTCACCGAGAAGCGTCGCTCCTTGGATGACGAGGTCGTCATCGGAGTAAACATTGGGCGCCGTGGTGGCATGTGGTAGCGCGAGCCATTGTTGGTCGCCTGCGTATGCCTGCGTCGCCCTGCGAGCGAGCAGACCGGCGCGCGTGCATACGAGGCGGCATGGTCGCACAAATGCGTCCACTGCTCCTCCGCATCCGGGTGGGCCACAACGGGAGGCGCAGTGCCAAGAACATGGTTTGGGGTATGGCAGTTAACCACGCCCTGGCCTGTGGGCCAGCCTGTGACCGGAGGAGAGCTGTTTCATCCTTTAGGAGGACGCAGAGGTCGTCCAAGAAAGCAATGAGGGACGCTTGTCGCAATGCTTCATGCTGGCCAAGGGCGGAAAGGGCAGGGGCGAGGCGGGCGTATTCCGTGGCGCACCCCATCGTCGTCCCGCCATGTCCCACCACTGGTGCTCCACTGGCGTCCATAGACAAATGCACGTGAATGGGGGAATGGCCAACAGCCGGGCACTCGATCAGAGAGAGACTTGTCTTCGAACGACCATGCGTTATGGTCAGAAAGTGAAACATAACACATGACGTAACAGGATCACTATACACGGCGACAACAGTATACGATCCAAGGATAACAACAACGTGCCAAAAATGAAGTACAAGGTTCGGGGGGATTGTTTGAAGTTCCTACAGCTCAGGTCACATCTGACACGCGGCAGCTGCGTGGCGCACACGGCCAACGAAGGCAATGTTGCACTCAACGTTTCGGTCAGTGTTGACAGCCGGGTCCGTGGAAAACAATGTGTGCCACGAAAAAACGCGCCGTCCGGAGGTTTGCCGTCGCCAGCGACTGCGTGCTTGATGATGAGCAGGGCATTCTACAAATGCATGTGCGAGGGAGCCAACACAAGATGCGCAAAAACGACAAGGATCGACAAGGGGCATCAGAGGTGTTTCCGCGATGACGGGCGGACCTGCCATCCGCGAAGTCGTGATGGCCACACCGAGCCAGACCCCAATAACGCACATGATGAATCTGATTGTTGCTACTAAAAACAATGGGGGTCAAACGCGGCACCGACTGCCACTGGGAGCATGACTGCAAGCTATTCAGACCGGAGGCAAGAAAGGCATTAGACCTACCAGTTAACAGCAACTGGGCGTGCTTCAACCACCGCGCACAGCCGGAGTGAACACCCCACTCAACTGGATGTGGCACACCCGTGCACGAGACCCAAGATGAAGGGTGTTGGTCAACAAAGTGCGCGAGCTGCCCTGCAAAACAACCCTGGGGCAAACTCAGTAGCCGAGTCTACAAACCAGCTGCCCGGACAATACGAATGGTTTCAGCATCACACCCCCTGAGTTGACCCTGAACAGCAAGAGTAGGTGAACCCCGTGGCCAACCGAGAAGCCGACGACCCCACTGAAGTACACGAGTCTGAAATCGTGCTGCTTGCGGGCCTGCCGGAACAAACTCCAACCCGAAACAGACGGATGGGTGCACATAAGTCTGAATTCGAGCTGGGGCGCCGTATCCCGCAGCTTGCGGAAGAAGGCCGAACGACTGATGCTATCGTAATGCGCTACAGCCGTCAAGCGACACGACCACCGCTTGAGGGTCCATCTCACCAGCGGCGCACAGGACAGCGGCCAAGGCATCCGTTCCAGCGCGCGTATTTAGGGCGTATTGGTAGGGGCGTGTGGCGCGGTCGAACACGTCAGCAAACGTGCGAGCCAGCACCCTGGACGCGAGACGCCTGAGAACGTCGCCTGTCGCGATGCCGCGAACGCCACCATTGGGCTTGCGAAGGTCCGTGAGGCGCGGGAGAGCAAGTGCGTCTGCGACTGCGGCAGGCACTTGCGCCCGCGGCAGGCTGTTGCAACGGCTGTAAACGCCTCCAGCATCCTCCAGCGCGGAGTGCTCGGCAGTGGCGCCTGACAACCCAGGGGCCGCTCTGCGTTTTGTGCTGCGCAATGCCTCGGCCACTTGCTGCACCGTCAAAGCCACGCAGCGTGCCGGGTCGACCTGCAGCGACTCCGCCGCGATTTCCTGGCGGGGTACGGGCGGACGCCTGGCAGGGTCGCGCAGGGCTGCAAGTCGCGCAGGGCTGCAAGCGCAGATGCCCCGCTTCGCCGACCTCGCTGGCGGGTGGGCTTGTTCACAAACGCACAGGCGCCTCCTCGGCACAACTACGGCCAAGGGGACGTAAAGCCACGAGTTCGTGGGCGAGGCGACATCGCCGACTGGCGGCGCGCATTCCAACCAGGCTCGTGGATCGCTTGCTGTCGCCATCTGGTGGGGCTGTCGGGCAAACCGGCAGCGACCATGCATTGATCGGCCGCATCGGTCCGCATGGCGCCGGGACGTGGTTGCCGCCCACAAGCGCAACACATGGTCACCGAGGCCTGTGGCGTCACGTTCGTCGACAGTCTTGGCATGATGGCATGCCAACGACAGAAGGCACGGCGGCCTCCTCCCCATCCAGCATACGTGAGCATCGCGGGCATGCCACGACATCTGCCATGCCTGCATCACCCCGGACAGCGACTGGCGCCCAATACTTGTTCCGCTGGGCCAGTTCGACGAAGTCCATCGCCGCCGTCGCCCCGCATTGCCGCGACGCGCCAACAACACAACACATGAACGTCCGCGGGTGGGGCGGGGTGAAAGTGCGGATCGCATAGACGGCCACAGCATGGCGGCTGAACCTGCCACCTTCCTCCAGACCCAGGCCCACCAGCGGTCGGAGCCGCTTGCGGGTAAGCGAGTTTGTCCGTGAGACGTGTCTCCGCATGGACGGCACATGCCAACGACGAATTGTTGACGCAGTCGAATCGCTTTCGAGTGATCCCGGGGTCGCCGCCAAATCACCAATGACAAGCGTTGCTGGCCTGGTAACAGGAGCTCAGGCGGCATTCGGATCAGAAGCAAGGCTGCTGGGGTCGCGCTGAACATGTGTCGGAGAACGCAGCTTAAGTATACTCGCAAGCGACAATCCGACGACATGTCTTGGCAACAACGTCGTCAAACAATGCTGGCCCAGAGGCCGCAGATTTTTGTAAGGACAACAAAAAGTCCAACAATTCTGCCTGGCATCCCAACTTTTCGGACGGACATTGAAAAAGGCACAGTCCAGAGCACGTGTGATTGCACACAGGCGATGACACCTCAAGGTGCACCAGAGTCCTCGAGCTTGTTGTCGATGTTTTTGCCTTGGCCCATCCCATTGTTGCACTGGCAAGACCTCTTTGTCCTGACTTATGTGCTTCAGACCTGGTGTCAGTTTGGAAGAAAGTCAGAATGAGGGCAGCTGAGCACGAGCTTCTCACTTTCTGAGCAAATGGCAAGTTCCCTTGAGAGTCGATTCCGTCGGTCGCATCTGCGGAAATGCATTCGTGCCAGCTCGGCTCAGTCTGGGCATCTGGTGGATGAGCTGGTTTTTGTAAATGAGATCATGTCCACACCGTGGTGCTGTGACCTCAACCCAGGCTGAGACGTACCATTGCTGTATTGTGGCAACGGTGCAGAGATGAATGGCACATATCGCCGAGACAGCCGACATGGGAGCATTCTTTCGGATGCCTCCGGCAACAAGTTGCGCCTACCATTTTCGACAACAGCGAGTGCGACGGTGTCGTGCCTTGTGCATGCTGATGCATGCAGCAATCGAAAGCAGCAATTGTTCAAAACCAACAATGCAACAGGCCGTCTGTCCGGTTGTCGCGGCGACAAGCGTCATCGAGTTGCAATTTTCCTTGACCTTGTTGTTAAGATTCCACCGGTTGCGTGCAATCCTGTATGAAATTCATTCGCACGTGACGCGATTTTCGACAGCCAACGTGTGACAATTATCGACGAACATCGGTATTGGCCATCGAGTACAAAGTGCATGTTGCCACCCGCTGGATGCCGGGCAATTCACAGAACATGGCGTTTTCAGCTTGGTTTTCGTTCGTGTCATAGTGCAAAGATGTCAAGAATATGCTATTGGCATTGGGTCGGTCTGCCCTGCTTTAGATGCCCCGGTCTGATTGGTGGGTGACGACAGGTGCCCCCTACCTACAAGGCACAATCTCCATTCAGAAATCAACGACGATCTTTATATCCGATGCGTACAAAGCACAGTTTTTCATCCAAGTCTCAGTGCTCAGTTAAACCAGTTCTTTTGACATCCACGTGCCGAACGTTACGACTTTGCTGACTGTACCCGGGACGCGGCACGCTGCCAAGCACAGGAGCTACAGTCCCAAAGCTTGTTGGCAAGGCCAGGGGCCGGGGGTTTAGTCTGCGAGCAAACTGGACATGCTAGAGGAGTACATGCACACTGTGGCCTCACGACCAGCGACGTCGGCCCATGAAACATACGGCCGAGGCATGTTCGAAGGCAGTGTCTTCATGAGCTTGCTCAAAAGCCTTCACGCGTTGCACTGGCATGGCGCCGGGGCGATGGTCAACGGCTTTCGGCAACCCTCGTTTTTTTTGCAACAAGCTCGCTAAGTTTCTCGGCAGGGCCAAGCACACAAAAGGCGTGCGAGAGCAGAGAACAATTTGTGTGCAAACCTTGTCACCAAGTCACCAACGCCTCCGCACCGTTCAGGATCCAGTTCGATTCCATTGCCCAGGAACCCAGGAAAACAATGCCAGCAACCCCGGACCAAGCCTTATGGGACTTTGTTTGGGACGCGTCAACCGGCCGTCTACCTTGCCAGTTTAGTTGTAAACGCTTGCGCGCGCAGCCTCGGCAGCCGGGCCGGCCCAGGGCAGGGTCCAGTATGATCAGTATGTGGAGACGAGACGGTGAGGGTGGCGGCTATAGAGGGCCCAGTTTCTTGTTTTTTGGGTGCTACCTTTGTACGAACTGCCGACAAGCGGGACCTCCCACGGCATCGGTCTGCGGCTCCTCTGTCCGAGGGTCCCAGAGGGAGGGGGGGCGCACTAAGCTGCCCCGCTGCCACAGCTCTACTTGGCGCCTATAGCGACCACGCCAGTTTCGATCGCCTCCCGAACGCAGCTGGCCAGCCAAAGCCTATGCAAAGCTCGCCACAAACCTGTGGGTATTGGCTGCACGCATGGTTCAGGTCAAAGCTCTTCGAGTTGTAGTGGGCTCTGGTCTTTTCGAGCGTCGTTTAGGCGAGAATTGTATTCGGTCCCTCTTGTAGTTCGCCTCATGGCATGCACAACTTCAGTATGGGTTCGTAGCAGTGTAGCACCTGATTGTATCATATTTTTGCTAAGCCCTGGGAATACTTAAGACACAAGCTGAACTCGGAGCCTGGACGCCCGGACCACGAGACGCTCGCTGGGCACGCAGGCGAACGAGGTCGCGCAAAGAAGCACTGTCCCTGACTCCAGCGGCCTCCCACCTCCGTGCCTTACACAAGCAGTTTCTGCGGCCCCGGCTGCCCAGCCCGCGTCAGCGGGGACACCAACTTTGTTCATGTTCGCATTCACCATTGGGGTGGGGTGGGGTGGGGTGGGGTGGGGTGGGGTGGGGTGGGGTGGGGCCCCGCGATGGGAGCTGGACCATGGCAGAGCTGGAGGAGCCCAGCCCCTTGCCGCTGTGGATGTAAGCGTGGCGTAGCACTGCCAGCGCCCTACTGTGGCTTTGTCGCCCGGACGTCATGCCCCTGCGGGGGAAAGAAGAACACGCTGTAGGGACTGCTTGGATGCCCTCCGAATGCTTTGCACTCGGTTCTAGAATCTAGAACTTGCTGTCGTGCTGGGAAGCCAGGGGCGGCTTTTTTTAATTTTCGATGCGAAGGCGGGCGAGTCCAGCGCGCTTGCGCTCGCTCGTAGAGAGGGAATGCACAGAGGCCGGAAGGAGAAACTTGGATAAAAGCGAAAGGTCGTCTTACACCGGCTCTCCGACAATCGTTTCGCTTGCGCGGATTCCACAACTTTGAGGTGTCCGTCGTGAACGAGGTCTGGTTAGGAGTTCGGGGTTCAAAGTGTAGGCTTGACTTACATGGAGCTATAGTACTGTGGCACTCCAGCAAACCTTCTTTCAACGTGCCAGCTGGCTAAGAAGGGTGAGGCCCAAACCCAGAACCACACAACCTGCATCAACCTGCTCTTGTCTTGCGCGAATCTTTGCCACGTCAGGCATGCGAGGTTGTGCTCTTGACACCCCTCGCTGGATGCTGATTTGAGGCGCTTTCAGGCTGCCCATGGAGCCTATGGAGCACAAGCTAGGACCGTGGGAGAGTTGAAGCCAAGGCTCGACCACCACAGTCACCAGCTTCAACTCTAGATTGACTACTTACCGCCCATGTGGAAGCCTGACCCCAGATTGTCGTAGATTGCGGCTGCAAGAACGTACTAGAAGAGGTGGTCTCGATTCCACGTAGAGTTTACTTGACAGACTATCCCACCTCCAATCCTCCAGCTTAGACTAAGGAGCCTGACTGTAGAAAGTTGTAGCTTCAAGCCGACCTCCTCAAACCCTTTGCTCAAGCCAGCCAGCAGCGTCCTCTGTCTTACTAAAAGCGGGATGGAGCTTTCCGTTGCAACGGATGCAATCAGGCCACAGCTGATCATGTGTCAGTCTGCGCATAGAGGTTAATTTGCCAAGGACGTGCGCAGCACAATAAACTGACGAGACTGAAAATGATAAGTCGCACTCGGATGCCGCCAAACATGCTGACTCACGCGTGCGTCCGGCAGCTTGAAACAGACGGTATTATACACACCTCTTGCGAAAAAATGCTCCATAGTGGCTTTGACAGAAGAGGGTTCTTGGGGGGTTTCTCCGAGCAGGCAATGACGCACAGTTTAAGCTTCGGGGTTGCTGGAGTTGGGCGTTGGCTTAGAGCCCAAAGCCCTGCACCTCTGGTGACTGGAGATCATCAGTGGACCTAATTCTAATCAGGACCTCGTCGCGTGGTCGCAATGTATGTTGAAGATACAGCTGTGTTTGCCTTCTCGATCCCTCCTGGTTCCCTTCATCCCTTTGGGGAGAAAACCACATAACACGCAATGCTCACGCAATTGAGCCATGCACCAGAAGCCCGAATAAATCATGTTGGCTTCATGGCATGGCTGGAGTTCAAAGAATTATTGGAAGAACCCAAAAACTCGTCGGCAAAGGCTGCCGGCGTGAAGCCAGAGGAGGGAAGATTCGGGTAATCAAGTGCTAGTCGGTCAAGTGCAAGAGTAAATTGCTGAGGCACGATAAATCTGTTGCGTCTTGGGGCAGCACGAAAAGGCTTCGGGTTCAGGCCATACAAAACTTCGGGGAGCTTTTGTATGGGTACGTTTGGGTGCCAATCGTCCTGAAATCTGAACCGTGCTGAACGGCATTGAACCCAGTTGACCTCCCCCCTGGATTCTGCTCAGTCGGTTGCGGACCACTGACACTTAGGTCCCGTGCACGCAAGCCTGCTGTAAACAGCCCTCGCTGGATAACAAATCGGACCAGCATGAGGCATCAGCAAGAGAGCATCCCTCCCAGAAACAAACCTTCCACAAAGAAAATGCCGGACAGCACGTTGCTGGAGTTCGGATTCAAAGGCATCGCAGCCGAGTATGACAACACTTTGGCCTTCGCCTGAGCTCACTTCCGGGAAAACTTGTAAGTAGTATGCACCTGCGAACAGAATGCACAAACTCCACACCTTCCACGCCGGACCCTGCGTGTTATCATAATCATAACTATTGTGAAACAAATCATATCCAAGTGACGGTTATCCCCTATGTAGATCTCCCTTTTGATGTCGGGTCAAGGTCTTGACCGGGCAACCCTCAACTCTACTTCTATGAAGCCCTGCGTCCGACATGCTGAATCCTGACTACAGCCATGATCTTATGTCCGAGTGTTGCCATCCGCTGCTGCTCGTCGTGCAGTCTTCTCAAAACTACGAGTCCACTCGGTCTGCGGTCTTTGGATTTGTTGGGTCGTACAGGAAATATGGCAAGGGGCTTGCAGCGGCTTGAATGCGTTTCGGCGGGGTTGCAGAATGACCGCCAGTGACGGCTCCAAGTGACCAATAGACTTTGTCTCGCGCATCGGGGTTCAGGGAGGTTTCTGTATGGATGTTTCGTTTTTTCGGACGTTTGTTTATGAGGTGTTTCAGAGGAGACTCGTGTCGCACTGCTGGCCAGCCCAGCACAAAGCAATCTATAACTGCACCATGACCTTGTTCCTCAAGACGATCCTTCTTAGGTGCATTGCAAATTGCACGCCGGTTGACAATATGTTCCCTACAATTCGACTTCCAGCGACAATCTTAAATTTTCATGTTCACAAACCTCCCCAAACTCAGCCGGGAGGTGGTGGGGGGGCGGTGGGGCTTTGGCGGGTGTGGGGGTGTTGGGGGGTTGGAATGTGCTTTCCCAACACCCGCCCTCCCAACCCCAAACAATAAACCATATCCTAAACCCCTGGGTGGGTTCCCAAACCGTAAATGGACCCCCCCCCACCCCCCCGAGCTGTAAATATTCTCCGGCCGGGTTACATTTTGAATGTGGGGCGGTGCGGGGGCTCACATTAGGGGGAACGCATCGCTCGCTTCCGAGCACCCCTTTAATGAAAATTCATGAACCAGTGAGTCCGAGTCATCTGAGAACATCAGTCTTTTGGCGCAAAATCTCGGGCGG
Organism: Symbiodinium natans; assembly: GCA_905221605.1. Classification (NCBI taxonomy): domain Eukaryota; class Dinophyceae; order Suessiales; family Symbiodiniaceae; genus Symbiodinium; species Symbiodinium natans. The sequence goes on along the minus strand of CAJNDS010002726.1, from coordinate 277,688 downwards.
GACCAAGCTGAGCAACTGGTTTCTGAAATTGCCCAGCCTTTGTTCCGAAAAGGGGCACGGCCCGCAACTAGCTCACAGGAAAACATCACTCCAAGCATGTCAAAGCATGTCCTTCCTCTAAGCCTCTAGCATGCTCATCTCAAACATGAGACGACATATGCACATGTTTACAATGTTGGAGTGAACGCGTAGCGACCGACTGAAAACCTCGAAAAGTTGAAGGTACCATCTTGTACCTCAGATGCTGCAAGTCTAGCATCCTGACACTTTTGACTTGAGGTGGGGTCCTTGATACAAAGGATCCTGATAAGCTTGCAATGACGCCTGCTATAGCGGGAGACAGGTAGGTGCTGGTGAACTCGAGGCTTCTGTGCCGTGCGGAGCCCCAGTGTATGAGTACGCATTTCAATCGTAATCTGTTCAGGAGCACCGAAGGAGACATGCTGCGATCCTTTGAACTAGTATTTAGAATTCAGAGTTCAGGTAAGTCACAGGAATGTGCACAAAGAATTTGGGGGTTGAGAAAACATCATCCTCCCAAAATCGCAGTCGGAATGTCTGAAGACAGTGAAGGCATCCCCCAAACCGTCAACACCACTCCATATCAAGCCGAAACCTTGAAGCCCAAGACCTGCTGTGCTGATGACACGATGACACAGTTCTGAGAAGGGCGCAGCCTACACGCTGCTGATCATCATCTCAGATGCCCGAGCAGTTGGTGGCTTGGAGATTGGCTTGAAGGCCGAAAGCTTTGTTGAAGGCTTAGGCTTAGTCTGGCAGCTTGTCAAAGGGCTTCGAACCACAAAGAATGTAGTTTTCTGAGAAGGAGGCGCATCAAACTGGGGTGGTGGGATCTGTGGCGAACCAAGCATGCTTAAGCCCTACGGGTTCTGAATCGCCGTACGCCCTAGATTACTTAACAAACACCGGCATGATGATCGCAATGATCGCACTTCGGGGCCATGTTAGCCGCCGTACGAAACTTTCATCCCGCAACACAAGTCATCGAAACAAATCAACCCTGAACCACCCATGCCCAAACCCCAAACATCTCCAAATGGAGTCCTTCCTAAGCACCACGCTGGCTCAGGCTCGGAGTGGGTCTGCTCCTGGAAAATTTGTGCCAAAATTGCCCTGGGTCTGGAGGTCTCGGGGCATAGGCCATTGTGTTAATTCCTTGTACTGTTTGGATGGACAGGCTTGCGGAGGTTTCAGAGTTCTAAAGGGCAGGTGGTGTCGTGGAGACGAAGCTTTATCACGTTACATGCAGAGTTGCCGCACAGGGCTGAAGCATGGGTGCGTACGTGAAAGAAACAAATTACGGAAACCGAAAAACGCAACACCCCAAACCCTCGGAGCTGGGTGCCTGTAGCCTGAAGAAACATTGCAGCTCCCCAGCCCAAACCTCCCAATCCCTAGTAGAGAATCGAATGATAACGCATGCGACCCTGTCCGAAGAACCAAGGCTGAAGCAAGGGATCCTCTTTCCCAAGCCCTTAGGCAACGTGAGGAAGGCATTCGGGTAGTTGACTTCTGGAGAGGGGTCACCATCCAAAGTTTCAGCGGGTGCCAAAAAACCAAAGATGTCAAGCGAAAGCTGGCAGCGCTCTGGTTCCAACTTCCAAGTCCTGGATGGGAAAAGCACTGGAATCATAAGAACCTCTTGAGGATCGCGATGGTGCCGCCTCAGACAAAACGTCTTAGCCCCGATGAACTCCCCAAGGGAGAATTTGGGGCGATTGATGGGATCAGGCTCCAGGGTTCAGGAAGGTCAGGACCACACTTGACTGCAGGCTTTGGACATTCGGAAACGGTATGGGTTGCTGTTAGGAGAGAACGAAGTTTGCCGGGTCATGTTCTACTCGCGCTTCCGTGCCAGTGCGGCAAAACCTGGAAACCCCCCGCTGGGTCGGAACAACTTTTCGGGCCGGCGATCTCACCAAAAAAGTTTGCTTTACGAACGCTCTCCGGTATATGGCCGCTCCGGGCCTGAAAGATTGAAATCCGACTGGAAGGGGGTCGGCAGGGTTCAAGGGTTCAGAGTCAAGGACGAAGCGGCGCTCGGTTACACGCATTGAGTTTTTAAATTTCGTATATTAATACAAGTCAGGGTCTTAGCCTGGGAACGCATTTCGGAAGCCCTGAGCAACACTACTTTTCCAGGCTGCGGACCTGCGCTGGCGGATTCGAAGCCTGCACCTGCAAGAGAAACCATGGACTTTGTAAAAGGCTCGCCAACCCTACACCCGACAGTACAACACACAAGGCACCATGCCAAAGCCGATGAATCACGACAAGTTCTTGCACAATGTCCTCAAGCACAAAGCCTCAAACCACCTGCCTCAAACCCTAAACAAATCTCAGAATGGTTGCGGACTGGGACCCCATTCCAAAGAAACAAACCTACAAATCCAAGCATGGCCTGCTAAGCTCACTCTACGTAGCAGGCTCACAAACGCCGCCGACAACCTCAAACCCCCCCCCCCCCGGGCAAACTAGTGCTTTGCAAGCATACCCTGATCAGTCAACACTCACTCCCTTCTTCTCCCGTCTTACTGTACCGTTCTACAACTGAAGCGCCAGCTCAAAACGCGGAACACGAAAGCAACCCGGGTTCTTCCTACGACTTGGGGCGTAGGTTTCTCAGGATCGTCGGGACTTCGAGGGTTAGGGCTGGGGGACCTCGGACTTAAGGTCTGGGATTGATGTGATATAAAGGGTTAAAGTTGAAGGGATCAACCGAAAACATGCTGGGGAGGTAGACTGCTTACTGTTAGCACTCGATGCTTGATAGACGATTACTGAACTTGTCGCGCTAGTCTAGGCTGCAGGCCTGAGTGGGAGCAGCCGATGCGTGAGTCTGTCGCAGCGGCGTGGGTCGGGGTGAGGGCGGCTTTAATTTGCATTTCAGTCGTTTGAGGGGAGTTCATTCCAGCAGCCCCACATGGTGATTATTTGCTGTGGTGTTTGTTTCCGATTCCAGGAAGAATGCAGAACAAACAACTGTGAATAACTAGCAGAAGCTATGAAAAGCCCGAGATATTAAGGAATCGAGTGAGATGCTCAACTCGAGGAATCTGCAGCCTGTAGTTTAGACGAGTAACCCTAAACCTTAAGCCTCCGGGAGTTTCTCGGGCTCGATCTCCGGATTTCTGGGAATTGCTCGGGCTCGTTTTCCGGACATCTGGGCATTTCCCGGGATTTCCGGTGGAGGCTAGCAAAAACCTAGAAGAAGCTAGAAAACACTGGAAAAAACTAGAAAACACTAAAAACACTAGAAAAGGCTAGAAATCACCATTTGCTTCTAGCCAGGAACCCCCAACCTTCCTCAAGGAAGGCATGCTGCTCACTCACTGAGCTGGCTTTGTTCAATCAGTCCCTGGAGCCCGTCTGAGGTGATGGCTGCACATCCACAACTGTTTGGGGTAGGGAGGCATGTTAGCAAGATCATCGGCAATTCAAGCAAGAAGAACTCGGGAAATATCCAGAATACTAGGTTTTCAGTCAAGGGGTCATGAGATTCCCGTGCTCGAGATTTCTGCAGCAAAGAACCACCTCTTTAAAGAATCACGTTATGGCGCTCTAAGACTCATTAACAGACCAGGAAGCTGCGATCTGCCTGCACACCCACAACCCGAAGAAGCACCAGCCGGTCTGAAAGGCCATAACTCCTAGGCCCCTTGAACTCCAGAACCGCAAGCCTTAAATGAAAAATCAACTCTTCCGGCCGAACCACCAAAGTCTTCCTCGAACGTTTTTGTATCCGTACACCTCATCTTGCAACACCTGAGAGCCTGATCCCGTAAGATCACGTGAAGAGAAGGGCCGAGCTGTAATAACCCAGATTTACCGAGACTCAACAACCCAACACACGGTTGACCCTGCCTGCCCCTACACCCTAAATCCGGCCGAGCCTCTTCGAACTCCACTACGCGGTTCCGGGCCTGCCGAAGATTTGAAACGGAAAGATACTCTCTCTCTTAACAAACCTCAAACTCAAAAGCCTCATCATCCCCAAACATGCACAGAAGTGAAGCTGGGAAAAAGAGCAACCCAGCTTAGTAGCTCAACAGCAGTAGTGAAGGTAGAGCGAGGCACTGACGAGTACTTCATCTCGATTATCCCGTGCTTCGGTTCCCAGGCTGTCTTCTGCCCCTGTGATCCCGCGGCAGGTGTCCCTGGCCTGTCCCGGCCAACACCATGAACCCAACAGCAAGATGTGCGAAGCAACTGCTACAAGAAGAACTTCGAGGATCGAGGCTGTTCGCCCCATCCCGGCCTGTGATGGGGAGTCCGCGGGAACTGGTTCGTCTCGGAAGGCTTCGGCATTGAAGGGGGAGTTATCATCCAGGAAAAGGCCGCGCTGGTTGTCCTGAAGAAGTCGTCGGCAGGGGTTCCCACGCGACCACAAAAGAAGTAGTAGTGTGGGACATTAGATCTTGAAAGTGGCCAGTCCTGTGTTCTAGATTCCAGGGACGAAGACCGAAACCAACCAACAAGCCATCAGTTTGAACGGAGAACTATTCAGTGGAGAGTTGTCGAGTTCTAGAGAGTTCTCCGCTGAGTGCGGGACCCTGCAGCTTGCCTCTTTTACTTGGCATGTGCCGCGTCAGGTTTCACGTGTTGATCAGCCCGGCCCGAAGCCCTGAACCGCTCTGAAAGCTCTCTGAAAGCTCCTGCTCATTGCCCGTGGGTACTTCCACGTCTGGCTGCGGCGGACCTGGGTTCAGGGCTCCTGAAAGGATTCTGTTGCGCCAAGCCGCCCTGGATATGAAACACCAACAAGGCTGCCTGGAACCTTGAAGCCCAGCCGAAGCCACTGAGCCCCTGAAGCTCAGAGGGGAATGAGCTAACGCAAGTCCGACACACTTAGCTTTGCGCTGTCTGAGAAGATAAAGTGCTCAGTCTTGTTTTTCGCCTTGCAGGGCAGAGGCAGGTCTGATTTGAACATCGTGCTCCTACGGCTGGGGTCTGCCACACATTGTAAGGAAAGCCGACCGCTTGAATGTCGATCAAGCGCACAGCAGCCCACACCATCGGCTAAAACCAACGAAAGTGCAAGAAGATGTCCAACAGACAGCTGCTAGTGTCTTGACACTTAAACCGATACAATCACCAAACAAAATCAGAACCAAATGAACATCCCTGAGCTGCCCACCATCTTCGCCCAGCACCGCCCAACGATGCAGCCAACACCTGACATGTTGTCATGGGCATAGGCATGAAGATGTAAGATTTAGAATCGGGCTTTAGGATTTCGAGTTCACGTAACGTAGCATCTTAGAAGCCCTCGGCTATAATCCGAATAGATCACCCAGACCTGACTCGAATTGACTGGAAACCGTGGACCTTCCAGCACTTTGCGTGTGTCGGGTGTGCGGAATCGTTTACAGTTCACAGTTGAGGGCGCTTGGCTTTAGGCCTTAAACTCCAAGGTAGAACCCCTCCAGTTTAGGACACCGGTTCTGTAAATACTGCGTGATCAAAATACACTCTGACATCAACGCTAAACTTCAAGACCCTTCCATGTTCCCAGGCAAAACCGAACCAACGCCAACGCCAGTCTTTCTCGAGAATCCCAAACCCGGAACGAGTCCTACAGGCTAGTCTTGAGTCTTGAACCTGTAAGAACCTAAGCCTTGACCTAAGCCTTGACCTGAGCCTTGACCTAAGCTCACAAGCGCCACCCTCCTCTCAGGCTGCTGCAGAGGCCGAAAGCCAACAAACCGATGATGCCACCGACGATGCCAAGAATCAGGCCGGTGGGGACTGCTTCAACTGCACGCGGACACGAGGAAACGCCGGGGGTTGAGGGACATGGAAGCATGGAGTTGGGGATCTCGGGGTTTGGGAGGCTTCAACTTTGAGTTGCCGGTTCCCGAGTCACCAGGCGCAGGAAGCAGGGCGGTGTTGCCTCACAAGAGCTTCTCCTCAACACATATATCAGCATGTACTACGAACATTGGGCCGGGACGTCACCTGTTGAAAAGATTCGCGCGGCTCTTTCTACGACTAGTGAAAGCATTCTGCAATTCATCCTGGCCAAATGATGCCAAATGCTCCCTCGACCCTCAGCGTCCGGACCATGAGCAAAACCCAACCAGCCCTGGGAATCCCTGGGACCCTGGGACCCTGCATCCCCCTGCATCCCCCGCCCCTCCCGCCCCTCCCGCCCCACCTTGCCTGTTGGGGCGCTGGTCCTCAGCCCAGGCAGGTTTCAGATGTATAGCTCACTGTTGCGGTCTTTGGTCACTGCCACGAAAGACGATCAACATTAGGGATGATTAGATGTAACTAGCACCGAGCTCTTCGCCACTTCAATCGACCAATAAATTCGGCTGAAGGCTTTTGGGGGTGTGTCAGGCGGATTGCCTTGGTCTGGACGAGCCTTCAGAAGTTGAAGCAGCTCTGTGCACAATGTGCCCAGCAGCAAGATGCCACACCTCATGCGCCTCGCGCCATCGACAGCAGATGACGCATCAGTGCCGCTTGAGCAAGAATTTCGGTGTCTATTGTGAGGTACCTGGCTTCAGCGTCCATGAGGTGCTCTGGCATTCGAGCCGCCTGTGGGTCGTTTTCCTCACACCATAGTTGTGGGGCAGCAGATGCGATAAGGTTTTGAGCAAGGCTGAGCCCCATTCGCAGCACGGACGCCGCTCTCAAACTTAGCTCATGATCATGTGGAAGTATTTCAAGATTGGCATTGGCTGAAAAACGACGAGGGTCAGAGGTTGAAGTGTTAGTCTTCTGGCCAGGACTTCAGGTGCCGACTTTTGCAGTATACCTAATGACCATATCAGACGTTCAGATTTCAACTTGAGCTAACGTCTGCCAAGCTGCGTAATGACAAAGTCGCCCGACACATCCTGCGGTGCCGCTGCGAGCAAGAAGGCAAGACCAAGAGCTGTGCATCCAGCATGCGGTGCTTTTCAAACCCTGAGCCCTCGAGCTGCCGCAACAGCTCCGTTATTGCGTGGGAACTACCGCAAGGCAGTGGCATCCTAGACCCGAAACCACTACACGTAAGGCTTAGGACGAAGGATCGAGTCTGGCGAATCAAAAAGGAGCAGGTTTCTTTTCGGGCAAATGCCCAACGAGAGCGAGAACACATCCCATAAAACCCCTCTCCGGCCTAAGGTGCGCCCCAGCACTTGAATCAATGGCTCATCAGAATCAATGGCTCATCAAAAGCCCGCTGAAGGCCGGCAGCATCGCAAATTTTATCGAGTGTTGCCAGGGCCCCTGTTGAACCACTTCTTCAGGCTACTTCTAAGCTGCACCCGCAGAAGTCTCTTGAAATTGGTCCCTCCATAACCGTGAAGTTCTGAAGTAAAACGAGCAGAGCTCTCCAGATGCCCCGAACTTTACACTTGGTAACTAGTATAATACAACTTTCATCCAGACGCTGAACAGCGGCACCTCTTCGCCGAAGAGCACTTGGACCGTGGCCTGCGACGGGGCTGGGATTAAGTCTGCTGTGTGCAAATTCGCATCGCCCTGATCCCTACCCCGAACTCTATAGAGAGGTAGTAGAACCCGTGAATGAAGATAGCACTTCGAAACTTTAAGCCGCCTAAATCACAGCCACACCCATTGTCACCCGTCAGCGCCCCAAACTGTCCAACTGCACAGCCTCAGCCCTGATCCGTTTGCCCTGAGCCCAAGCCCGAAGCAACTGAAAGCATCAACAAGCCGCTTATGGGTTGATCAATGGAAAAACAAGGCATGGATGGTTGGGAGTGGCTAGGCCGTTTTACACTTTCAGGTTGTAGTCCGAGGACTCTGCGCATAGGCATTCGTCCCCAAACATGTAATTTAGGAGGGTACGAGGGCGTGAGAGTGATGGAGTCGCCAAGTGTGGTGTCGAGGGTAGGCTTAAAGATGGGGTGTTTGAGCTGCTGGGCCCACAAGGGCAGAAGGTGCCTCGCGACCCACAACGCTGACCTGCGCGGGTGGCCATGTCAGGCACCAGTGGACAGGCACTCCACTTGCAGACGTAGGTATAGGTAAAAAAGGCAAAACCTAACAGTGAGGACTCCGAGTTTCACGTTGCATAATCAAATTCGCTATGTAGGGCCCCTCGTGCGCAAGACATCATCTGCGAACAGGCATGCGTCATGGAGTGCCTCGTAGAGTACAACTACAGGGCTTATAGGGTCGCGGCATGTAAGGGCCTGGCTGGTTGCCTGGCCAAAAACAGACGAACCTCACACCTTGTTTTTCTCGATCCCTTTAAGACCACTTCGAGGCTTCAGCTCTCACAGACTCGAAGTCGCCGCTTTCAGGTGCCTCGTAGGTCGTGCTTCCACCAGACGCTTCGGTAATGGCCTGCACACAAGCACCATCCGCCCGGTACAGCAAGGGTTCGAGGTTCAAATAAGATTTAGTTGTTGGAGCTTGTGTTGTCTTTGCGCTGCTCCAACTTCTGCAGTTGAGTAGCTTGGAAATCTAAGAGCGACTGTTGGTTGCAACTGGGCCCCGGTAGAAGTTGGAATGCGCGATGTACGCGGAATGCCGCTTCCACTCTTCGTTGTGCATCCTCGGCCACCTAAGGTGCCTGCAAAATCCCAGTGAGATATCTGAAGCTGTAACTGCTAGGCCATGCCAGGCCCATCGGCTGTGCTCAGCCCTTGCTCAACTTCTATAGAAAATCCACGGCTCAGGTGCGCCAAGTATCAGCACGTGAGCAAGTATCAGCACGTGAGCTTGTGCGCATTCATGTAGGTATGTTTGTCGGTGTGTTTTGGAATCTGAAGCCACAAAAAGGCTTGGACAACGGGCACAACGCACCCAAAGAGGGTTTTGTTGCGGCTTGCTTTGAGCAGGAGACGCTCCAGGCATTTCTGACAGCAGAACTTTGCCACACACCCTGCAACCTCAGAACAGTAGCCTGAGCCACGAGCACCCAGCTCTGGAACTTTGGAAGGTTAAAGGGCTCTAAGGGTTCAGACGTTGGTGCAAAACGATGTGACATCGAGAGACCTGGAGCAACGTCTGCGTAAGCTGGTCGTCCGAGGTTCCTCCCAGTGCCTGACATGCCACCAACAATCTTGCACAGAGCTTCTTTCAAGCAAGCAATGTAGCTCCTACCCTTCTAGACCCTTCAGCAGTGTCTCTTGCCTCACCCCTACCTCACAGGAGGAGAAAGTACGCGATTTGCATGTTTTCCTGTTCTCAACTTCGACAAAGCAACACCAGATCACAGCAGACATCAGCAGACATCAGACAGCCGATTGAGCCCACATGAAGATGTTAGCGCCGAGTCTTCCCTGAACCCTTAACCTGGGTTCCATGCGCACGAGTTCCGGGCGTGTCATGGTTGGCAGCTTACGTTGTGGGGACTGGTGTCTATTTTTGCTTTAGGATCAGGACCTGAAGAAGCGGGCCTAGAAAAGCTTACGAGTGAGCCTGTGAGATGTGTCGGGCTATAAGACCCCCCCCCCAAATTGACTCCTAGCATAAACTGATCCCCCCAGCCACCCCTGCCTCGAGCAGCTGAGCTCCTCTCTGCTCGACTTCATCTGGGCAAAGCTGTGGGCAAACGGGAGTCTTTAAGCACACATCGAGGCAGATCGATCAAGCGCTTGGTGCTGGCAGCTGGGCGTTCGGGCTTTCGGGCTTGGGATACTTGAGGGTTCTCCTTCCTCAGACTCGTTGAGGACGCGTGCAGGTGGTTGATCTCATGAAGCACTGCTGACGCTAAGCACTACTCACAAGCCATGCTACAAGTTGAAGCTTCATCAAAGCCCTTCAAGTGCTGAGCTGCTCCTCGAACCCCTATAGCCCTATAGCCGCCCTAGCTGCCGAGTGCCTTCAGAATTCACCTGCTGTGTGACGGTGAACTCGACCTGCCCCCGGGGCTCCGGAAACCCCAAGAGTCCGCCCTAATGGGGTTGACTTTTGAGACTCCGGCTTCATGCCTGCGCCTTTTACACATGGAGATTCATTTTGCATGAGCAGACCCCCCGAACCCTGAGTTAAAACAGACCCCTCCCTACTTTTGATCATTTTCCACGCAGACTGTGTTTTGGAATGTGTGACGGGGGTGTTCGTAGTGAGGCACTTGACAATAAGCAAAGGTCACTGGCATCCACAATATCACGACTCGGAACTGAAGCCAGCCTGGGGCCTAGGGCCCCAGTCCCAAACACTCCTTCTGCGTCCACACCAGAACTCGAAAACATGCATTGTTTCGTGCTGCGGTTGGGGCTCAGGGCTTCGACCTTTAGGCCTAGAGGCACTCAAAAGCATTTAGATGAAGGCTGGGCCCACTGGGACCGGTTTTCAAGGGCCCCGTAAACAACAACCACTGTTAAAGATCTGAGATGTCACAGCAGAGGGGCCCTTGAAGCATCTCATGTGCTTACATGACTACAAATATATGGATAAACACAAGTGCAAACGCGCACCAGCAAACAGACATCTAGTACGCATACTTCTAAGGATGCGCGGGCATGATGGTACAATCCTGCGACTATGACAGCAACAGCAAACGCTACGAGGAAGGAATTGTATAAATGCATGCAGAGTGACTCTCACGACCAGCGTAGCCAGACGCCGTGGTAAGGAGGCCTCTGGTTGCCTAGGTCGCAGTCTTGTCGCGGCTGGATGGCATAATGGGGAAGTTCAAGCACGTCCTCTGAAAGCGAATTTTTGTTTCCGGGCGGCTCCAGGAAGCTCAAGCGCCTGCCGCCTGTCCTTCGCAAGGGGACTCTTTTGGTACAGGTGGTTAGGGTTTCGGGCTTAGATTCGGGAGCCCGATTGTCGCCTGCTATTGGGGATTCATGGCATGGGTGCACGGTCGGCCCTCGTATTGCAATGTGTATTGACCAACTGACAAAGTTCACGACAGGAAAACCTCACCTCAACCCAACCTCACTGCCTCGAGTCTATACTCCTACATTCTACTCAAACAATGCGCAGCACTCGCAGGCTAGAATATGGGCAGCTGTGGCCATATTGAGCCTCTACAAGTACAGTACCTTCTGCTCCGATCCGAAGCATAGAGTAGAAGATGCTTGATCTATTCATACAATCCTGTGCAGCTTTTCCTATGTGTGGTAGTGACATGTAGTGACCACAAGTGCCACACGACCCTCGGCAAGACATGACAATGAAAACCATCGCCGGGAAAACCCTGGCCCCGAACCTAAATCACCCTTAGTAGCCCCCCCAAGATCCCTCAACCTCGAGGAGTTCCAGAAGCACAATCCCTTCAATTCAACCTCCGCATTAAACCCCAAGACCGGTTGCAGGTTTGCTCCAAACACCAAATCACTCGAACTGTCATAGAGCTTGCGGCCTACCCATCAATGTGCTCGCATGGCCCTAGAAACGAGCCTGGGACTAGAACAAGCCTTAGCACACCTTCATTGCTGCCAAGCGCACGCGTTGGCACCGTCCGTGGAATTTGCGGCCCCGGTGTTATTGACCACGAGGTCGAGTGTGGCAATCTGAGTCGACACATGTTCTCTCCACACAAACCCCAAACCCCTGCCCCTAGGCAACTACAACACTGAGGAAGCCACAGAACAAGTCACTCCGCATCTTGTTAGCTGGTGTTGCTCAGGACTATAGGCCACGGCCGGGCCTGAACTATGGCGTATTTGAGCGTGCGAGATACTTCTCGGCTTGGCGGCATGCATCAAGAGCTTTGTGCTGATGGTTAGGGATTCAAGTAATTCAAGTACCGTAGCTCGGGTGCAAGTCATGGACCAAATCTGTGCTGCCACGTAGCCTTCAGAGACACATTGACCCACGATACATCCACCTAGGTGGAGAGACTGACAGGAGTGTTTGGGTTCAAGGTACTTACTCCCTGGGTCTCAAAGAATATGCATGACTTTTGGTGATGCCATCGGGCGAAAACACACGAGACCCTTTCAGTCCGAAACCCAATCAGCTGCGACCGAGACCTGCAAACTCTACAAAGTGCTCTTTAGTTTCCCTGACAGGGCGGTGGAAGGAGCGAGGTGCGACATGTGTGTTGGCGCCCAACATGAACCCGTCTGCTGATAGACCGCTTCCTCCGTCCTATCGGTCTTCCAGGGTTAGGTGCTTCAGGCCTATGGAGATGTCAGGGGTGCTTGTCGGTTGTTGACAATCTGCGTCAAATTGTCAAACCCGGAATAAGATTGAATCTGCGACCCAAAGCCTTACAGAGGCTCCGGAAAGTCGAAACGCCTGTCACAATAGTTCGAAGAGTCTTGGCATCACACATTGAAGGTGTTGGCGATGCCTGCAGCCACCCCTTGCTGCACGCTCTCATCTCGGATGAAAGCCTGCGGTGGTTCCCCATGTCTTGGGGATCTCAAGACCCTTAGCCTAAACCCGCCCTCTGGCCCTAAGCTTTTGTTCAATGCGACCGGCAGCCCATCATGCATGAGACCATGCCCACAAAGATTCAACAAGTATGATCTGCAGCGACAGGTACAACAATGGCAAGTTGGGGCGTTGAGTACTATCTTGTAGTGACTACGCATTGCTCTATCGATGGATATGCTCTCAGCCCTCACCCTGAAGCAGCGCGAAATGCTCGCGCTACCGGATCCGTTTTAAGCCGGCCGTCGTTCGCCTACGTGCTGTTGTCGCCTGCAAGTACTCTGAGCTAGCAGCTAGATCCTAAGCGGTGGATTCAAGGGGTCAGCTTGTTGCCTACAAGAACATTGCCTTACAAAAGCCATGGAAGCACCATCAAGCACGGTATCCGGAAAAATCACAATAGGACGGTTCTGTGTGCACCTGGGGGTCATTGACCTGAAGGTCGATCGTCCCTGTGACGGCGACCTGGCGAGGCACATGAGTTGCTTGGGGAGATCTGAAGATTTACAGAGATGCTTAACGTCGACGCACTTTACTGCAAGGCCGGCTGATAGGCATCAGCGGGCCCCCCTAATTCGCGTTAAACAACTTAAGCCCAACACTTTTTATGCTGACAGACACGGGGGTCACGGCTCACCGTTTTGCTGAAACTCAGAACTCCAGGCAATGCAGTCTGTGCGTGCAAGCGGTGAAATTCTGACTTTGGGGACTTTATGTGACACGCAAAGCCGAAAAGCAACGGGAGTCTGTAACGGTTGACAGACTTGGGATCCTGGCGTACACGGGTAGTTGCACGCAGCTGGGGAGATCCCCGATGGGCTCCATCGCTCCTGTCCAAGGCAAACACAAGACTTTCCCAAACTCCCTTAGCGCCCAAGCCTCCAAGCCGCCATCCCCTCCCCAACCCCAAGGCACCGAAAATGCCTCGTCCTCCCTCGAAAAACCTCGCAACCCCAAACCTCCAAATCCCCAAGCCATAGCCACCTCGTTCACGTGGGGGGGGGGGGGGGGTTTAGACCTGTATGGCTTGGCTAGCAAGATATTGGATCTCACACCCACGAAAACGCCAACAATAATGTCACTTCTGCAGTCTCGGCATTTCTTGAACTGGACTGGCACCAAATCTGGGGGGAGAGACGCTCTCTGGCTTAGGCAACTTACATCGCCTCTCGAAGCTGTGCAGAAGGCCAGCAGTGCATTTGTTGAGGATCATTCGCTCTGGGCAGGAGGGCTCAACTGCTACTTTGCTTACTCGTGATCCGCGCTTGGTTAAATTAAAAATGAGCTTCTATACCCCCATCCTGCCATGCCCAAGGCAACAACAAAAGCATGGGCATCCCACGATGCGCCGAACCCCCCCCCCCCCCCCAAGCACTCCGAAACCCGGGAGCATGAACCCCGCCTTTACAAATTCCAAGCATTCCTAAAAGATCTCAAGAATCTGGGTTTCGATTGCCCACTCCTGACCAGCATCGAAGCTTGGTGCTCTCGCCGCCATAACCACGGGCACAGCTGACGTCGCACTTGTCGCCTTGGGATATTTTGTAAGGCATCAAGCCATCGACGCTAACCCTGAACGTGTGCGGAGCCCAGTGGCATGCATCATGCTCATTTGAAGCAACCGGGCCCTCATCAACGGAGCTGCAACATGTGCTAGGTCCCCCGGCCGGCGTCGGAGGTGTTAGGGCAGTTGTGCTCATACTGCTCGTCAAGAACCAGCGAGCCAGACTAGTGAGGGTTCACAGGGTGAGATGCGCAGGAATGCGGAATGCTTGACAAGGCCATGTGAGGCCGCGCAAAAGGGCCGAAGAGCAAAGAAGGGTGCCCCGGTGCCCCCCCCCCCAACCTTTTGGGTTTGGCATGGGATGCAAGGGATCATGTGCACTCCTAGCCCGATGCTGACAGGAGCTTTGCTTCGCAGTTTGTCTTGATGCTGTGCGTCCTAAGGTGCACTATATGGCCCACGATCCCCAAACCCATGCAGGTCCTAAACTCGTCATGGCTCAGCCAAGCTTTCAGGATCTCTCCGCCCCGTGCTGGCACTAGGTGGTCACTAGCTTCTTGTGGCGTGACTGGTCCTTCTTGATCTTTCATCCCGGTTCCCAAGCAGTAGCTGATTGAGGCTCAAACAGCACGCAACAACTTCCCAAAACACAGCCTGCGTCGCACCACCCACGGATGCAACAGCTGTACTGGGAGGCTCGCACGTGTTCAACACCTCAGCTGGCATCGTGGTGCACTCCGAAGCCTTCGATGCGAATCCGAGACAGAAGCTCGAAAGCCTGAGTCAGAATCTTCCCAAAACTGCCAACATCCCATGCCTGTATATCCTAAATCCCTACACAGACCGACGTCGCCTGCGCAGGTTTACACCCCCAAGCCCTTCTGGCCCTCCCAGTGAGGCCGTCGTTGGTCCTTAAGGGGATGGAGACGAACCTTCCGGGACCCTCGATCCCCAAACGCAAAACCTAGACCTGAGTCCCAGTTAGAGTCGGCCTTGTAGGAGCCCGATGAAACATACAAATGTATCCCTAGTTGTCCGGTTGAGGGCCCTCTGGGGCCAGGGATCTTTCACATGCAGCCGGCGAGCGCACTGGCCTAGCTCCAAGCTGAACTCCTAGGCGCCCAGGGTGGATTTAAGGGTGATTAAGGGTGGAGTTGTCAATGAGACGATAAAAGTCAGGGATGCCATTCGGGCCGGGCTTGTTGACTACATCGAGTCTTGAATACAGGCTTTGGGCGCAATGCCGGCTTTTGGTTCCACCATGTTCCACCAATTCCTCATCACGTGAGACACAAGCAGACCCCTCTGAACAACGTATCAAGGCAACTCAGGCCCTCAGAACCCTAAGCACATCTGCGCCCTGAAGCCCGAAGCTCAAGCCCTCAAGCACAAGAGTTCTTGTTGCCGCACTGTCGTACGATCACGATAAAGCCCTACATCATCCTGGCAAAAAGGAAAGACGACAAGAGTTGGAGGGGTGTGGCCAAAACTATGCAAGAACTCCAGATCAGCCAGTGCCCAGCCCAGCGTAGTCCCCGAGCCCAACACCCCCAAGCCTCCTTAAACTCGTTAACGCTTTCTCGCTTTCAAAGCTGCTTGCCACATACAAGCTACGGGCTCGATACCATCTAACGTCTTGCAGGCCTTGCTCACTTTGTTTTGTCCTGAATCCAAGCTAGCAACTTGCTGCAATTCCTGTTCCGCGGGGTTTGCAGAAGGGTTCAGAGAAGGCTCAGGACGTGTGCGAGTTTCAAAGAAGCAAATTACAAGTTCTCCAACTGTTTCATCCCGATTGGCTGGAGTTGACTGTCACCAGTTACTTCTTCCTGCGAAGGAACTTGTAATGCCCTTTGTCATCGCTGCCGTCAAGAACTGGAAAGTCCTTGGAGCCTTGGAGCCTTGGAGCCTTGGAGCCTTGGAGCCTTGGAGCCTTTAGCCCGACCAAACAGTGGTAAATACTGTGGCTCCAGGCTGATGCGGTGCAGCCCACGGAGAACCTTGGCTGACGGTTCTTGAACCGCCACTCCATATCCTACTAGAAGATCGTGATGCTTCGGATTGCTTGATGAAACGGAAGCTGCATTAACACCGCTTCAAGAAAAAGACTCGTCCGAGAAACGTGGATCCAGCAAGTGTCCCAGAAGAAGCCCTGTGTCCAAGCACAAAACCAGCCTGAAGCGCTTTGCCATTGCGGCCCAACGCATCCCAGAACCCCCGCAGGGCCCAAACGATCCGATGAGGTTGTCGTCCAGCTGAGCGCAGTCCCCAGTGCCCTGGGCACGGCACACATCCCCTCTAGAGAAGCATGCTTCTAGGAGAGTGGAAGAATTGAATGTGCCAAGAGAATGCCAAGGCTCATGGAATCCACAGAACCCAGATCTGTAAAAGTCTCGTCGAAACCCTTTTCCAGCGTGGCCCGGGCACGATCTGACACACTCTAAAGTTTGATGGCGTTTGTAGATCCTTGTACTGTCCTTGTTGATCCAAAAAACGTCTACAACCACAAAGGCCCACTGCGAACAAGGACTATAGGTCCGCAAGCTGCTCCAAACCCTAGAAGCATCCGCCTGGAAGCCGTGGGGTGCTGGAGAAGTGGAACCTGGGGGCTTGGAAGAATGTGGGGGCATCTCTTGCTTCACACCATCATCAGCTTTTAGGGCTTCCCTCACATCGTAGCTCTGACCTGTTGTCTAATGATGAGTGAACCTCGGTATCCCTGTATAGTGGAAGAGGCGGAGGGGGCGGTGGCTCTGGGATGATGCGCCAAACTTCAAACGACCCGAAAAAATACAGTTCCAGGGACTATACAATCCAAAATTAGTCCTGCCCAAATATGCTCGGATTTCTTCGAGCAATTCACGGGGGGGGATCGGCATTCAGCAATGGAGAGCACAGGGGACTTCAGGCAAGTAGACAAGATTTTGTCCGTGTGCACCTGAGCGCATCGATTCCCTGCTGGGACGAGTGCTTTGACAAAGTTCAGGACTTGCTGAGACTGTAGCAGACAACAAACCTCGGAATCCTCTCAGAGCATCTCAGAGCCAAGCCAAGGGAGGAGCCCGTCAGCCGCACCGTAAGAGCCAGGCCTGACGTCAGAGACCCTTCTCTTGCTTTTGGTGGACAGGAGGGAGCTGAGATTTGGGAAGTAATTATGCTGTTTCTGCTGCGTGTAGCAAAGGCCTGTTGCAGCTAAGCGTAGCTGTTTGGATGTACGCCTTCTTGCTCGAGGTGGCAAGGTGGGGGGCAGACAATGCGCTAGACAAACACAACCTCCTGGACTGCTGACTGCTGAGCTCAGATCCAAATCCTGAAGCCTAAACCTGCTCAGGCTACCTTCAGGCCACTCTATACTGGGTTTCAAGAAATGTGGGCCATATTCAGCTGAGGCTTTGGGGCCCACACGCTCGCAATAATACTCGACAAAAGCTTCAAATGTTCCTCAGAAGCATACGCCCCTTCGGAGCTGCGTCCATAAGGACTTGGCAGATCAGTGTCCCTGAAGCGGAACATGGTCTAAATGCATCTAAATGCCACATCTCTAAACGTCTAGAACATGTGCACGACTGTTTGCTTCCTCACTTTCCCTTGGTGTAGGAATTAATTTTAAGCAACAGCCCTCAGCAGCCTATGCAGCAATCTACCTTGGAATATCCAAAAGCTCGACGCTTTTTGGCTTCGCGCTCCGCGACCGTTACGCTGAGAGGAGGAACAGAGCTGCACACTTGGTCACTGGGTTTTATAGGCTTCATAAGGGTTGCTGGTTTGGCTGAGGAGGACAGTTGGGGCATTCAGGGCATAGCTACTTACTGTTGCTTTAGGCTTTCACATATACATTCAGCACTAGAGCCTAAACCCAGGGGTGGATTGGGAGAGGGGCTATATATTCATTATGCATATATACATATGTATGTACATACATATACTATATGCATAGGTGAGTAGGTTTGTTAAATAAGATGACTTCAATTGGGTCCCTTTTCTGGACTGCGTACCGAATGTACTAAGTCCGCCCGTCATCCTGTCAAGTACGACTGAAGGATGTCATGGTTCTGGCAGCCGGGGTGCAGAAAGAAAGTCTTTTGCACAATTCGATGGCATCTAGGGCGTAAAGAGCGGTTGTGTCAGCCAACTGTGCCTCCCTGGGCTCGGCAAGCAACCCCCTCTGCAGTCTTCAGTGTTGAGGGCGAGAAGGCTGAGGGCCAGCGTTTAATTCCTACGTGTCTCTCTCGTTAAGCCAGTCTTGCGATTTCTACGAGGTGGAGGGTTTTGAGCAGTGTAGGAGTTTCGGATCTCTGAATCCACCCCTTCTTCATCTATGCGCTGCAGAAAGGGGAAGGATGCCATGCATCATACCCACCGCTCCCTCAGCAGGGTTCGAGGAAGGCCGTTCCCGCATTGCTGGCAATCGTGATCCTTGACACGTGGCACTGCATGTGGCGCTGGGGCCCTCAAAACACGACCCAAAGGAGCGGATACGGCACCGAAGCCGGACATTTTCAAGCAATGAGAAGCGTCCGGGGCTGGTTTCAAAACCCCCGACTACTAGCAGAATGTTGTACACCGTAGGTCCTTGAGCATGGCATCATGCCAACCTCCCCAAACTTTCCAGCAAAAAGCCCAGATTCACTAAGCTCCTCGACCCCAACCCCATAATCCCTACAAGGCGAACTTGAAAACACACGCTAGACTCGAGAGTCCGAGCCCTCGTGTACTCCCCAACTCTCATATGCAGGCCCTAAGCTACATCTGCAAGCCGTACATCGCGATACGACCCAAACACTTGCGGTTTTGCTGGGTGCCATGCCATCCGACCGCGCCGTCCTGCTTCGCCTTGCCTGGCGGCGTCTTCTGCTGTGATTGTTCTGTTTCCACAGTTTGCTCTAAGGGGCTTTGGGAGCTTGGGTCGAAGAGGGCAGTGGATTCGTGCACGCAAAGAGGTGCAAGGATCTAGAAGACTTGAGGACTTCGTGGTGGAAAAAGGCTGTCCCACTTCCAGCACATAATACCGCGTCTCAGTGCAGTCGATGCCCAGACCAGAAGAAAAACCCAAAACCCAAAACAGCATGATTGCCTTTGATCCGCCGCACGTCGGCTGTGGCGTCCTGTGGAGTTGGACACCAAAGTTTTGAGGTATACCCTTTTCTTGGCGTAGCTTGGCTTGGGGTGCATTGTTTCCTCTTCGTTTTTAAGGTGTCCGGGTTCCAGTCACCTTTTTGCACAGACAGGTTGTGTTGCATTGCTGTGCGGGACTACGGGCTCTTAATTTCAATTTCGGGCTTCAACTTCAACTCTGCCGGAAGTACCAGGGCTTTGAATTCACAGTCCCTGAAATCCTCAAGCAACTCACCCCTAGTCGCCCGAGCCTAGTTTACACGTTCACCCCCTTGAAAGCCCACATCCCTCGTCCGAACGTCTCCAACCCTAGATCCACCCACACAGCAAAATCCACCCCTGAGTAATTTACGGTGAAGACGTATAGCAATGCCCCCACCCCTTTCCGAATCAAGTGTCCTTCTTGGGAAACTCCAGAACCTCCACCACCTCCCCTGGCAGATGACAAGGGTGTGCTTCATCAGGTGTGCAGGGTTTTAACGTTCGGGTTTCGTGCTTGGTGCTTAGCAAGTGAGGGCTCTGGGGCTTCACATGACAGGTAAACGACAATGCCAGCCCCCAGGTTTTTGTCTTATCGCATGGAAGACTGCAGGACTTCAGGCAAACACACCACAACTCACTAGAAGCATAAAGACCCTTGTTGATGAATGATTAGTGCATTGCGCTCACTCTCTTCCCTTCATGCCAATGAAAGGGCGAACCGATGAAGCTTCCGTAAACACGCACAGCCCTACTCCACTTCCGTAGCACACACTTCAACAGCTCCGTCAGGACAACTGTATCGATTTCCACCACCGAAACCCTGAGTTCAAACCCTGTGTTCAAACCCTGTCATCTAGCCCTCTAAGCTCAACCCGGAGATAGAAACAATTCTCGCCCGAAAACCTAGAGTGAAAATGGAAGTCAAAGGACCGATTCCCACATCATGCCCCTAAACCCCCCATCTCCCACGAGCCTTTCGCCAAGCGCCGGACAGTTTTGCTGTCTTGCACACAGAGGCCGTCAGTAATCAAGGTCTCCTGGAAGTAGAGGCTCGTGGCTTGGATGGGGTGTGTAGGAGCTTTTGGGATTTACATACTTAGTGGGTTCTGGACTCTAGATATGAGGATTCAGGTGGCGTTGAATCAGAAGTGCCCAGGCTCTTCTTCTCTAAGCGCCCTCAGCCCATCTCCCGCTTGTGCGAAAGCGAGGTTCAGTAGCATATACTAGCCTCGTAGAACG
This sequence comes from Symbiodinium natans, assembly GCA_905221605.1. Classification (NCBI taxonomy): domain Eukaryota; class Dinophyceae; order Suessiales; family Symbiodiniaceae; genus Symbiodinium; species Symbiodinium natans. The sequence goes on along the minus strand of CAJNDS010002726.1, from coordinate 257,530 downwards.
TACTCAGTCACTGTTTGACGTGTAGCACAAGATGCACGCCCAGTTGTTACGCCTCCTCAAACATATGCACTTCTCAGAAACCCTGGTGCCAGGTTGATTGCAGACTGCCCCGAGAAGCCTGCATGCCAAGCCAAACTTGCGATAGCGGAGGTTGGGGCGCTCGCTGGCGAAATTTAACCCCTAAACCTGTACAGCGGCATGTCCTTGACGCAGGTGTAGAAATTCCCACCGGCTTCCAGGAACGATGTCCCCTGGTTGCCTGTCCGGGTCCGAGGGCTTTGGTGCGATGATCCTGGTGCTGGTTCCGGGCATGCTGTAACATTTGGCCAAACAAGTTGGCCTGAACTGCGTAGGCTTAAGCCGGGTAGCGATCTATCCGTTGCTAACAAGGCTTTCATGTTAACGTCGAAGCGTTCAACCCCAGGGCTTGGGCTGAGGCTTAGGGGCTTAGGGCTAGAGATAAACGCGCCAGTAGGTGCAGTATCAGGCATTGCCAGGCTCAGGGTACAAGCGGATAAAAAGAAGCTAGATCGCTCTTCAATCTTCATCTGCCCTGAGCAGGAAGACAACTCGGGCTGCCAGGCCTGCGAGTGTAACCCAGCCTGTGCATTCATCCTCGCAAGCACCGCAACAAGTGGGACTGCTGCCAGCTTCTGATTCTGAAGAGTCTACAGGCTATTTGACCTGATTTGTCTGGTCTGCAAGAGGTGGCGAGGAACGCCGACAAAATCATGAGTTATCTTTTCGGCACTTGCCCATGGTACTAACAGCTGCTATCGCAGCATTGGTCAGGGACACAACACGAAAGTTTAAAGTATGTCTTCCATCCTGACCTCTGAATGCCAGCACTAAGCCTCCCGTGAACTCCTGAGTGGCCAAACATCGAAGGCGCTTGACCTTCGTCGCCTGACGGGACTGTCCCAAAGAGGCAACATTCTGGGACATATCCATATATGCATTCCCCCAGCTCGGAGCATGAACACTCAGCAGCAAAGGCAAGCCCGGAATTCGTTTTTAGACTCAACACAATTCCCAGTGCTACAAGCCCTTGAGCCCGAGATTCGCTGAACAAGGTATAGGCAGAAGCCCGCAGCCCACACCTCTGAACTCTAAACCCTGGGCTCATATATTTTTTCATCTCGAAACCAAAAGGGAATATCCGAAGCATCGAAGAATATTTATTCCACACATCCCCACACCGGCACCTCCTCCATTGTTGGCCCTTCCAAGGCCTCGAGCACCTGACAAACAGCGGCACCAAAGAAGGAACACTAAACAAATCCTAAATTCAGGAGTTGAGGAATTAACGGGACTGGGGCGTCTATAGGCCGCTGGTGCGACATCCCGGTGGCTGAAAAATTTGAACAAGAGTTCAGGTAACCCAGGGATCCAAAATGCTCGTGGGGACTCATTCAGGTGGTGCAAGGGATATAGGTTAGGACCCTGCAGAAATACAAAACGCGGATGGCTGATGGAGCAACTTCTGAATGAATATGCCGCTGTCTACTGCAACGAGCAGACAAGAACGTAATGCGTCTGCCGCTCGGGCCACTCTCCACCTCCGTTCATGAAAGCTGTTAAGCAAACAAGCTTTCGTTCACTGTTGCGTGTGCAGCACGGGGCAAGCATCGCCAGAAGAGCATCACAAAGTCGACTGAGTAAATATGTATTCAACACGCGAAGAAGTAGGAAGGAACCCGTACCAATGACAACAAAGACATTTGAATACTCGATCATGCCTGGCAGCAACTTGTTGTGCCTAACCCGACCCCTTGTCGCCTTGTTCCTTGCAAGACTCAGGCAGCCACTTCTTGATGAAGACTCCAAGAGTGAGTATGGATTCAGCGCATCATGTATCATACCCTGCCATCATCTGTTGACTTCTGCGGCCCTGCAGCCTATTACATGGGTGCTGAGGCATTTGTTTGGCATGAACTCGCGTCCCTGAACCCGCAGAACACCATGTGAACTCAAACCCTTACCTAACACCGAGAGAAAAAACGCCTGCAATGATCCTGCAGGTAAAGGTACCTGCAACACCCGGAGCCATGAATGGCGAGACCCGAGCAAGTGGTGAAGCGCTGTTTGAGGACTTTGGGCCCCGCCGTCTGTTGGGCAACAGACTTTTGGCCCGGCATCTTGAACGAATCCTGAAAACCCTCAACAGGGCCTCGCCAACCTCGAGGCGGCGGATTGTCTTGGACTTGATGGACATCTCTTCGCTCATGACCGTCGCCTAGAGGAAAAGTGAGTATAGGATCTTGCCGGGAAAGCGTGGTGGCTAGATGCCGTAAATCGAAGCCCGGGGGGGCGATGCAGGGACTGGCCTTCACACACTTGTAGAAGACCCGGACCAGCTCCTTGAAGCCCTCTTTGCTGATCTCGCCTGGCAAACACGGTCTCACGAACTGCTGGAGGGTAAAAGGGTCAAAGAACCCAAAGAGCCAAAAATGTGGGCCTCTTCTGAAATCATGCTTAAGTCCTCAAGTTTGCGGAGAGTAGATATGGGCTCAGATCTGTTCCCATGGAAGAGATGGGAAGCTCGGGAACTGCTCTTCCCAAGCTGGAGGTTCAACTCTTCACTTGCCCGTTCGAGGCATCAATGCTCGAGCAGAGCCCAGTTCGCACCTCTGAATCAAGAGCCTCGTTGAGCGAATCCACGGCAACCAAGACCAATACTTGGACTAAGAGCTTGAACTTGAATAGGGCTTTGTAAACTTGGCTGAGGTTGATATGCTTGGTGGCAAGCTAACTTAATGATCCGGTAGGGACCAAAATGCAATCCCTCACCCCCTAAAACGAGAAAACTTGCAAGCAGGTTTCTCAGTGCAAGTATAATCGCGATTAACAGATGCAACGCGGATTTTTGTTTTAGGGGCTTCTCGCAATTGGGGGCTCAGTTTGAACTTTGGCGCGCGGCATACGGATGGTTTACTGCTAAGCGTCTCGGACAGACTCGGGTTTGGGGCTTCTTTGGGTTTGTTTTGGATTGGGACCCTGTGCTGGGCTTCTGTGTTGCAGTCGCAGTCGGAAAGCTCACAACTCTTAGAAGTCTTAGACTCCAAATGTTTTGGCGACGAGAGCCTGCTTCGCCGGCCATATTGCTGAAGAGCTTGTCTGCCTGCCCATCGAAGAGCTCCAGACCATCCAAGCCTCTGAGCAGGAGTTCATGGGTGTATCAAGATGGAAGTTTCTTCAATCCCGCGTCAACTTCTGTCACTCAGGGTCTCATATGGTGCGTCGAGTCGTTTCTGCTATGGCTTCGATCCGCAGCCGAACCTTTGAGGCACTTGCAACCTGAATTGCACTTCTGAACGCGCCAGAAAGGACCCATCCTGCAACCATGCAATCAAACCACACAGGCACAGGTACCTAGTACGTAACACAGACACAGAAGCAGAAATACCATGAAACACCGATTGTAAACTAAAACCACTCGATCGCACAGTACCAGTAACAACTTTGCACTTTCTCTCGGTCATGCGAACAAGACTTAAAGGCACGGCAGGCAGACGGTACACCATCCTGATCCCTCGGATCTGAAATGCCTACCCAGACTCATACAAGGTTCGCAAGACATCGACAGCATACGGAGACACCATGCAAAGTTCCAGAGAGCCAAAAACAAGCACATCCTTGCAGAAAAGCCAGCCGCCTTGCAGGAAGCTCAAGAAGACCTCCTTCGACAGTGCAGCGCCCGAGTTGAGCCCCTCGAAGAATTGGTCAGCAGACTGGGCCTGGCAGTTTCTCTCAGTATCTTTCGAGGGCCAAGTAGCGAGGAAAGAGGTTTTCTTCCGTGCGGTGAGAGAAATCAAGCTGTTTTTGAATTGGGCGCCTTAAAGTGTTGCCATCGAACTGGAGCCCCGCAGCCACTCCGCATCACTGTAAACGTCTTCAAGGCCCTTCACTCTAGGCCTGCTGTGGGGTTCGGGGATTCGGGGATTCGGGATAGTCTAAATACACCGCAAGGCCCTACCAGGTTCCCTGAGCGAGGGTTCCAGGGCTCTCCTCAAGCCGTTTAGAGCTCCCGGGTTGCAGGAGTTTGCACTAACAGGCTGTTCAGAGAGCCGACAGCCAACAACAACCGGCCTGAATGTCACTGTGCATGGCCGGGGTTTCGGGAGGGAAGGGGGAATGGGGGGGGGATCTGGCACCGCCTCGGCGTTCATCTTGGATCGGATCGCTGTGGCGCACTCAGTGCCTCGGAATCTCTCGTGCCACGCCCAACCCCAAGAAGAGGTTGAAAATATGAGAACTTCCCATATCAAACACCAAAGCCGTCCCAAACACTCGCAAACCTGAACGTTGAGAAGGAGTTCGGGTCTTCCATCAAGAGCTGTGAGCTGCAAGAGACGCTTGGTCGTCTTTCGAGCTTAGGATGATGTATTGCGCTCTTTTGGACTGTGCCGTGGCAAAGTAAGATGGAAGGCTCATGAGGATGCACAAATCACAAGCCGTTAGTTGCGATATGTTGGGGATTCAGGAATTTTCCTTCGCGAGGGAGCTTAAGGTTCATTGAGGGATGATCGCGGCCCATCCGAAGGCCACTAAGACATGCGAAGAATGTGCGAGTCAAGGGTTGGGGCGGGGGCCGAGCGGAGACTCCAAAACCAGGACGCATCAGGGTTTTGTGCGGCCCTGTGGCGCTTCTGATCGAACTCTGCAAACGCCTTCCTCTTGGCCTTGCATGGTGAACTTAACTGACTTGAGGGCCTACGTTGAGGGTTTATATAGGGCTTGCGGATTTGGCTGCTGGTTTGAAGCTTTCTGCACCCTCAACCCCAAAGCTCCCTGAAGCCCTAACCCACAGAATCTTACGGGGCTGGCAAGTCTAGCCCACTGTCCACCACCACAAGCCCATCACGCCTTCTCCTTGGCGAGCTTCACGGCTGCGACGATCTTCGAGAGTCGGCCTCAGATCTGTTCGCTCTTAAGGAGGCTCTTAAGTATTTCCGAACTCATATATATCGCCGCGTGCTACGTGTCGAATAGAACTTACAGAAGTCGTTCCAGCTCCATAGCTTGGAAGGTCTGGGATTGTCCGACTACCGAATACCCACTCTTTGCAAATCCGCCAGGCCAGTGATGCTGCGCTATAACCGTAGCCACTATGAACATTGCAGCAACCCCTTGCGCAGCTCCAAACCCCCTCTTGCCCCGGATTCATATTTCATCGCTGCTACCTCAAGACCGCACTCTGCCCCCGGAGTCTCGCAGTGAGGTTCCGGCCCTTCAGGCTCTTCTCGCGCCTCGGAGGTGTGAGCTTCTGGTGTTTTCGTTGGCGCTACTGTACTCCCTTCCCCCTTTGATTAAATGCCCACCTAATTCTAAAAACACTTTCCGGAAATCCTCCCGAAATTACCCCCACAGTTTTAACCCTGTTCCGAACTAGTGGGTGGGCTGAGGGCTCCCAAAACCCTCAAGCCAACCAGCATCCGTCTGTGTGAATGAGTGAGTGAGTGAGTGAGTGAGTGAATGTGTGTGTGTGTGTGTATGAGTCAGTGGCTGCAAAGCCCTGTCTGAGCCTTGCTGTGTTGCGTGAGTGGAGCTCTCTCTCTCTCTCTCTTCTTCTTCTTCTTCTTCTTCTTCTTTTTCTTCTTCTTCTACCCAGTGGAGATGTCCCCCCGAAAGGAGACACCAGCCACGACGGCCCGCTGCTCTGTCCATGCAAGGGCTGTGTTTACCCCACAGAGTACAAGTTGGTTTCACTTGCCCCCAAACGCAAGTCGGCGTAGTCGAGGTTGTTAAGTTGTGGTCTTGTCCGCCCCGAGGTACACGGGTTGTACATACTGGCTGCTCGGTGTCGCCTTCATCTTTGTTCCCTCCCTCCACGTCGGTCTGCCCCGTCTCGGCGTCCTCGTTGTAGTGTTCTCCCTGTTCCGGCCCCCTGTTTGTTGTGGTCGTGGCCCGGTCTTCTGTTTCGTAGTTCCCCCCACCCCCGAGGTCGGCCCCATCTCGATGTCCTCCAGGCCAGGTCTGCTCTCCCCTTCCAATGCAGTCGTGACTCGGGTCCTCTCTCGCTCCTCTGCTCGAGCTCTGGCCTGAGGATGCCTCCATTCGTGTTCTCTCTCTCTCTCTCTCTCCCTCTCTCTTCCTCTCTGTTCTCTATCAGTTTACACCCTAAGTAAGTAATTAATCTGAAGCCTAGACCCTAAACCCTTTGGACCCCAAACATGACATTTGGACAAAAAAAAAACCCTAATAATAAAAACACATTTCGAGTTTCTATGGGCGGAGGGGGGGGGGGCGTTTAATATTAGGGGGAAGGGATTAGTCATGTAGCGTCGCTACGAACAAAGCGCTGGTAGTTGCTAGTATCGCGCTTTGGGGGAGGCTTGGGAATGTTGGACATTCGTGCCAAGCCGAAAACCGATAACCCCGAACACCCTGACGGTGCCGAGCTGCTGATCCAGCCGCTGCAACTCCTGGCAGTTGTGGCTTCGGGTGTGAGGAAGTTTTTGCTGCAGGATCGAACCCCCAGTTTTTTGTTTGGGCAAACTTTGATGAGTGTGGGAAAAAGATGTACTGCAGGTATCATTGCTGGCTTGAGGCTAAGGGCGTGGAGGTTACACATGTTGCAGTGCGGGTCTGAGTCTTGCGGGGCGTGTTTGCTCCGCACTCGTCTGAACCTTACCAGAAGGATTTGCAAAAAAATCAAGAAGTCCTACGACAGACTTCAGAACCTACACCGAATGCGAGCGCCTGAACATCCGCAGCCCTGACTTCCCTAAGGTCCTGTTGGGTGGTCGCCTTCAGGCCCTCGTTCGCCTGGCAGCTTTCCTGCCCAACCCAGGGACGCAAATTTCGACGATCCGAAGGTAGTTAGGCCCATAGTTCGCTCTAGGGCGTGCTGAAGAGTTCGCCTGAACCCCTGAACTCAAACCTTCACAAGAGGCCTTGCTTGGTTTAACTCATACGGGGATCGAAACTTGGATTTCCAGGGTTTCAGTTGGAGGGCTTGCGGTTTGGTCTTGCAGGGTTGAAGGGTTCAGGCATCCTCCAACACTGTGAATCCTCCAGCCCTGTGCGTTTAGAGGTTAAGCCCCCGCTCCCCAAATAGACTGTCCGCATGGCCTTCTGTTCGGCATGTTTTGCCGAAGCCGTCTGCAACTCCTGCAGGAACGGATGAGGTTTTTTTCTGCGATGTGGAGGTCTGAAGCTTGAGGGGCCTGAAGAAGCCTGAAGTGTGTACTTCCCAGCAGAAGTTGTAGAAAGGTTACGCTGTCCTGAGGCCTCTGTCTTGACCCAACAGGCTTTTCTAGCAACCCTGCTAAATTCCAGGTCCTGCAACTAGCCCCAACACCTTAATGACATGAAATAGCAGTCTCCTCGTCCACACTCCTATCCCATCATATCCCATCATTCAGCCTTTCAAACGCGTATTGAACCCCTCCCTAGTCATGTACGAAATCCACCTCACCTCGGGACCGGGGGGGGGGGGTCTTCAAAATCACGAAGATACTAGAGGGTGGATTGAACGGCCCCCAAGACCTGATTGTCAAACTAAAGCTCTGAAAACTGCCGCACTCAGCCTTTCATTTCCCAAACCCGAAACGCCGCAATTCAAGAAGTTCTGGCCCTTTCGTGTTACGGGTGGGTGGGTAGGTGGGTGGGTGAGTTTTCATAATGAAAACGCTCATGAACCCAGAACACAGCCAGGAGCAGCTGCAAACCATCTGTTCCTCGGATTGCTGAATGCAAGCATAACGACTTGGCGAACAAGATTTGGAGCTCAGCAAGCTTCTTACCACGGCTTCCCTTGTGCTGTTTTGTCCTCGCGCAAGATAAGATGGACGGGGGTGGATTCATAAGCTTCCCCCCAGATGTCAAAAGTCCTGCTCTGCTCGCGATGCCAGAGCTTCGGCCTTGTCGGGTCTCTGCGCGGTTGTGAAGGGCTTCAGACTTTGGGCTCAGCTTGTGTGAGTTGCTCTTTCAACCTTGCTTAACATGTGTCTTGGGGTGTTTTCTGGTCAAAATGTTGCAGTGTACATGAGTGCCCCCCTTACCATTCCAACAACGCCTGTTTTTGCAGATTTGTGAGAAATCCACACTTGGTCACGGCTACGGTCGTCTTGGACATTATCATGCTCTTTGGATGCCGTTTTCTTTGCAAGCTCACGCCGAAGCTCCGGTTAAGTTCTGCCTTTTCACATGTTACCCTACAATTGCAAATCCCCCGGAATCTCTGTGAGAGTTTCTGAAATTAGTTGCACGCTTGACTGTCGCTTGGGCTCCGAGCTGAAGTCATGTTACATGGGAGTGCAATTTTCCAAAGGTCTACAGTGATCGGCAGCAGCCGCGTCTCTCCACAGCCGAGCCATTCAATTGGGTTGCCAAGTTTGAGACATTGCAGGTGTCGGGTGTTTGGGTGTGGGACTTGTGGTTTAGGACCGTGGACGCTTGGACAGGGCTCAAGGGCTCAACAGAGCCCAGGCGAAGCTCCACCAGTTTGCATCGGCTCTGCAAGTGACCGAACACATCGAACGGTGTACCATGGTGTACCTCATCGGCTTCGGCGACGATTTCATCAGAAGCCTGCATGCACTAACAAGCTGGTGCCTCTGCAAGCTGATGGTGGGCAATGGGGACAGTCTCTCCGCATTCTTGTGGGATGCACCCACCCTCCCAAACATGCACGTAAAGCTACATGCAGCTGTCACGACCCGACGCCTTCGCACCCCACAAGCTCTGCTACGACGCCAAGCCTTGTCAGACTCCTTGATTAAAGGCCGAGCCTGCGGCGGCTTTGGGTTTTTGGTTGAGACGGATGGTGCGCTCTTTAAGCCCTGCTGCCGGACTTCGGGCCGTTGACCATCAACAAAATAGATGTGTGCATCGCTTGCTCTGTTTATCGCTTGTTTCAGTGTTTGGGGCATCAAGCCTTGGTCTTCCACCGCCCATACTACAAGTAACCCGAAGCCTGAAGCGACGATCATCTTCCCGGAGTAAAAAAGCCCATATATGGTATCCATTGAAGCTTCTTCCATAAGCCGTGCCTTGTTCTCCGCTTCGGCCGCACTGGCCTCCGCAAGAGTGCAGTGACTGGCAGACAATACCATCACCCTAAGTCACCCTAAACAGTTGGTTCAAGTGGTGGAATTTGGCTTTCGGGACTCATAACAGCACCAGGTGTATTGCTGAGTAGCGTCTGGACCTATCTGGCGCTTCACCTAAAGCCCCCAGCGGAGCTGGGCTCCTCGATTCGTTCCAAAACGACGCCTGACGTCGAACACGTTGAATGGTGCGCAAGGCTTGTCGTTGTGAACATGGAATAAAGCCTCAAAACCAAATATCTTGAAGCCAGATGCTGAAGTTCCTGAAATGCACAGGAAGGCTCCATGCTGGCAGCCTGTCCCCTAAATTGGAACTTGGGAATACTTGAGACCTTGGGACTGCTGCTAAATCTGCTAAAGAGTTTCAGTTCTGCTTTGTTTGCTCGGAGTCAGTCCCAATCCTAGACTCTCTCTTTTCACCCGAACTTTGGAACATTGAAGCCTGAACCTAGGCAACTCCTATAGGCTAGATTTCCCTATTATGTTGATCGGCTGAATAGCTTGTATGTGGACTGTATAGAATACACCCTAAGAAACCAGCCTCGGAAGTGGAGTAGAGGCTGGAGACCTCTGCCAGTGCCGCCTGGGCCGCCTTGCGGATGGGATCTGTCAGCTTTGGAGACTGCTCGAAGAGCAGTTGTTTCGCGATGGAGGGATGTCTTCCGGGGGGGGGGGGGGGTTTGGGTTTTTGATGGTTTTTGGGGTCTTGTGTTCTGTTTGGAGCCGTCGTCGGTTGGTTGGCTAGTTCCTCTGCAGGGCAATTGGCTGAAGTCTCCTTCCAAACACCACGCACAAATTTAGGGGTGTGATACTTTTCCGGGAAAGTACCAGTTAGCGGACGCTTGCAAAGAAGAGTCGAGGCCTTCCGCTCCTCCTCCAATTGCCGCTGTCGCTCCTGACTGATTGGGGTTCAATTGTAGGATGATGCTCCGAACCAATTTGATTTTGAAGCCTCGGGGCTTCAAGGAATCAGGGCTTACGGACTGTACGGACCAGGGCGCAGCCGGGGCAGCTTGCATGACAAACCGTTTCGACGTCCTCTAACTTGCAATAGATGCAGTAATTCGATGCAACAGTTGAAACTGGGACAAGTGTGAGGAATCAGGAACTGGATTCTAAATTTAGTGGTGTTAAGTCGGATAAGGCCTGCCTGCCTAATCATATGGGCAAGATATACTGCAAGAAACGTAAGCCCTCCCCACCCCATCTCGAAACTGCGGCTGCCTCCTCCTCTGCTGCTTTTTGCCGCGCGAGAAGTTCTGACTGAGCGATGAACAGCTTCCTCGGTAGAGTTGAGAGTATCGATCGGTTCTTGGGATCGGGGTGGCCGCGCAGACACCGGCAGACAGCGGGATAACCGAATCTGCAGTGTACTCACGGCTCGTACCCCAAGCCCCATGCTGCCGGAACCTGCCAATCAACTCAACCTTGCGTATCAATATCAAGGAGTTCGTGATGGCGCGGACTGATATCCACCGCACTTTCAAGCCCAAGGCCTCCGCCTAAACCCAACAGCCACCAGCTTGAATTACAGGTTGACCCTTTTAAAGCTAACTCGTATTGTAACTTTACTGAGCACCCTGCAAAACCCCTATGTACAACCTTCGCTCTAAGCAGGAACCAAGAGGCTGGTGCATGGGGCGGAACCTTTGTTGGGGTCTCGGAGCTGATGGCATGGGCTGAGGGGAGATTGCTGCAGGACTTTAGAGCCCAGAAATGTAGGCAGATCTGCACTTTGTAGGGGGGGGGGGGGGGGGGGGGGGGAGGAGTAGGAGGGCTCGATGGGCGGGATGCTGCAGGGATACTGTTGTTAGCTTCCAGGACATTTATCGGATGATTCCTGGCTTCTATTTGCCTGATTATCTTTCAACAGATGCGATGTCGATCAGTTGCTCAACTTCATATGCCTATGAAGGAGTCGTTGAAGTTTGCCCAACAGCGAATCGCCTGCACGAGAAACCCTCCAATTCCCACGGCCGCATCTGAGAGCCACATTCGCAACCTCCCAATGCCCAAACCTGAGCCCAGGAGCTGAAAGACCTAAGCTAGCACCATAACTCCACATTCTCGAAGCGCGACTCCTGCAAGTCCTACGAAGTAATCCTGAGATCTCGGACCTCAAAAGGTGTCTCAATAGATCCCAGCCACTTTTCGGACGTGACTGGCCCAAGCTTTGCCAAGATCACATCCAAGACGTCCTGGAGATCCGCGCAACTTGGGGCTTTGCGGGTCGGGGGTCCCCAAGGTCCAATATATGGTGTCGGATGTTCCTGATCATATGGATCGGGTTCGGGTGGAGCTCGTAATGGGTTCGAAAGTGGTTACAGGGGGCGTGGATCGAGGATTTCTGACAATATTGCAAAGTTTCGCGAGGGCAATGCTCCTGATGCCAGGACCCACCATTTTGCTTTGCAACAATCCAAAGACTAACGTAACCGTGTATAGCACGGACCCGCTTTCCAGCGCCACGAGACAATGCATGCTGCAGCTTGGGGAGTTTCACATTCCTTGAGGCTCAAGAGCTTTTGGCGAGCCGACTTGTTCAACCTTCGGCACGAACGTCTCGAGTTGTTTCGGGTACCAACCGATCGGAATTCCAGCAGGACAGGCCGTAACACTGAGTCCTTTGGCAGCTGCTGGGTTAGCTTCTCTTTGCAGTACCTCAGGACAAGCCGTTCACCGTTAAGGCCCAAAGCCCCGACAATAAAACTAGAACCCCAACCTCCAACACCGTACACCGGCTCAAAGTTTCTGACTGCGGCAAACATAGGCGATGTGTGGTCGCTTTCGGCTTCTCTAAGGATGCTAAGTTCTAAGGGTTGTAGGGGCACTGCGTGCTCCCAGGTTCTCACCGCCACTAGCAGTCACCCGTTCTTTCTGAGTTTCAGCTGAGCTTGGGGAACAAATATGACCGTCAGGCTTTCAGGTCTACATTGCCTGCTTGTGGGCTTGCGTGATGGAGGCATCTACCGTGTTTCATGGCCTTTCCATCGTCGGCCCTTTAAGGATCACTGGGCATCACGCTTAGAGTCAAGCGTCTTAGATTGAAACTAAGCTGCATGTTCCCATGTCCCTCGCCCAACCCATATACCCTAAACAGCCCACAGGAGGCCGGGGGTCCGGCAAACCACCAACCCTAGACACTCAAACCTAGTCCGTCAGGTCTCAGGCACCTGGGCACACAATCAGGAATGGGAGCCGCTACCCTTCTCAGGATCATGGGGCTTAGCTTCCAGAAGCCGCGGAAGCCACTTCAACCCCCCACACCCCCCCCCCCTCTCCCCTTTTCCCCCCGGCGCTTTTGTACGACGAAACTCTGGACACCTCATGCCCCTCAAGATGTAGAGACCTCACGGCAAGTGGCAACTCGACTTCCCGGCGATTGAGCTTGCCGTCCTGCACTCCATCGTTTACAACTGGCAAAGCGTGCTTGCAGTTCGGGGCCTTGAGTGCAGAATTCAGGTTCACGGTGCACGACTTGGGGCTTGAGGGCATTGAGGGTGTAGCCCTGTGCAGCTTGCGACAAGTGCCAGATCACGTGGCTTTTCGAAACCGAGGGGGGGTGGTGGGGGGGGCCCTGTAGTACTCCCCTCGAATAAGCTTCAAGGCTGGCGGATTTTTCATTGATTGAGGGATTCAATGGCGCGAAATTTAAGGGTCTTTAAAGGTGTACCATGCCATTACCAGTATACGGCCTTTAGAGAGCTTCGCCAATCCCTGGTACATCCTTGTCTTTGTCAAACTGGGCGAACTCCTGCTCGCGCTCTGCCAGTTTCCTTGCTCGGACGCGCTATAGCCAACTGTAAACATTCAATTTCAACAGCGCCTTGGCAAGGACGCCATGCCATGCTGCCATTCTGACTGGCCTGGGCTCCCCTTAAATCCCTCGTAGCTCCTTCGTTGTGCAAGGTCAGCCAGCTATCTCCGAATCATTTGGGCTCACACCACCGTGTCTAGTCTCGGCAACCACCTCAGAAAACCACAGGCCAACTGCGGGGGCCTGCACACCAAATGCCTGCCGGCCTCCCTCTTTCAAGTCAATTTTGCGGGCTTGGATGGGTGGCAGTTAATGAATTGCGCTTTGAGCCCAAATCTGTTTGCCAGAATGCTAGACAAATGAAATCTAGCTGCCAAGGCGGAAACGTTTCGGTCCAAACTTCTGTGGACGCAAACCCTGTACAATTTCTAATCCCTGAACCCTAAATACTAAACTCCCTAAACCCTAAACCCGGGTCCTCATAATTCCAATACATTGCTGTGTAGGGGGCTGGGATGGACTGGGCGAGCAGGGGGGGGGGGGGGCTCTTGACATCTCTTGAGCAGTGTCTTTGTTTGGGGAAGGCCGGAAAAACAACAGGAAAAAATGCAACCCCAAGACCCTATTGAACCCTAAACCTTGGAGGAATCGTCTGTGGCATGGCGCTGGAGGGCTGAGGATTTCTTCTCGGCACGAGCCAGAGCACCCTGCACGATGCCCTGCAGATGAGTTTGTGGTGGGAATTTGGGGTTTAGGCTTGCGCACTCAGGTCTTTGGGGCCAACGGGCTTTGCGGGAGGTCTTGGGGCTTAAGGACTTGAGGCTACAACCTGCACCGGCCTCGATCTTTATTTAATCTTACGTCAGAAAGACACATACGACGGCTCTGAAGTGCCTATAGGGCCTAGGCACCCTACGCTTGTCGGGTTTGTGTAAAAAGCTCGGTATAGTGGCCTTGGAGCGCTCCATGAGGCGGACGCCGGCCGCCAGTCGGGATACGAGCTCCAGGATCTCGCGTTTGACCTTCGGGACCAGTTCCAGCGACACTAACATCTGTGAGTTCAACAATTATATTGGTTGAGAATATGCGGCATGTCTGCGTGAATGAGCGCATTTTTTTTTTTTGGGGGGGGGGGGGGGAGAGGCCCTTGCGAGCATTGGGAAATGTCAAGGCATCATCTCCCAAACTCCGCAACCCTCCAAGCCCGACAAGATCCGACGCCACGCTCCAGACAGCGAGGGTTAAAAGGCCTTGCTTGGGTTGAGAGCTTACAGTTGTTCAAGAGGAAAGGCTCAGGAGGAACGACCGTGGATTGTGTGAACAATTTTGTACGGCCTAGAAGAGTGCCGTGAGCGCAATGCCTGACTCATGCCAACACATCTAGCAATTTGTATACAAGCTCCTGCACAACTAGCATCGGACCTGTGACCTCTTGTCATTGCCACGTGGCCTTCCTGAACGACTCTGCGTCTGCGAGCTCCTTCTGCTTCCTCATGGCATTTGCACACTAAACACCCTACGCTCCTAATTCGAAGGCCAGGTTGAATCACGTCGGCTCGGTTTATCAACAGGTCAACGGGGAATGTACATGAAGCATGCACTTCCACGGAAAGCAGAGCACAATACACTTGGAAGAGCTGCCCATCCTGCTCAGCATCGGTCTCTAAAGCACGAATCAATCTCCAAGACAGTGAAGATTCGACACTGTACTGCACTCGCTGGTATGTTGTACAAAAAAGCGCAGTGAGTTCGTTCGTTCGCGAACCATCCTGAAAACTATGCCTCCCCAAAATATTGGATGGTGCATTCTGCTTTAGATCATGTGAAGCAAGGCCTGGTGAAGATCTGAGTCGCCTTTGCTGTGAAGAACCCCCCCCTTCCCACCCCACGAAGAGAAGCGCCAAGAGAGCTCCCACCCTCTCAAAGCAACAGTTTCTTGATTCTGAGGCCAGGCTAGGGCCACAGGGCCACAGGGCCACAGGGCCACAGGGCCACCAGGCGCTTGGTGCCAAGAGCCCGCATTGAGAACATCCTAACATCCCATCTTTAAAGGCCAGGTCGCTCCATGATCTTTGCCCGCGTCTGCTTGGCGCCCTCGCGCGTCTCCTCCACGGCCTCTGCTTTGTAGCTTTAAGTGGGGGGGGGGGGTTTAAGCAACTGTTTGTAGCAAGCAGAGCTTCGAGGACTCTGCACCAGTAGTCAGGTGAGAAAGGCTGGGCCGGGGTGGGGCCCGTCCCTGCTGGAAGCGCCCCTACGGGCAATCGATATTTAAACCCCCCCCCCCCAAAAAAAAAAAAAGAAAAAAAAAAGCCTAAGCCTAAGCCTGAAAGCCTTAGAAAGCCAGGCTGAGTCTGGGCCAGGCCAGGTCTTGTTTTGGAAGGTTGAGGACTCTGACTCTGAAGACATTTCCGTGTCATGCCGGTTGAGTCACCGCACCCCAGCAGCCCAAACCCGGCCTTGTCAGTTTTCTCGGCCTCGGCGACGATCTCATCTGGCGAGCCTTCTGTGGTCGTGCAAAAGAACGAGCCGAGAATGAGGTACCTATGCATTATTAAAAGGACGTTGGCGCAGGTTTGTAGTTTTTGATATGAGAAGATGTGAGAAGTTTCCAAACAAGAGCTACACATATTGATCAAAAAGCCCCACATGCACATGGGACTGCCCATGCGAGGCCTTCCGGCTGCTTCAGCTTTTCCACCAGCGCCTGAGAGGCTCCCAGTAGAAGGCTTTCCAGAAACAGGACTGTGGGCGATGGTGACTCCGTGAGGATCTGATTTTGGCCATGGCTTCCTTGGGGAATTGGACGTAACTGTTGCATCCTAAGCCCTGGCCCTCCAACACCCTGGTCTGCAAAAAAGCCCTTGAGACCCGAAACCTTGGAGTTGCTTCCGTTGGAACATTCTACCTAAGCTTTAGCGGTGAAAAGCTACCATCCTTGAAGCCTGTAGATTCATTTCAACTCCTGGCACACACGCGCCTCTGCGTCCTTCACCTTTGCCAGCATCGCTGCCCCCTCCTCCTGTAGGCACTGTAGGCTGTGATTGTGATGGGGTCTGGCTTGAAAGTGACCGGTGACCTTTCAAGCAGAAACGCTTCGTCGAAACACATGGAGCCAGGGCTCCAAACACACAAGAAAATCGCCTTGGTCTCTTTGATGAAGGCTTCGACCTTCACTTCCATCTCTTTCTTCTGCTTCTCCTGCCTTGGTTTCTGAAGGAGACTGGGCGCAGGCTTGCAGGCCACGATGCTCACTCTCTGATGTATCCCGGCATCGTCCCCCTCTGCGAATTTAGTGAAGGTCAAGAGCCTGTAGTGTGAGCATACAGCTTGGTTTTTTGTGACTCTAGGATTGCAGTGCGCTTGCAGGTCTCGCGTTGGGGGGGGGGGGGGGGGGGGGGAATGAACAGGATGGCTTCGTGCGGACCAGCTGCTCTTGTTTCCTCTGCTCCTGGCTCAGGCACCAGGGGAAGGTGGCAAGGACGGGGACTTATAGGAATTGAATGGTGGAAGTTTCTTTGCCGGGTCGAGAAGGGGTTGAGGGACATGGCCGGAAACTGTCTGAAAGTCCTAGCCCCTGACCCCAACATCCCCAACGCAACCTCCGCCACGCGCTTGTTGTGGATCTCATCGATTCGGCGCTGTGCCTCAACTTGGCAAAGGTCCTGCTACCTGATATGCAATATCAGCCTTGAGGGTTTGGGGGTGTTTGTTGCAGCTTGCACGGTTCCAGGGGCTTGAGAGCTTCTAATGGCTGCCGTAACCTCCTCACTTCACACACCAAAACCGCTGAAGGTGTCAAAAACATAAGCTCGCAATTCAACAAGTGCTCAGACTTCAAAGGCTTTAATTAAGGAACTCGCAACTCTAGACTCTAGACTATGGACATCTCCATCGCAAGCCTCAGGTCCAATGCCCGATCAAGCCCAACAAAACCCAACTACATGGTATATCGTACATACATGTACATACCGTAGAAGCCACCACACACACACACGAACACATCCGACAACGAAGAAAAGATGGCCCCATGCAGACCGGAGGCCTCCTCCAGCGCCCTTGTGGCCTCCTCCGAGACCTCGGCTTCCGTGGGTGTTCTGGTTGAGGCTACGGCCGTCACGTCACCCCGCATCCCCCAAAGTACCACAAAAGCACTCGAATCTGCCATCCCGGAATCCCAAGCCCAAGAGAAACCCGCGGGGAAGCTTGGGATGGCACCTTCTCGGCCATCGAACCCATGCCTTCCTTTGACAAGGCATGCTCAGGATTCTTTTGAGGGTGTCGCTTAGTGTGGTTCTTGGAACATGTTCAGCTGAAGATTTTCAGGAACTTCAGGCGCGTTGAGATTCGGGAAGCTCCACTGCTTTTCCAGCCCTGGGAATCCAGGAGGCGGGGCCTGGCGGACTGAAATCGAAGTGCATTATATATATATATATATTCATATCGTATGTATCTGTATAATATCATCATGAGTATAACACCATATATACATGTAGATGTCATGCCCTTGCCCTCGCTTGAGCCGGGCAGCGAGATTGTTGGCCTGTGTCTCCTCGAGCGTGGCCTGAGGCGGCGTGTCGAAAACTGCTGTCCAGGAGAGGCTGTCTGACTGGAGTCTGGGGTTTTGACACTATGCAGGCAGAGGCCCTCATTTGCTTGATTGCATGGCCGTGGGATGTGATTGGAGGTTTCGGGGCTTTGAAAGAAACATCCGTCCAGACATGTGAGCTTTGAACTTTGATGGCGGGAAATCCAAGGAGCAAGATACAGCGTAGAGCCATTGGGTCTCATCCTGCGACATCGGAACCTTCATGCTTCGCACCCTTGGGACGCCGGTGAAGCCTTAAACATCTAAACTGACGCCGGTGAAGCCTTGAACAAATAAACCTCAATCTGCTGAAAGCCCAGCGGCCCGTAGATCATCGTAGGTCTCTGGTGTTGCGGTTCGGACGCGCTGGATGGCCTGTGGTAAGCAAGCCGACTGGAAGCATGGCTTGTGCACATATCAAGCGAATGGCCAAGGGTCGCAGCTTCGTGCGAACGTTGGTCATTTTGAACCGGAATGCTCTATTTTCAGCTTAATTGCTGCTTGATCTACAAATAAATCGGTACGAAACATCGCAAATAAACAGCAACTATCGTTTCCGTGTCGGGTGCAGGGACAGATTCGCGGACATTTAAATCAGTGAAGTGGGTTATGTCCGCAGTTGCCCTGCTTTAAGGATGTTGGAGGGTGCCGGTAAATCTTAGGTCGCGTGAGGGTTGCGGCGCGGTGCGCTTCATGCGACAGCAGGATAATGTTGTATCCTGATTAGTGTGCCCTCCCGGAATTGTGAAACAAAAATCCAAAAATTATTCAGGGGGGTCTATTTGAGGAGGCCCCCCGGAATTTTGAAAAAAACTTCGGGCGATGCAAACAAAACTTGAATGGCGTTGTTGTCTAGAAATCGCTTCTGAACTGAGCCTGAGAGACCAAAGATCTGAGCCGGAGCAAAGGCTTAAGCCTGAAACCTTGAGGCCTGAGGTTGTCGGGCCCTGAAATCTTCAGTCGCCAGGCCAGCCCCAAATCTAAGATTTCCTCAAAAAATGCTTTTGTACCGAGGCCAGGCAATCAAATTTCAAAGGGGGTAGTCCAACAGCTGCCCGAATGCCGTATAAGATAAAACGTTTGGTCCCCCGTTTTGTTTTTTTGCGGGCTGGCTTGGTTGGGATAGATGTCATCCCTACTGAAATCATGTGAATCCCTTTTAAATTCATATAAACTCATCCCTCTTAAATCGTATGGACCCGATTTAAACTCACACAAGCTCATCCCGTTTAAGATCATGGACTCCTTTGAAATTCATGTAAACTCATCCCATTCAAAATCATATAAAGCCAGACACCCCCCCCCCCCACCCCCCACACCAAAGAGCGGGGTCCGTTTGTTGGAGGGGGGGGGGGGGGGGGCACAGTAATCAGCAGACAACATTACCAATGGCTTGTTAGGTGGCATTGTGCTGCACTCAAACCACGCGATAACATGTTGCCGAAATTGCAACCTCCCGCCCATTCACCACCGGCAAAACCACAATCAGCATTCACGAACAGGAGCCTGAAAATCCCGGGAAACATGTTCCAACAATGCCCAAATCCCTCACTGCATGTCCTGGACGCCCCGCCTTTCGTACCGCTAGCGTGGCAGCTTGCTCCTGGGACCCGGAGGTTGAGGAAATCATAGGCAGGTATGACGAGCCTATGGTTGAACATGTGCCTGCTAGCCAGCCGGCGCCTCTTTGTGGCGTAAGGCGGAGCTTCTTGCTTTCTGAGGAAGGTCTCTGGGGCACATCCAGATCTGCTGGATCTAGGATCTATAATGGTGCAACTGTACGCGATCCTACCTAATAAGTCCTGCTTACGCCTGAAATACCTGAACCGCCAACTGGAGAGTGGATACCGAACGTCAAGTTACGATTGCGCAGTTCCCGGAGAGAACCAGGTGTGCTTGCAATGTTTCGTTTTCAGGAACTTCGGGATTCATGCTCATAGCCTCAAGCCGAAGACTGGTCAGGGCCCAACTGTTTAGGTTTTACAGTTCGTGAATCAGCACACACCTCCGCTGTTGCGCCTTGCGCGTCTTTTCTTCTGCCTCCCGTCTCGACTTCATGTCCTCTTGCCTTCGGGACTTGGAAGCGGGGTCTGTGGGATCTCGGTTACCATGCCAACGCTCGAGACCTTCAATACTCATTTTGCTGGGTTTGGATGCCTCGCGAGATCGCATTAGGATCTTTTGATTTGCTCAAGGAGCATCAAGACAACGCACTCCGAACTATAAACAAACCCCTGTAACAACTAACGCCGTAACATGAAACCTCTCAAACCTGCTGACTGCTGAGCCACCGCTTTAACAGACAATAGCAACATTCCTGCGCATCTTAAGCTGACCACCGACCTTCCTGCAATCCGTCAAACCCTTGTGCGGAGTCTAAGTCGTTAGAAATTGCGGTGCTCGGCCACCTACATCTTCTTCCACAGACACCATACACGGCCCCGAGTACCCCTGCAAGCTAAGCCCTTTTTTGAGGCTTTTGCGGTTCATTTTCTGCAGAATGGCCGTGCACATCCCACATGCGTTGGCCCCGCTCCCCCTCCCTGCAAGCACACACGCTGCATCACCTGCCTCTTCCTTTGCTCCTCTTCTCTCTTCTTCATCTGGCGCCAAGAACAGTGTCCGAAGTATGTTAGGTGTTTCGAATGTTGCGACATGCGAAGTAGACGCACGCCCCAGGTCTACGTATGAATTTGTAAAAGCCTGAAACACAAAAGGCAGAGAAAGCAGCATTCTTTAATACCCAAATGGCTCCGCCTACCGAAGCCTTGAATGCTCCCAGTTCGCAGCTTTTGGGAGTGGGCGAAGAGAAGAAGTGGCGGAGAGGCTACAAGGCTGCGAAGGCAAGCCAAGCCACTTCTCCAGTTTTCGCAACGGCAAAGCGCGAAACATCACATGATGCATTCAGACGCAGATTTACTTAAACAGAAAGAAGGCGATTTTCTCATTCGGGGAGTTTGATGCAAATCCCCTCGGCCTCCTCCAGCTGTCTGGAGGCTTGGGGCCTTGGCGCCAATGGCCTCCGGACATTGACAGGCAATTAGGGCTTTAAGGGCCTAGCGCCTAGGCACACAAAGCGCAAGGCGCAATTACAGAGTTTCCCTCTTAAGTGGAGGCTGACTGACTTGTGGGACTGCAAACCTTTCTCGGCAGCCTTTGGCTGTGGCCTCTTGTCGGCGTGGGAAACACCCCAAAATCATGGAGGGTTGCAGAATTGACTGGGAAGCCAGAATTCTGCACATGCCGCAAGGCTTGGTTTGTCAAGTCAAGCTGACACTGGTTTTTCGTGCATAAATCTTGAGCTCCAGAAGCGCTACACCTCTAGAATCGCAGCTGCAACTTCATTGGCTGTGAGCCCCTCATGCCCCAAACCCGCAAACTCCGAATCCCAACGCCCTCGATCGAAGAAATATGGAACACACACAACTATTTGCTCCAATGCTTCTCACTCCCTCGTTTACTGAAGACCTTTAAATCAACGAGAAAGGGATTGACGGCTGGTTACCTTACGTACCGCTCTTTCGCCCGAATCATGGCGGTTTGCTTCATCGAAATTACTTTGGCATTCTGTGCAAGGATTCTAGCCCTGAGACCTCCACCCTGCACTCACCGTTCTCATAGCCCTGAACACCTAGCAAGGTTCAACCACCTCGACGCCCTACGCCCTGCGCACAAGCATGCTACCACCTCACATTTTCTGAGAAACATAGGAGGAACAGCCGCAGGACAGGTAGGCCTTGGCAAGCCCCTCATGCCGACTGCCCCTCCACCTCCGCTTCCATACCTTGGGGTTTTCAGCAGGCATGAAAAGCTTCAAAACGTCAACACAAGTTTCGATAGCATTGGGATATCCACTGTCTTGCAAAGTGCTGCAAGGTCTCTCAGAGCTCAAGGGTATCTTGAGAGTCTTGGTCTTGTAGTGTGACACCAAAGAAAATTCAGAGACTAAAGGCCCCTCGGCCTAGCTGTTTGAAATCGAGTGCGGATTCTCTGTGGGGACTTGCTTGGGGAACTCTGAGCTTTAAGATTTGGAGCGTTGTGCGGGCCGAGCCACCCTTGGCGGGACCTTGCTAACTTTACCACATTCTACCGCAAAACGGGATTAATACCGCCAGAAGGGCACCCTGCATCATGAGCCCCGTGACTTCAAAGCATCAATGAAGCCCGGCCAAGCTTCGACAGCGCTAACGTGGCGTCCACGGCACCGTCCCAGGGCACCTGATCTAACGAAAGGAAACACTGCAGCTGCGATTTCGGACTCGTTTCTGGGAGGTATGCTTTCCAAGTGATGGGTTTGCGGTAAGTAATTCTGGTCCAGCATACACAAAGGGCAGCAGGAATTGGGATCTACAGGCGTGTATGCTGGCCATTGCTGGCTACTCCTGTTCTTGATCATATGTTGTACTTAACGGGAAGCATGGTCTGAGAAGGCAGAGAAGCGGACAATCATTTGACTTTCTTGAAGCCCGCGCAAACATTGCCCCATGGCCTGCCATCCGGTCGTCGGCGGCAGGTGCGAGGTCTTCGAAGGATTGTAGGCCCAGACCTGGTCCCCGCCCACCTGGCAATGCGGAGCCAAAGGATCCTGCGCTACAACCCGGAGATTTAAGTCTCAACAGCGGCCTTGGGTCCAAACCACCAGCCATTGAAGCTGGGTCCGTCCCGCTCATCCCAGTAGTAGATGAGCACCTAAGGGGTCGGATGAGACAGGCGACGACTGATGACTTTTTTGATTGCAAACTCAGCCGAAACCGCGCTTCAGCAAACGACCCTCTTGGATTCGCAAGGGAGCGGATTGGCTTCAGCAGATTTGCAGTGGATTGGCATCGGTAACATTATGCAGGAAATTTGAGGGAGTGTCAGTCGCCAGACAAACGGGAGAAAAATCACTGCTTGGCATTTTGGGCCCACTGGAAAGGACGATGCATTCGAGAATGAGGGACTTGGCTGGGGACTGCAGGGCCAAATTGTGACATTTTTTCAACAAACAAAGGGCCGCGAAACTCCCCCACGCCTCGGATCCTGGACTCCAAGCTTCTCCGGGGGGGGGGGGGGTGGTCAAACGCTAGCCTGTCGACTAGCTTACAGAAGTGTAAAGAAGCACATATACACAAGCTGCTATATATCATATATATATATATACACACACACCTCCTTCATGTCTAAGCCAGCTCACCAACATTCATATTTCAAGCCGCATTTTCAACAATTGGGGGCTCGGATCCTGTAGCTTGGCAGCAATAGCTGTAATTCTCATGATTATACGAGAGCTCAGGAAACCGAAAAAACCCTGCGCCATAAACAAGACATTTTTGGGCCGCTGAAACTCAACCCCGAACCGGGCACTTCCTGATCCAGATTTGGGCGTGGCTTCAGTCGCGTCTATAAAGGGTATTGATTGGTCGGAGGGCTGGAGCCTCGGGCTATAGGGATGCAAGATGATACTCTGATACAAGGCTGATTTCTCACCGCTGCGCTTACCAACCGCAGCTTTGGATGCAACTGAGCACAGCACGATCACGTTTCCGGTAGCGTTGTCCTGTGGGGCAGACTTGCAAACACTCTGTGGTCTATCTTCCAGGCCATGGACACTTGGGTTCTGATAAATTTGTGTGGAGCATGTCACCGTGTGTCAGTTTGTGGGTTCAGATGGTTTGGGCTGCAGGGCTTCGGCTTGACTTGGGCATGGATTCCCCGGCACCGATTCCGCGAACCATCCGGTTCCTCCTCATGGTTGAAGGAATGTGGGTCATTTAGGGCTGACCGCTCTATGTCCTAAACAAAACCCCAACCACGAAAGAAAACAACTGAGAGTCAAAGGTCGCGAGATGGTATGCGGACAGAAGGTGGCAACAGTGTTCAGAGCCTTGAATTTGAGGTTGTCCGAAACAAGCTCCTTTGTTTTTGGGGTTTCGTGTTTGGGGCTGCCGGCCAAGATCTTTAGGGCTCACAGATGCTCGCGTTGTTCCACAAAATGGCCTTCTTGTACACCGGCTTGCCGTGGTTCATTTCTGATGAGGAGTATGACCTGTGAACTCGGCGGCTCTCAGCTGAGAATGTGAAGCCCAAAAGGAGGGTCCAGTATTGCTTTTGCCGCATGGGTTGAGAAACCGATCCGACATGTAGCTCGGACGTTGGGAAACTGGGGCACGGGACAAATGCAGGGGGCGGCACTTCAAACCTCGAAGCTAGCCAACGCGATCGCAAAGCTGCACATGCACACCCTAAACATCCCTCAACCATGAACATGTTCTAAGCCTCTCCGGAGCAAGAAGCCAAGCCTAGAGGGACGTCCCAACAAAAACAGTCAGAACAGCCTATGAAACCGACTTGCTGGCTGGCAAGAGGCCCCCGGATGATGTTCGAAATCGTTACGTTGTTGCAGCCGCCTGAGCAGGTCTTGGAGATATTGTGAATCAGACGCTTCAATCATAGCTTTTGTACTGTGGAGCCTGCACGTCCCTCACATTCCTTGTGTAAGAATCAGGCCCGGCCCCTACCAAAAATTGAAACCAGGGCAACATCATGCAATCAGCTTCTTTCGGTCAATGAGTCAATGGCAGTATCGGGCTCTTGGGACTCCTCCCATGTACACAAACACAATACATCCCCATACTACCCTGTTAAGTCTCCAAAGCTACAGGGATCGTCGCAACCACACTGATGGGATTCGTGTCTTGGACTGCCGGGTGTAGTGGGGATCTGGGCCCTTGGTATTTATGCATTTCGGATATTCAGCGCCGAGTCCTGCTGTGCCAACACGCCGAATCTGACATGGGGCTTGCCTGCCTCTCTTTCAATGGCACGGTGCTGGTCAAAGTCTGGGTTGGTGCGTTTCCGATCAGTCTCAAGTTTCCTGCTTGAGCCCAGAAAGCTCAAGCCAAAACCCCTAAAGAGAACGTCTCTCGGCCCCGGGCTCACGGCGATGGTGGGTGTGGCTGCCGCCGCCATCGCCGCAGCGGGCCGCGGCGCCAGGCCGACGGGCCGGGGGCTGAGGCATGCAAAGGTTTGCGACGTTCGGAAAGTCCGAAGATTTGGTTGTCCGGAGGCCATTTCAATGCTTAATAAGGCTTACGATTCTTGAGAGGGCAGGCCTTTGTGCGTCCCGTGTGAAGCACTGGAGTCTGTGCTTTGCCGGTGGCTTCTCTTTGGAGCCCTCGACCACAACCCTTCTTTCCGGCCTCTTGGGACTCTTGGGACTTGCGCACCATCCCAAGGCGAGTCCATTTTCCACTGAAACCCAAACAGAAAGCCCACAGTAGAAAAGCCTTGTCAGACTCGCAATTCTCGAAGCCCGACAAGGCTCAACCCGAAACTCGGAGAAAAAAAACGAAACCCATCAACCCGAAATGCTGAACCTCAAGGCCTGGAAACCTATACTGCAGTCAGTAGTCACTGCAGTCTCACAAACACCAACCCTGAAGCGGAAGCCTCACAGCGGGCCGCACGCCCCCGCCAAATGCTGCCTCGGTTGAGGGCTGTCATTTGGGAGCAATTGGGGTTAAATCGGGGACTCATGACAGAGAGCCAAGCTCTAAACTGCAGCTCTAACCTGCAGCTCAAGCGTGCTTTTGTGATGCTTGGCATGCATCCAAACGCGTACCGTTTATAGGATACAGACGACCCCCTCCCAACATGTGCAAGCTGCCGGGCCCTTGCCGCCCCGTTGATAGTTCTGATTCCAGGCCATGGCTTGATAGGGCAGAAGGGGATTTATCGGAAGATTTATAGGCGGTTTTGAAGCCTTTTTCGGTCCTTTTCTGGGCTTAGCTCTAGCTCAACTCTTGTAACTTGTAGTGGCTTGGGATCTTTGAGGTTCTTCAAGGTTGGGGGCTCGGGGTGCGTGGGAGTGGGCTGAAGTCGGGGTTTCAAGCTAGTGGAGTGCAGGGTTCGGGGCGTGAGCCTGAGTGGACAGGTCTTATCTTCTGGTTTGCTCACAAACTTTCATGTTCAACAAAAACAGCCAGAGAACCGGCGCCAGAGCTGGGAGCCACCCCGGCTCTCAAGCTGTCTTGAGCCGGCGTGCAGTCGACTATGGTTAGGCGGCTAGACGCAGGTGCAGCGTCGGAAGCCACACCTGGAACACTGAACTAGGACATGCAATAAAACCTTGAACTGGAAAGCGAGATTTGGGCCTCTCAACCATGGGTTGGGGCCCTGCATGCTATATGGAGTACAAGCCCACATGCTGATAAGCCACGTGTATCAAGCGTATCAAGCGCATGCACGGGGCTGGAAGTTTCCGATTAAGGCTTGGTGAGGTCAGGATGTAAGACACTTCTATGCTTGCCTCAGTAGCAAGGCGCTCGCAATTGCTAGTCAAAGCCATGCCCTTGCGTAAGGTAGCAGGGAAGGGTGTCCAGAATTGTGGTGAGCTTCCCCTACCCCGTGTGGTTGGTTTAGGTTCAGGGTTTGGGGTGGAGAGGGAGCACCCATCACAAATAGGGCTGATAAGGATCTTGGCGTGTGAGAGTCCGGGACGCAAGGTCGAGATGACAATGGGAAATGGAGATTCAGGGCCGCCAAAGCCTGCCACCACAACCTCCCGCACGTCTTCGTCGCACGGCTGTGGCCTCGGGGCGAGGGAGGTGTGGCGAGGTAGGGGCGGGGGTTGCGCAGGCTTCGTGGGCCGTAGACACGCCAAAGATAAGCTACAAAAGCAATGGCTTGATGAGCCAACCGTTCGTTACGCATCGGGGTTTCGATTATTCAGTTGCTCCAGCTTCAATCGACTGGGGTACGGGGTTTGGACCGAACGCAACCTTGATGGTGAAAATGCTGTGGGCATTCTCGAATGCATGTCGTCAACCGAACGAATTGCCATTATGTTGGACCTGGAGGAGCACCCCCTGCTAACTGCCCGCAAAATATTTGCCCAGCCCCCCAGGCAAATAACGCACTCTCACACAGCTAGGTGACCCATGGTTTTGCTGGAGCGTGAATGAGTCTTTTGAACATGGGAAACATAGCCAGTGCTATTGCCTGAGAAGTCAAGCACCGACTATCCTAATGAAGCTGTCCGCTAGCTCTTCGACACTTCCGTGTGCTTGGCGGAACAACATGTGCTTAGCAGAAGCGCCTGGCTTTATTTTCAAGAGACATCTGCAAAAGATCATTTCCTGAGGAAACACAACACATCTGTTTCCGCGGGCGGCGTGCAGAACAACAACCAGCCGTCTCTGGGTGTGAGCACCTGTGCACTGACTTCTGCCGATCTTAGTGAGGTCGGGTACCCACATCCACCTCTACGGGAGTCGAGAAACCAATAATCAGCACGCCATCTGCCCCCGAGCAACTCAGCCCTTGGATCCGACAGTCTGGAGACTGAGGCAGTAAACCTTCAACTCAAAATCTGTGCTTGAGGGTTGGGCTTCGGGCTCCCCTCGTTGATCTGAACACTTATAAGGCTCACCATTTATAGGCCACGTTCCAGTGGTGCTGAGCTCTTTGAGATCGAGATCCCGGCACGCACGAGCCACCATCCACAACGAACTCCCCGAGGTAGCAGGTTGTGTTGATGACCTCAGGGGACAGCAGTCGGGATCGAAGCACAACAGAGCCTACACAGTTTTGAGACATAAAGTTCATTACGCTTGCGTGAAATTGCAGGGGGCTCCTGAAAGCAAAACCAAGCAGACATCAAGCGTTCTTCGCTTTGCTCTTCGAGCCTGTCTGCACCAGCTTTGGCCCCGAACCCCCCACGGAAACCATGGTACCCCCTATTGAATGCCTCAAACTCTGAACCTAAACCCTACAATTCACCGTAAGACATCCTAAGACCAAGCCCTCAAACTCTCAGCCCTAAAGCCCTATACACACTAAAAGCCCGTACAACCCGAGAACTTCCAGACCATGCAAGTCCCAAAGAAACCTCAGACCCGCTAAGCAAGAAATAAGTAAGGGAAGACACTCTCTAAGACCCTGAGCAAGAAGAACACAGAAGCTCCACAACATTCTGGTCGGGGCAGGGGGGGGGGGGGGTGTGGGAGAGGGTCGTGACGGTGCACAATGTACAAATGAAGCAGAGCGATGATTTTTATGTGCATCCGGGGAAATTGGATTCTCGAACCCTGCAGTCCGTAAAGCCCCTGTCCAAAGGTGTGAGACGTACTGTCGGGTTCTACGGGGCTATCCTCGAGGCTTCGGTTCCGGGAACTCCAAAGTGGACCTTGTTGAGGGGTCAAATTGTGGAAGTCTCTAGAGTTTTGTATGGTTTTTGAGTCGAGTGCTTCTTGGATAAAATCCTGACAAGCACGCAGCCGGATGCCTGTAGAGACTTGCGGAGCTTTGGAAAGGAGCTCAGACAATGCAACCCTAACACCTCCTTGGGCGCGCACGCCCTTGTAACCGGTGTCCAGGCTGGAACAGTTGTCCCAAACGAAGTGCTCGGTGTGAAGAAGCTCCTACCACGGAGTCTGTGCCCTCGTTGAGATGAACTCTGAGTTTGGGCTTCGAGACGTAGAGACTTAGAGCTCAGACTTTGCCAGGTCTGAAAAATCTGATGCCCAGCCGGGCTTCGGGCTTGATCGGATGAGAAGCGGTGTTGAAGAAATTGGATGGTCTCAAGTGCTGTGGATTCGTGGGTCGTATACCCAGTTGCGGCTGCAAGGGTGGGGCTACTTGGCTACTTGGTTCGATGCGGATTTTGGCTTTCGCAATGTCCAGGTTCAGAAGTCGAGTCTGCAGCTTCTCGGAGCGACGTAGCCAGAAGCCTTTGACTCTCGGCCGTGCGTTGTTGCTCTGTTCTGACAGTCTACGTTTAGTCAGAGAAATAGCTTCAAACCCGAGAAGCCGCATATCTTGAGCTGCGTGGTCGAGTTCCTGAAGCACTCGTCTCAGCTACCTCAAAGACGGTGTGATGAAAAGTAAGTGTCTTGCAGGGCAAAGCACTGCATGAAACCACTCCATATCCCATCTTCAGGCTGAAGCCCTGCAACAGGGCCCGAAAGATGCAACAATTTGGACGCAAAGTTGAGGGGAGCTTCGAGCTAAGAAAGGGCAACGATCTTCGGGTGACCGTAGGGGGAATGCCGAAGTCACGACTACTGTTGCGCTTCTGTCATCAAGTACGGAGGTGAATCGCTTACCTGTTTCTCGGCGGGTTCAAGACAGTGGAAAGATCTCCTGATCTGTTGTCACTGCACCAGTGGCTCCGCCGACGATGACCTTCATCAATACGGAGCTTCAATGGGTTGACATTTCTTCTGGCGGCCTATACCAGCCTCCGCCCAAGGTCAACTATCCCGAAGCTCTGAGTCTTTAAGCAGAACTACGTAGTTTCTCAGACCCTCAACACACTCATGCCGGGCTCTGCGCTTTGAGTTTTGGGGCAAGGGCATTGTCGCTTCGGGCTTTATATCCAGTACCATATTATGAGCCCTTCTCACGGTACTAGTAGTCCTGACAGCGCTGCCGAAGCAGCACAGCTCTGGCCTGCTGTGCTGGAGTTGAGGACGAGCATCCACGCCTCAGAATGCGCTTGGTCGCAAGCGGGCTAGGGTGAGGACGTGCGAGGTCCATGCGAGCTTGCAGAAAAGCCAAAGCGTCTTTCATTCTCCCCCCTACATCAACGTATAGTATAGCTCTCCTGCACTTCGTGGAGCCCACACAAGAAGACCCCGAAAAATCCAGAAGCCAACTTACGTGTGCTTTGATTCAATTGAACTCCGCCCAGCGTCGCTGCGCAAGCGCTGGAGTTTGCCTTCAGGATGCCTGGGAGGCCGAGGCAGAGAAGCTGCATCTTGTGACGTGTGTTGTGTTTCGGCGCACGCCGAAATCGTTGAGCCCAAAGCCCATGTACCCTCTCCTGATTATACCGCATATACGCCTCAAGCCCAGGGGCTTGCAAAGAACCGCATTGGGGCGGCTTTTCGTGAATTTGTTCGTCACATTCTTGTTACGTGGTGTTGCGCTGAGCCTCGCTTGAGGGTGTCAGGCTTAGTGAAGTCACTAGCGGGGCCTCCTAGCCACCACATTGACAATGCTGCGGCCTACACTCGCCTTACCAGTCCTTGCCCATGAAGTTATGACAGTTCTGCCATGCCCTTAGTGGACGAAGTTTAAAAATCTCAATGGACGAATCGTGGTTCCACAATCATGCATCATGCGCTTTCAGCTGTCGAGGAGGGGATCATGGTTCCTGAATGCACTTGACGACCAGCTCCCTTTCCCCTCTCCCCGAAAAACTGAAAACCAAAACCCTGGCCGACATGATACCGTGCTTGCCAGACCTGAAAGCCGTGCAGCCGCTCAGATACCCCTGAACCACCGCCTCCAGTGCACAACACCGTCACGTTTCCATCGTGGCCAGGCACCACCTGGCAGGATTTACATTGAGGGGTTTGAGGGTGCAATTTTGACGTAAACATTGAACATGGTATGTTTTCTGGAGATCCTGGAGTTGCACTTCTACACAATACGCAATCGATGTGCTTTCGAACATGTTGCGCACAGATGTTGTGCAACCCGAGCTGCATCGACTTGAAATGCCTATCAGTTGTATGGTCGATTACTAAATGGGCGGGTTGAGGGTTCGGAAGTCAGCTTGAGTTCCAAAGGGTGAACTTTCCGATTTCTGCTTGCAGCGTTTGTGCCCGTCAAGGCGTGGAAGCCGACAGCTGAGAAAACCCCACAAGCCACCCAAACTCAAAAGGCTCCCCGCCCTGCACCGCCCAACATGGCAAGTTGTGGCAAGCCTAGATACTGCGCGCCTATGAGCGGTAGTCCCTGCTAGTTGATATATTGCTCCCTACCCCTACGTACCCAAAGGCAAAATATAGGGAACGGGTGGAAAACTTGTTTGGAATTTGGTGGGTCTGTGATTAAGGACTGCAATCAAGCAATTGATCTCATCCGACCTAGCTTGGTCCGTCGCGCCCAAGTAGAAAACAAGCTGTCAAGAGTCAACACCCATGCTGACCGCGGATGCCGCAATCCTTACAGCCCTGCACTCTAAACAAACCACCCAACCCCGAAACTTCCGTTTGCATGGGCACCCTCAACCTCCGGGCACCCCCACGGCGTCACAGGTCAACACAGTGGAGTTCCTCGATCTCACAAAATCGTACACTCCAAAAGCCCATGCCCTCTTATTTAGTTGGTACCTAAGGCAGCTATATGGACCGAGTTACAAAGTTGCAGCATCTGAGAAAAAGACATTTCAGGCCTAGCGGAGGGCTTGTTACGACGAAAGATGATTGCCTATGTTTGTTTGCCTCATTCCAGGTGTCAGCTCTGCGGACTCACGAGCTTCAAGTATTTAATAGGGCTTAATTACCCAGTTTGTATCGTTGATATCCGCTGACCTCCACGCCCCATCCACCCCGCTCATGTCCTTGACATCGCCAACTATAGACTTGACATCCCATGGAACCACAAAACTTTATTCAAAGCGCGCTTGGCATCCCTCCCGGAAAGTGCTGGTGGCACTAATGACAGCCAAGGGTCAAGGCACCCAAGGTTTCTGTCATAGCGTGCTCCTTGCGAATTCCTGACCTGGGGAACGCAGACTTGACATGGAGTCTTTCATGGAGGGTTCCAGGTTTCCAGGGCTTCTGGGTTCAACAATCAGGGATGCTCTGGCAGTGCAACAGTGCAAGCGGTACACCATGATTTGAAAAGAAGGCCTATCCCTGTCCATGATTTGAGGTCTCCTTCGAAAGCTCACGTCGATTTAACTATACAACACAGCGTTTCGCCTGCGAGATGCTTTTAACCCATCAAATGGCTGACGCTTCACTGTTCTCAGAAATTTCAGGGATGTCGTAGTGCATACCGAAAACCGTAGTTCCCGCTCAAACTTACCCATGTTGCCTTGGCAGCTTCGCGATGCCAGGTTGCAGAGGACTTCGGCTTGCTGCCGGACTCCACAGTGCATCCGACTGTACGGCTCAGCGAGGCACGACGATTACAGTAGCTTCTTTGCATCTGCGTCACCCTGCCTGCGCCTTCCATGTCACCAAAAGTATCAGCCGGCTCTGTGCGAGATTGTGTTCTTGGAGCCCAAGTGAAGTGGCGCACCTAGATCGGATTCCCAGCGTTTCTGTGCAGAGTTCCGCGCTCTGCAACTGCATCGGGCGGACTGGCAGCTGTATGCAGCTGTTGACGACTCAGAACGTGGGAATGCAAGCGAATGCAAGTTTAGGCCCCTGTGCCTTCTTGGAGGAGTGGTTGGCGAATTGGCACTTCTGTGTGGCTTTGGGCGCTGCCGCAACTTCTGCGCACGGTCACACCCTGAGTCACTAACAGCTGTGGTCCCGGCAGGTCCACCACAAAGGTGTCCCCAGTCTGGCACGGAGCCGTGCTGCAGGATTGATCCTTCGCACACGGAGTGCTTCATGCTTTTGAAGCTTGGACTTCAATTTTGTAGGCCTGGGGGCCCAGCTGAGGGCGTGTGGAACTTGACTTCTGGCGTGCACATTGCTTGTGAATGAGGCGGAGCCCGGTTCAAAGCAAAAACAGCCATATCCTCGTTGCAAAACACTACCAACCTTACCCTCCTTCAAGCGCAATCGGCATTACTAAACATAATACATATATATATATATCTATCCATTTATTGAATTATTTACCGGCCTCTAATGCTGAAATGCTAATTGGTACTACATGAGAGCAATTGGAGCACTTTTGGGCCCTGGAGCCGGCAATCCTGGCACACGCATCCCCCGATGTCCACGGTCATCGCCTCGATAGGGCTTCCCTTGCAAACTCACTGAACATAGTGAACGTCCGCAGACTCTTCGGTTGATGACGTTCTGAGGTTCCCAAACGTACTCAATAAACTGGGAATATGATGTCGGCTTACGTGATTTGGCATTGAGGGTGCTTGAGGAGCACAGACAGACATATACCCACAACTCGCAGTTCCCATGACCTCCTGAAGCCTGACATCGTCGAACCCAATCAATTCTGTTTTGAACTTTTCCGGAACAAGCCATCTAGGTGACCTCACAAGCCCCACGAGGGACACTGGTACTGTTGTATCCTGATTAGTGTGGTCCCCGGAATTGTTGAAAAATCCGAATATTTTTCAGCGGGGTCAATTTGAGGAGGCCCCCCGGAATTGTGAAAAAAAACTTCGGGCGATGCAAAACTTCGGCGAGGCTGTTGAATGGCGTTGTTGTCAAGAAATCGCTTCTGAACTGAGCTTGAGAGACCAAAGATCTGAGCCTGAGCAAAGGCTTAAAGCCTGAAACCTTGAGGCCTGAGGTTGTCGGGCCCTGAAATCTTTAGTTCCCAGGCCAGCCCAAAGCTAAGACTTCCTTATAAGTTGCTTTGTGCCGAGGCCAGGCAATCAAATTTCAAAGGGGGTAGTCCAGCAACTGCCCGAATGCCGTATAACATAAAACGTTTGGTCCCATAGTTACATTTCTTTGCGGGCTGGCTTGGTTGGGATAGATGGATCCCCTTTAAACTCATAAAAACTCATCCGTGTTAAAACCATATGGTTCCTTTTAAAATTCCTGTAAGCTCATCCCTTTTAAAATCATATGAATCCTGTTTAAACTCATATATACATATACATGTATATATATATATATATGCTCACCCCCCCCCCAATGGACCCACCGCGGGTAGCAGCCGAGTCCTAGCCAGATCAAGGGAAAAACAACAAAACAAGAAACTAACAAAAGCCAAAAAACAAAAAAAACAAAACACCAAAAAACCAAAAAAAAAAAAAACACCAAAAACAACATCTTTTCCAAAACTATGGGGCTGGGGCCTCCAAAAGATTGTTTTTTTTGGTTTTCTGGAGAAAAAGATGGTTTTTTGGTTTGGAACCATCTTTTTCTCGAGAAAAAGATGGTTTTTCGAAGGATGGTTGCTCAAAACCATCTTTTTCTCGAGAAAACCAAAAAACCAAAAACAAAAAAAAACATCTTTTGGAGGCCCCAGCCCCATAGTTTTGGAAAAGATGTTTTTTTTTGGTTGTTTTTTTGGTTGTTTTTGGTTTTTCTTGGTTTTGTTGGTTTTCTCGAGATCCTTCGAAAAACCATCTTTTTCTCGAGAAGAAGATGGTTTTACCAGGGGAAGACCTCCAAAAACCATCTTTTTCTCGAGAAAAAGATGGTTCCGAACCAAAAAAAACCATCTTTTTCTCGAGAAAACCAAAAAAAACCATCTTTTGGAGGCCCCAGCCCCATAGTTTTGGAAAAAATGGCATTTTGGTTTTTTTGGGTTTGGCATAACCCTAGGGATTCAAGTTTCAGGGGTTTAATTAAGCCTCAAGCGCTATAGGGTTATAAGGTTCTAATCCTTTAGGTGTTGCCTAAGCCTTTAACCCTAAACCTTTAACTTTAAACCCTGCAGGGTTAACCCCGTGAGAAATTTAGAGATAGACCCCGAAAAGACCCTAAACCTTCTTACAGGGTGTAATGGTTTAAAAACCGATAGGGCATGTATACCTGCAGGTGCTAGATCCCTATAGGGTGCTAAGGTTCTGACCCTGAAGGGTTTAGGGTTAAGGCTTACATGCCCTCCAGGTTTACATGCCTAAGTCTTAAACCCCAAACCTTGAAACCTTCATCCTATGGGGTTTGAAGGTCAAGGGTTTAGGCTTGATTGCGGAGGGCTTTAGGGTCCTGACCCTAGAGGGTTTAGGGTTAAGGAATAGATGCCTAAACCTTAAACCCTTAAGGTTTAAACTCTATGGGCTTAGGTTTAAATGTCTAAATCTTAAACCCTAAACCTTTAAACCTTCACACTACAGAGTTTAAGGGTGTTAAGGGTGACTAATTAATTACATACTTAGGTTTAAAAAGCCCGAAACCTTTAAACCTTAGCCCAACAGGGTTTAAAGGTTAAGGGTTTTCAATTAATAGAAATCTGAGATTGTCCGTGGTTTAAATGTCTGAATCTTAAACCCTAAAACTTTAAACCTTCACCCTATAGGGTTTAAAGGTTAAGGGTTTCGGGTTAATTGCAAGCTTAGATTTAAATGTCTAAGTAAAGAATCCTAAACCTTTGAATCTTATCCCTATAGGGTTTAAGGTTAAGGGTTCAATATGAACTGCCGGCATAGGTCTAAATACCTAAACCTTAAACTTAAACCCTAAACCTTTAAATATCTTAACCCTATAGGGTTTAAAGGTTAAAGGCTTAGCGTTAATTGTCGGAATAGGTTTACATGCCTAAACCTTAAGCCCGAAACCTTTAAACCTTAGCCCAACAGGGTTTAAAGGTTAAGGGTTTAAAATTAATTGAAATCTGAGATTTACATGCTTAAATCTTAAATCCTAAACCTTTAAAAAATCTTAACCCTATAGGGTTTAAAGGTTAAGGGCTTGGCTACAGGTTTAAATGACTAAATCTTAAACCCTACTAGGGGCTAGGTTAACTCACATCTTTCCGTGTGAAGTCACATCTCCCCAGTGAAACGCGGCTGCGACTGAAGTCACATCACCCCGCGTAAAGTCGCATCACAAAGACATATGTTGAAGCCGTTCCCCCAATGTGCACGCGCCGCACGCGCATGTTCTCGACACACATGAAACATACGCATTTGTCACCGCACGCCTGGGAGGGCAGCACATTTGTGTGAGCACAAAGACAGCAATTGATGCGATTCTGCGAGTGCAAGCGCGCGAGAGAGACTTGGACCTCAAACAACCGCGCTCGGTCAGTACTCGCGCGACATGCACATGTTCCCGACACACAAGCAAAGTATGCAGTTGGCACTACACGCTCGAAAGAGAAGCGCTTGTTGTCTGCAAGGTCTATATGTGGGTAGTGACCGTATGTGCTTCTGCGCGAGTCCCGCGCGAGCCGTTGCGAGGGCCGCGCGTCCATGGGTTGAAGGGGGCGGCTTTCCGTTCAGCAGTGGCCCTCAATGAAATTAAAGCACTCTGCAGAGAGACAACAAGAACAACCATGTTGGGGCAATCAACTGACAGCACCTTACCTTTGGGGTTTCCATTCTGCCTGGCTTAGGGTTTGTGGGCTCGGAGCTTAAGTTTAGAAAGTGGCGAGCTCGTTTGGGCTGTTGTCGTGGAATGTTGCACGCCAGGAACTTTGCCCCTAAAGATGAGGGGTGTTGTCGTGAACGAGATTTCTGCTTGGTGGTGCAAGTGGGTTCTGACCAATCTTGGAATTTGCGAATCCCCAGTGTGCACGCGCCCGAGATACGACTTCACACAAGAAGATACGACTTAACCTACCCGCGGGTAAGCCTTTAAACCTTAACCTTACAGGGTTTAAAGGTTAAGGGTTTAAAATTAGTTGCAGGCTTAGTTTTAAATGCCTACATCTTAAACCCTAAACCTGTAAAAATCTTAACCCTGTAGAATTTAAAGGTTAAGGGCTTAGGGCCTAGGGTTTAATTACCGGCATAGGTTCAAATGCCTAAATCTTAAACCCTTAACCTTTAAACCTCAACCCTACAGGGTTTAAAGGTTAAGGGTTTTTTTGCAGGCTTAGGTTCAAATGCCTAAATCTTAAATTATAAACAAGAGCCAACAGAAAGAAAAACCCTCCGTGTGTGTGTGTGTGAGAGAGAGTGAATTAAGGAATACAGTCAAAAATCCGGTCACCGGAAAATCACCAGACAGCATAGGTTTTATCGGTATTTGCGGTACTTTTGCAAAGATCAAGGCCCGCGGTGGGTCCATGGGAGGGGGGGTGACCATATATATATATATATATGTACATATATATGTATATATATATATAAGCTCATCGCTTTCAAAATCATATAGGTCCCATTTAGATTCATATAAGCTCATCCCGTTCAAGATCATATGGACCCCATTGAAATTCATATAAACTCATCCCACTCATCCCTTTCAAAATCATATACAGCCAGACCACCCCCCCTCCCAGCCCCCCAAATTGCACCCTCCCCTCCACACTAAAGACGGGTATCCCTTTGTTGAGGGGGGGGGGCACACTAATCAGCAGACCACATTATGCAAACGGCATGTATTTTGTGCTTAGTGCTTTGCCGGTGCCCTTTATAAGGGAGCAGGCGTGACCTCTGCAATGGCGAAGATAGGTGCAATCTTGCTATAGCTGAGTGTTTCCCCAGCCAACGTAGCGGTTCCAGTGGGGCGAGTGGGGGGGGGGGGGGGCGGATCTGGGAAATTGGGGGGCCCGAGGCCCAAGCCGAACAACCCCGAAGCCGCCTCTCCCTAACAGCAAAGCGCCAAAAGCGAACCGCGAGACATCCGACTGGGTCGGCCACGGCTGCAAAGCATCGGAGCTCGATGCTGCCAGCCTCCGCATACTTTGCAAACAGGCGATGACTCAACCCTCTAGAGTCTCCAGAGTCTCTAGAGCACCTCACCGACGAAGACTTCGGAGGTAATTTGGGATCAAGATTCCTAGGGCGTGGCAATGCCGACAGCAACGGCAGAACCGTGACCATTACTTTAAGAAGTCTGCCCACCATGACAAGTTAAAAGCTAGCATCCCCAAGCGGCACAAGCCCGGATGGCAGAAAAGGCTTCTGCAGCTTGAGCCACTATAGACCCTGAAACGACCGGTCAAGAATGGAGTGTCAGTGTGAAGTTCATGGAGTCTCCATGAGCGCATCTTGAAAGGCCTGGGGTGCCCAAAGCTGGGTGGCTTCAAGTGTCAAGGAGCAAGGCCCACGCAGCACAACAACAAACGAAAGCGACTCCCTGGAGTTCATTCTGGCCAGCGCTGGGCACCAGGCGTAGACAGGGTTCACTGAGGAGCAATTCACTGTCTCTGCGCTGCCGCTTGTCAACTCCTGACACTCGGCCAGCTGTAGCTTTACCTTATTGTTTTTCTTGCAAAACCAGGCACGCACGAGTGTAGGCCATGCCTACAAGGTACAGCTCGTGTACAAGATGATGTTCAGTGTCTACAGGCTATAGGGCTCGAGGATAGATTGAGGGCTAGAGCCTGCCTGACAAGCCCTCCGCTAAACCCGTGCCATCAAGACCACACTATGCCTCGAGGCTGAGTCAAGTTTCGGGCGCTTGCGAATGCACGCACGCCATGCCAGCCAAAACGAAACAAAGAACACACACCCCAGCGCCCCAGAAATCACCAAACGCATCACGACACTTGACTCCTGCGAGGGCATCAGGGTTTGCGTCTGATCGTACAACGTGACACTGGCCGAACTGCTTGAAGGGCACGGCATCGCCCTAGCTGCGGATGGACTGAATGAAGCCCGACCCAACAAAGGGGACTGGAATTTGGATGGATTTGGGGCTTCAAGCCGCTTCAGTTTTCATTTTCAGCTTTAGGGACCTAATAGGACCCACACCGCAGCACTGCACTCCATCGTGTTTTTACCCCTGAAGATGTATTCAAGCACACAAGTTCCTTTGAAGCCTTGAGCCTGCCTGAATCTTTCGAGGTTCCAGGCTCTTGGGTTGGGGCTCACGCTGGTCCAGTACGTCTAATCATCTTAGCGGAGCCCTTGCCTAGCCTCCGTACTACTAGTAACACAACTACATCCAGGCCCGGCAGCCTCATTTCAATGCAAGCCTCATGATCCTACAACACGCTCTTCGCACTCCACCCCCCGAATGAAGAACGAACAATTGCCCAGCCAATGGCCCTGCGTGGGTTCTCAACCATTTCGCCCATTCAACCATGTGGAACCCTCGACACATGTAAGCCTCACATGTGCTGATGTCATGTGCTGATCCGGGCCCCCAGCGCGCAGGCTGACACCTCGGCATCACTCGAAAGGTCTCCACTTGCATTCTCCTAAAAGTGCCTCCTCATGGCCTGCGCCTTAGCACTCCGAGGTTTCAGGGGAAGCCCAAGACGTGGATGTTGAAACGAGATGCATCCGCATCGACAGCGCCGCCGTTGCATCGGACTGTAGCCTGCGGATTGTCATTTGGCTTCCCCTTCTTGCCGGAAGTAGCCCATTCTGCGCTGCGGGGCTTTGGCATTTGGGCTTTCACGAAATATAACTAGGGTGGACCTTCACAGCCTCCAGGAGGATGTGTGGGCACTGCTTATCACCCAAAGACCCCGGCTGCAGCATGGACATCTAGGCCAACAGAGGCCAACAGACAGGCTTAGCCGCTTTCTTCAGTTGAATCTTGCGACAACCCTGCTGTGAGTAGTCATTTTTTGTATAGAGAGCACAACATACATTTTCGTTGGGGAGGGGGCGGTCCGAAGGGCGTGAAACTCTGAAGAGTTTTCGTTAAACCTTTTGCCCGCACTTGCAGGTCTGCCTCGCCACCTAAAAAACCAAGTTATAAGACTTACGAGGTGCCGGGAGAGCTCAAGATATGCAGATTTCTGGAAGCGTGTAACAATGCGAACTCACGTGAACTATACACGCTAGACGTTTTCAAAAGTATGCGT
This sequence comes from Symbiodinium natans, assembly GCA_905221605.1. NCBI lineage: Eukaryota > Dinophyceae > Suessiales > Symbiodiniaceae > Symbiodinium > Symbiodinium natans. The sequence goes on along the minus strand of CAJNDS010002726.1, from coordinate 218,838 downwards.
GTATACGTCATGACCAGCAGGAGCATGGACCCACGCTGTTCCCGTCGCCCATCATGCCCATGTGACTCCGAGAGCTTCCGAAGTTGGGTTGGAGCCCTCCCAGGCACAACATCTGACTTCCCACCTGTTCAGAACTCCTCTGCTCAACCCTCGCGCCTGACCCGAGAAGCCCGACATCAGCAGCGAGCAGTCGAGGCCATATGGATCCTGGAAGGCCTGCTGGGATTCCGAGTGCAAAGAGCCCACTTTTTACCGTACCTCGATTAGAAGTTTTGTTCATTGTAGGTTTGCTTCACAAGAATGCGAACATAGCCCTCGAGACCCTACAGATGTTCATCTCCGCGGCGCGCCCTAGATTCAGTGAAGCGCGCATGTCCTCCATCAGCCTCGGGTCTGTTCGTTTCCGAACCCTTGAAATGCACTGGCCCCCTCATGCTTGCGAAGGACGTTGAGCTGCTCTTGCCACCGAAAGGACGCAAGCAGGCCTCGAACTCGCTCGAATGAGAGATGCTATAAACACCGGAAGCTTTTCCCTAAGGCCCTGATAGCACCTTGGAGCCTACAGGCACTCACCGTTGTCACCCACATTGCCTGTGGCGGCACGACGCTGTGCACGCTGCCTCCGAGAATAACCTCCGCACAGGTTCCAGTATTGTATGTCGTCCTTTAAACTTGGGCTTCCAGCGAGGTACCCCAACCTGCTCGAGCCTTATCCTTAGTCAGGTGCAGCAGTCATACACCGGGGGCATCTCAAACCTACAGAACGGAGTTCTGCTTTCGGGAATCGCTCAGGTGTAGCCTGTCCCGGCCGCGATGGAAGGCAGAAGAGCTCGCAGGAGGACCTCAGCAGTCATTGATGCAGTGCCTTTGCGAGCTGTGCAAGGCTTCACTCGTTCCTGGTGATTAGCCTCTGGTTTGCAGCTCAGCATCTGAGCATATGTTAGGCTCATGCTCGGATATTTTCTGGCATGTTTACAACTCGATTTCGGCAGACAGTGGAGACCTTCTCCTCGAAAACCTGAGCCCCAAACCACCCCAAAAACCCTGCACTCCTGAACTCGACACCGAAACTACGTAGAATTCGGGAAATGACCTTACAAGGCCTTAATGAACTCATTCTGTTCTTAAAAAATATCAATAAATAAACACATATAAATATAAATATAAATATATACATGAATGCATGTCTATATACATATAATACATATGAAATTGGACATTGCTTGGGGGTACTTAGGTCCGGGCGCATCGGCCAAGACGACGCCGTAGTGGCACGTCAGCCGGAGCTCCCCTTGGCGTTTCAGGCTACCGGGCGTGAGGGTTTAAGCAGGGGAGGGTTCTTCAGGGCTCAGGTTTCAGGAGTTTCGGTATGTTTCTGCGCAGGCTGTTCAGGATCAAAGATCAGGATTCAGGATGACTGATAAAGGCTGCAGCCTCCTGCGCTTGCTTGGAGGGATTGTCTCACTTGGCCTATGCCCTCACCTCAAACCCTAAGCCTTTCGAATCCCAAAACCCCCAAGTCCAATTCCCTCTTGACAAGCGTCACCCTCAACATTTAGGACTCAGGCTGCATCCCAAATCACTCCTGAGGCCGCAGCCGCGCAGCGCCTGCCCAAGACAAATCAGGCCAACGCGTAAGAGGTCTCTCGAAACTCCGGTGGCGGTTGAAGGTTGCACCCCCAGACCCCTGAACAACCGGATCCGGTCCTGCACACTTGTGAACTCAACTCAGGCCTCATTGGCACTTTCGCAGGTGGCGATCTCTGTCTGCGCGTGCGAAAGCGCCATCGACCTCGCACACTAGTTCGCTCATGCTTCTGTCTGCCTCTCTCTTTCTCTTTACCTACTTTTGATTTTGTGATACTCCCTCTCTCTGTCTCTCTGTGAGCCTGGTCGAAGTATATCTACATATATATATATCTATACATATATATATATATATAGATACATGTATACATAGATATAGATATAGATACAGATATAGATATAGGTATAGTCATTTTTTCTCTCTCTGTCTCTCTCAGCCAGTCCATGTATGCAAGGGCCTTGGCTTGACGTTCCTTGTGCTACCAGACACTTGGCCAACAACTTGCCAGCTGAGCAACTACGCACGTACCGGCGCACGCGCAGCCAGCTGCACGATTAATCTGCCTGCAATCGCCCTCCTGTATACTTAGCAGACTTTAGGCATTTGCTTTCGGGTTTAGGCAGTTTCGGGAATGCGTTAGTTTGGGTTTTCAGGCGAGCATGTACTATCCGAGCAGGCATACGTCGAAGACATCACAAGAAGACATTTCCAGCGCTTGCAACGGCACCGACCCCGAATCCTAAGCCGTATTGTAGGCAAAGCCCTAAGTTAAGCCCGGCAAATCATAAACAAGTCTACGCAGCTGCACTTGGACATTGCATGCCCTTTTTGGGAGCCGCACGTGGAAACCACCTCGAAGATGCCACCCTTTGTTACGTTTGATGGCAAGCCTGTCCGCAGGAGCACGGAAAGGTCTAAGAGAGCTTCGTGGGCTTGTTGTACATGTCTCTTGGAGGGGGCACACTTCCTGAGACAAGACTTTGGGCATTTTGGTTCCGAGGTCTAGCTTTTATGCTTCTATGTAACAGCTGCTTAGCCTTCCTAGCTCAGAACCTTGGCATGATGTGAGTCTTTGCGTGACCTTGTGCCTGCTACAAGTGGTTGATTCATAATTGTTCTTGCAGGATTCGCCGTTGTACAGATCGGTCAAAGCAGTGTAGCAGGAAGATTCGATAATGGAGAATAGGATGTTAGTATACCTGTATACAGGTTTGTTGCAGGTCAACAGGGAAGACTTTCAGGTCTCAGGGAGATCCTCCCCTCAGTGCTGCAAAGATTTGGGGCCACTCCTTGAGTCCAACTCAGTCCTCATCAGATGCGAAGATTGAGACGTACACTTGGAAGGAAAGTGCCGTGGCGGCGACGGCCCCGTACTCACAAACTAAGCCAACGATTTGCTCATCTCGCCTGCTGCACACGCTTGCGGGATGCAGTTCACCTGCAGACCTCACCAACGCATAGGGATTCCAAGACTTGAAGCCTGCAGGGCAGGCAGTTGAGGCTAGGCGGGGCCATAACAGACCCACGCGTTTTCGGCAGTTTGGCTCTGTCGCCCTCAGAATCCCTGTAAATACCGATGTTTCCTGGGTTTCGCCCATCACCTCATCCCTGCAATTTTTATCCAAAATCATCCTGCAATTTTTTGGGCATCCGTAGACTGCACTGGTATTTGTGGGGTTTTTTGCACGACTTCGCACTTTCGACGTGTCCTAAACTAAGCCCTGTCTTGCTTGCATCCGCTTCTGCCCAGCCCTGGGTCTAAATAACACGTTTGCTTCACCATAGTTAGAAGAGAGCATCCATGGTCCATGGCCCAACCATGATGACGTCCATAGTCTAATCCGTTCTGGGAAGAGAGTATCCATGGCCCAAGCATGATGACGTCCATGGTCTACTCTGTTCTGATGAGAAGAGAGCATCCATGGCCCAAGCATGATGACGTCCATGGTCTACATGTTTTCTGCACTGCCATGGCCCAACCATGATGACGTCCATGGTCTACCCCGTTCTGGGAAGAGAGCATCCAGGGTCCAAGCATGATGACGTCCATGGTCTACTCTGCTCTGATGAGAAGAGAGCATCCATGGCCCAAGCATGATGACGTCCATGGTTTACATCGTCTGATCCATTCCGAGAAGGTCAAGCCTTCTTCTGGGCAGAAATGGTTGGAAGTTCTTGCTTTGAGGCGCACTGGGCAGCAGAAAGGCGTCATTTCTCAACACTAAAGGAGGTGACCTAAGTCCTGCATCTCAGGTTTGCTGGTGGGGCCACAGTTTTGCGCGGGTCTGTTGTGGACCCGCCAGGAGTTGAGGCTTCAAACTTGAGGGCTCTACCTTTTTCGGCTTTTGGAGCTGCAGAGGCGGTTAGACTTCTCAAGGTTCGAGTCATGGAAGCTCTCCAAAGACCACTTGTCTCGACCTACACAGGGACTCATGTCTGCGACTCGAGAAGTTTGACAGAGGAGATCTTGACAGAGGATGCTTTTGGGGCACTTTGGGGCTCCTGAGGCCGCTGGCCCACATAGCTCCCCTTCGAGCCGCATGTGCCGGAAATCGTTCCGACCTCATTGATGTAGCGCTGCAAAGTACTCTGTGCTTGCTATGAGGCTTTAGGCTGTTCCGGGCTTTTCTGGCCACGGGTGTCCCCGGCGCCAGAACCAATCCAAGCCCAGCCTCTAACAACAAACCAAATTCAGCCATTCAGCAAATTAAGCAAATCAAGCAACCGCAAAAAAACGCGCTCTGACTTGCCCATGAGTCGCACTCCCTCCAGACTCTCAAAACTTTGTCTTGGGGCTCAGACCCCTCAATCCCGAAGCCCCTTGTTCCATGATGACCGAAATCCTTGCCCTCAGGCGCAGGCCCAGTTGCTATCCACCTCACTGCAGTCCTCAGGGCGCAGCGAGGATTGGCTGTCTAAGCTTGATGCCAAGGGTTTTCAGTCTCTCAGGGATTGTCGGGCTCACATGGCATCTGATGCGTGATGAGGAATGACCTAAGTCAAACTCCCCACCCCCTTCCCCCCCCTCTCAACATTTGCCATCCTGTGACGGCCTTCAGGAGATTTCAGGAGTTAAGAAGTCCAGGTCTCAGGATCCGACAACTCGGACAGTGGCATCGTCTACTCCCGTTTGATTGAGTTTGATTCTGTAGAGTGTTGTGCAGTTTCGGGGGCACAGAGTCCCAGAGACCTGGCCAACTGGCCTTCGCAGGGACATGCCTGAGCTAGGAATCTAGGAAGCCCCTAAGTGCCGACCACACGGTCGCTCGGGCGCACACCAACGTGAAAGCCTGACCCAGCGCAACGGCCGACGTGGTCCGAACCACCTTTGCTGGAAGGCGATGGAGCTTCGGAGACACCACATAGAGGCTTAATGGCTCGCATTCTTCCTGAAGCAATATTCATTTCATATAGGTCCCCCGAGCCGACCGTAACCTTCTAAATCAAACCCTGAACACCAAAACGGCATGGCATGGTGCACGACAGTTAGGTTACTATTCTAAGCCAGCTCGAGCAGTGCGCTTGCGAGTTGGTACCTCCGTCAGTGCTGCTTTCTGCTGCAAACAGGCTGCAACACTCTCGAGACCAAAGCTTCACCGCTTCAACCCCCCAAGCCCCCCGTCCACTGCACAAGAAGTGTTGCCGCCCACAGTGTCTTTGCCTGCCTTGGTGTCGTTGCCAAGCATGATTTCCGCTCCTTCACCTTGCGCAGCACAACGACGAGAATCCAAGACGACAACCGTGAAAATGGTGTCAGGCTTTGCGAAATTTCTGGACGTCCTCTCTCATTGCACTCGAATCCGAGGACACAGACTTGGCCGGCATATCTTCAAGAGCCCTGAGGTAAAGTTCCGGTCTTTGGAACATTTTGGGGCTAAATGGCATCCACTGCTGAAAAGCGGAAGCCTGAACGATCCAACTAAAAACAGCTTGATGAACACGTGCCCTCTGGCCTGTCGGAAGGCAGCCCACCTCCAGCTGAACGCAGGTCGAGGGATCGTAGCCTTGGCATCGAGGGCTCCAGCTGCTTTAGGGCATGGGGTGTATGGTTTTATGCACAGGGTTGGTGCTTGCAATAGAGTTTTTGCACTGGTGCCGAGTTTGGTGAGGTTGTCCCCCAAAACTCAACTGCCAAGATTGCCTTCGGGCCATGGCCAAGTACGCCCCTAAAACACAAACAGCTGCTTCCCTGCTCCACTCGAACATGGGGTATATGTACAGTACGTGGCGCCGCTCAGCTCCGAACCGGAGATCCTCAAGCCCAAACCTTGTCTCAAGAACTATCAGCGCCACACCCTCAAACTCCGAGTTCCAGGCGGATGTTGCCACCGACGCAAGTCCTCAACGGATCACACTCGCAGAAGGTTTTTGGGACTCAAGGGATCAACAAAGAAACTACCGTCGAAGGCTAAAGGGTCTACTCCTACGTGGGCAAGTGCATCCTCGTACCCAATATCCTGGAGATGTACATATTATCTGTGCTTGTAACCCATACTTGTACTTACTGTCCTTGCATGATATGTTGATGATTTGCTTGCAGTGAAGTGAAGATTCCGCACCCACCCACACATCCACCCACACATCCACCCACCCACCCACCCACACTCGTATACATATATGGTCAGCTCTCGAAATTAGAGGTTTTCATAGGTAGGCCTTAGATTGACGTTTGACGATCAACACGGAAGGGGGCCGCCTTGGGCAGCCTTGAGACAGCTCAAAGAGGCGCCCTGTCGTACTCTCAGCCCTGCGCAACATCATGTCGCCGCTGAACTCGCTGTTGATGCTGCCACAATCTTCCTTGGAAGTAGGGCTTGATAGGGTGTGCAGTGTACAGTTAACCAGAGGCGTCACATGCCTTGTGTGGCCCAGACCCCATAAACTCTTCACAGCCCCATGGGTTAGGCTAAGCTAATGTTTCACTTCAGGAGCATGTACTCACACATAGCAGGTTTGGATCAGAGAAAGCCCCAAAGTTCAATCAAGTCCAATGAGAGTTAAGCTGACGGACTTTGGGTTCAGCTTCAGTGTCATGCTGTTTCTCGGGCTCCCACAGTCCAGGTGGTTCCGTGCTCAACCTGTCTGGGCAAAGGCTACACAGCTTGCACCTTTCCCTCTTTGTAAGTACCACGCAGGACCACGCATGCCAGCATGCTCGACACGCATGCCAGCATGCTCGACACGCATACATCCTGACACCCAGGTTTGCAGGAGCCAGGATTGCTTGACATTCCGATGTTTAGGGTCCAGGGACGGTTGCGGGGCAACAGGTTGTTGATGCAAAAAGCGATGCAAAAAACACTCTTATTGATTGCGCCACTACATGGGACCTCTGAGCCCCTGCTGGCTGGGGATTTGAGGCGGGTCCAACGGTACAACCTTTGATGAGCAAGAACCGCATCCGAAATCTGCTTTCCACTAGTCGATCCAAGGGTTTGCCCTTACAAAGCCTGTAGGCACACTGACGCAAAACTACTCAACTGCTCATCTCGGCCTGTCCGTAAGGCGACTCCTTCACCGCACTCTGCCAGCCCACGAACGCCTGAGGAGGGCCAAATGGGCTCTGACCAGTGGAGTTCTGAGTGTTGGATTTGGACTCTAGTGGCATGCTTCGTGCAAGACAACTCCAAAAACCACAAGTCCCGGGAAATATTCGTGTAATAGGCGAAGAGGTGATCAAAGGAGGGACTGAGGGACTCCACAAGCATCGAGCAAAGAGACTGGTCCACCAACACCAAAATCAAAATCTAGAATCTGGAACCTTCTCTCAAACCTGTGTTTGTCGTGCACCTCCACGCTCGCACCGTAGAGGCACGGATCACCAATGCCTGCATGCAGTATCATACAGTGTACCGACTTCTGTGATTTCTGAATGGTTCTCGGGGGCCTTGGGGCTTTTCGGGATGAAGATCTCTTTGACACTGAACTGCATGGACGAAACATTATGGCAGCCTTGTGGGCTCTGAGGGACAGGCATGTCGAAAAGTCGCCCGTGAGATTGCCGTACTTGCACACGACCTGTCGTCGGCCAGAGCCAGATATGCTGCGTGCATGACACACACGTGCACACTACCGGTAGGGTTTGATCAAACCCCGTGCATGTGCCTCAGACTCTGAGCATCCGAAGCATCCCGAAGAGCTGCGCCAGTCCTGCACCTACACTGACTCCTGAACTGGGCCTGGAAGTCGCCGCGGAACGCCGGGTTAACAAAGGCGCACTCCAAGGTGTAGCTCGCGTTGTGTTCGCGGAAAGCCTCGGAGGTCTAGAGTCTAGTTAAGGGCTGCATGGGCTGCATGTGTTTTGTGGGCCTTGGAGGCTTGAAAGTTGGGCCTGTGTGGGCCTACGACTTGAGGTTCGAAGTTCGAGGTGCGGGCAACAAACTGAGTACTAGTTCATAGAGTTTCACACGAGTCTTAAGGTCCATAAAGATGCAAATAGTATACTCAAACAAAGGAAGCAAAGCAATGCACCTCCTTGAAGCAAGCAGGTAGGTAATCTCAATGAACGGGGAACCATAATTATTGTTGGCGTTGGAGTTGGACCTGCATTACGGTCGTCTGCCCTCCCCAATGCACAATGTAGGGGAACCTCAAAAATTAAGCCCATTGAGTCTCGGATATGAAGTGGCAATCTGCTGAACAAAGCAAGCGCCCCGATCGATATAGGTCCTCAACCGAAGCCATGCGGGTGATGTCAGCAGATGGAGCTATGAGCAGCTGGACCTGAGCCTCCTGCCTCGCTGGTGATATCGCGGCCAACGAAATCGTACCTTCGCAGGCTTGGAGCCCAGGAGGGTGCACCAGAAGCCCCCTCAGTATGTTTACAAGCTTCGCGCCAAGACTATCGGAATTTCGAAGACGTGTGCATGGGGAGAAGGGTACGCTGAAGGTGCTGCTAGATTCGGGGAGGCTGGGCTATGGCTTTGTTGGTGAGTCGTTGAGGAGTTCATGCATTCATTGCAAATGAGGCAACTGAACGACTCTACTGGGTGACATTGACGAGGGGAAGATCGGGGAACAAAGCACCTGTGGTCAACTGATGTGCTTTCGATCTCACATTGCAGATCAAAAGATGCGAGGTTCCTGGTTAACCTGACTTGTGTACTGGTATATAGGGAAACGCAGTGCAGGGTTGGACGTAGGGCCTTAGGGGACAAACCCAACTGAACAAACATACAAGTAGAAAGAATTTCAAAGACGAACGCTGCCTTGGCAGCATTGGGATGGGCGGTTGAGGCCAACCAGAAGAAGACTATCGCCTTCCTTCGACGGTTGAAGAAGCCCCGGCCCCCCTCGTTGTGCCAAGCAACTCGAGGTAGTTCGTGGTGCCCCCCGGGCACGGCAGAGGCCTCAGGGCTTTGAAGACTTGGGTGCTAATAACTAATAGCTGAATGCTTAAGAGGGGATGTTTGGCGTGTGCAAGCATGTGCTTTTGAGGTGAACGCTGGGCAAGGCGCCCAAAAACATCTCGTTGCAAGCCATGCGCGGGCACATCCAATCCGGCCCCGTTTCTGGGCTCGAGAAGGACAATATGGCTGCCTGTGCACTATTTCGCCGCCCTGACACGCTTCCACTCAGATGTTGATCAAGTCACGTCCCGGGTTTCAGACATCATTGAATACCCTGAACCCCAAGGCAGGTTGCAAGCTGTGAGTGAGACAGGATCGGGATGGATCGGGCCCAGGAGCCTGAAGGGAGGTGTGGGCCTAGGAATCATCCCCTCAAAGCACCAGTTGTGGCCAACCAAAAGCCAAAACCTCAGCAGTCCCAACAAAAAGCTATGAAGCCTGCAAGACATCAATGCTGCGAATCTACGAACCTACGCAGAGCGTAGGGAAAACCCAAATCGGCTCCAGAGAAGGCCCGAGCTCGCAAGAGGTTGGCATGTCCACGGTGGCCACGCCCGCGTCGCCTCGATGCCCACCCCGTGTCGGCACTAAACCCAAGACCGCACAAGCTGACCCCAAACACGAAACATCCAATTGAGATAACCAACACGTAAACTTGCAAAGTGCCCATCCCTCCAACAGATCAGACGACCAAGCTGAGGCTGTAAATCCAGTCGGGGCTTGGGGTTGATGGTCTCGGGAAGGAAGGTTCAGGGGTTCGGGGGGGCCTAGGGCGCAAGAGCTGCTTTTTTTAAATTGGAAGGTGGAGCTTGAAGGTCTTAGGAACTTTTTGGGAACCCTGCAAGTAGAATGAACGGCTGCTGTCAGCTGCCCACACAGTTGTAGGCCTTCTGTGAAACAATCACTTCTCCAGACACAAGGGCTCAAGGGCTGCCTTACGGGCTCGCGAAGTTTAGGAAGCTTAGATTGGCCCAACCCTCGTGACAGCAAAGCGCACGCTTTGAACAGCGATTTGCTGCTCTGAGAAATTGATAGAAGTAAGGCTCCGCAAAAGACAGTCTGCGCCTTAACTCGAAGCCCCCAAGCGGCTTGCATAGAAATCCTAGAGCAATAGGAGTCTGATCAAGCTGTGGGTTGGGTTCTTTCACCTTTGCAACTATTCGCCTTACGTTGAGCTTGCCCGAAACCAAGTCCCTCGGTCCATCGAAGCTTAGGGTGGAGCAATTGACTGTCATACTGCCGGAGAATCCGTCTGGACAGTCCTCCGCAGTCACCGGTTCCAAACGAGGCTGCACTCTCACCCTGCACACAGAGCAGCCCACAACCTGACAAACTCGCAGCCGAAGCACGAAAGCGGCGTCGACAAATGTCGACAACTCGACGCTGCATCTCTTCAAGGCATAACTGTTTATAAGAAGTCCCTAATTACGCGGCGACTTGGGACTGGAACGACTGACGGCTCTGTAACTAGGGCATTCGGGCGGTGTCTCCGGTGCCCACCCGCCAGCAGGGTGGGCTGCCCACCAAAAGGGAACGTGTCCGGACACGGCCAAAAAAACATAGCGGGTCCCCAACAGTCTTCAGGTTAGGGGCGACTTGACGCACCTCACAGTGCGCAGGTATATCATATGTGGTCCACATACTTCTACACACACAGACAGAGAGACAGACAGACAGACAGACACAGAGACACAGAGACACGGAGACACCGAGACACAGACACACAGAGACAAACACACACACACACACACACACACCCGCGAAAGCAGAGCAGCAACCTGAAGGCACCCAAATTTTCCCAAACCGAAATGCGCACACGATCTCGCAACTAGTAAGGATTCGCAGCCTGACCCTAAGCCGACCCCAATCTGTTGCGATGGACAAACAGTCGGTCCACATCCGCACTCTGCGAGTGAAGAATGACCTGAAGAAAGGGCCCGGCTTCCCCGACTCCATGCATAAAACATGCCTAGAAACGCCGATGCCAACCTATAAAACCCATCTGGAAGGTCCGACATGCGGCAAAACGTCTTCAACTTCAGAACGGCTCTGATGTCTTCAGCCCTGCCCCAATCTGACTCCCAAACAAGTCGAGATCCATAAACTGCATCCGGGTCCCACCTCCTAAACCGCCTCCTAAACCCCAGATTCAGCACCCATGGACATCACGAAGAACTGCTACACTCCCTAGGATCCCGATGGGCCTCGCATCGATTTCGCTTGCGATTTTTTGCGGGTTGAAGACATGGGCTCTTTCCGGATTCTGGTGCGTGACTGCTTCTGGTCTTGCATGACGGGAGATTGCTGAGCATTTCAGTGCAGAGTTTGCATTGTGCCCCCAGGACTTGCTCCGCTCCGTGGAACACATGAAGTCATGTACACAGGCTTTGCATTTGAATATGACATTGTTTCAGGAACCACTGTGAAGAGAGATTGCGTACAACAGGAGACACAATCCCGCAACCCCGGGAAGCCAGAATGGCTTCTCGTAGGATTAAGTTCGACGTCTCGGCTTTGTCTCGGCTTGGTCTGGTGGTGGCAAGCGTTGATGATGGTTTTGTTACATAAAGCCCGAAGCCTCATAAACGCAACTGAAACCCCTAGCCCTAGACCTTCACAGAGGCCGGTGCTTGGCCAATATCCGTCACGAACAGCTGCCAGTCGAGGTTGGCCTCGAGGTTTGCTTTGCGGCGGCCGGGTCTTGCCGAGTCTTGCAGTGTTCGGAAGCTTGAGGCTCCACTCAAAGGAAAAGATTGGCGCCGGGGTTCCATCTCCTAACTGTAAACGGATACTCCTGAACTTCCACAAGACCATGTATGCCTGAACCCAAAGTGCTAGTGCAAAAATGTGACCCAGAAGGACATCGGACAGACAACGCCTTGCAATCCTGAGACCAATACCAAGACAAAAACAGCAAAAACTCGTATGCCTGCACAATCTGCGAGGCTCCACAACCCACCAGGCAGGAGCTGTCCACAGACCTTGTCCAAACCTATCTAAACCCAAACCTAGGGGCGTGCAAGGGCGTGAAGAGTGCTGAGGCTTTGTGGATTTTGGATTATGGCTGGAGAACTTGCTTTGCGGTGTCAGCTGTCAGGACGTCAGAACCGGGCCATGTCTCTAAACTCCATAAGGTGTGAGTGCGTCCTTCAGTCGCGCCTAAGCGCACGGCGTCGGGCTGACACTACTATGGGGTTGGTGATAGTCGAAATTCTAGCTCTGGCTTTGCAGTTCTGGACTCATGGTCTAGGATTTTCGGGGAAGAAACGGAATTGAAACTTGGGATCGCAAGATCCTGCTTTGCTACAGGCTCATGATCTACTGCGAGTCATACAGCGCCGAAAAGCCCAAAATTTTCCCAAACTAAAAGCGAAACCCTCAGTCAGGTGAAGCAAGAACCGAAAGTTCACAACGAACCCTGCATCCGAAACAACGGCCGAGAGCGCTGCAGTGTGCCCAAGCCTCGGTCTCTCGGAAGAGTACTGGAAATTTCCCCAACAGGGCTTGGCGGTACAGCATCGGAGTGTGTTACAGTCTATTGGGGATCCATATCTAACCTAGTTTTCCAAGTTTTCGATGAATTTCAGCGGTTTTCGCAAGTCATGCGCGAAAGCTAAGAAGGGCGCACGGCGACCCACCCTTTACAATCGAGGCAGTATAGCATGGCAAAGTCACTCGTCTGGAACGATCTCGCACTTTCTTTAAACTGAACTCTGCAAGCCTTATAAGCGCCAGCCGCTAGCTTGAGCTCGGGACAACCGACGGACAAACTGTATGCATAGATATGAGACGGCGGCAATCCGGCACGACTGCCTGCTATTGCCTGCTAATTCTATGCCCGGATCCATTTCCAGACAATCCTTGGCAAGCGAGGAGAAAGTGCCAGGAGCAACCAAACACCCCCGTACGCCTGTTCAGGCTGTATAGTAGACTCGACTTCAGACTTTCCACAAAGACTCGGAACTGCTTGTTGCAGGACTCGGATTTTGAGTCGAAGCCTCTGCCCCAAGCCCAACCAGGCATGTACCAAGGCCCCTTTGGTAAGGCGCAGGCTGCATGTCACCTGGGACTCAGGTATCTAATCCTACTACCACCACTACGACCACAGCCATCAAAATGCTACCAGCACCGTCACACCTGCGACTACGTCAACAACTGCCACACTATTACTTGCTAGCACTACCTACTAGCGCACCTACACCCTCGAACCTACACCCTAAAATGATTTCCCTCGAAAAAAAGGCTCCGAAGAGACGGCTTCAGGTGCTTCGGATCTGACAGATCTCAAAGGATTTGGGTTCGGGCATCAGGGACTTTAGCAGGAAAATAGATTGGCATTTGAGGTTCTTGTTTAGGTTCTGAGCTTTCTGTTTGGGATTTAGGGATCCTCCATGCTTGTGGCTGGATTCCAACGGACTTTCGGCTGAGATGTCATGCTTTGACATGGGGCCCAATAAGACTATGGCATTGTAAATCAAATCTGAAATGTCCTACGACCCCGCACTCTCCAAACACCCTCGGCCGCGCTGGGCAACGGGCCAGCATTGTACCCTGATGCTGAGAACCGAAATCCTGGCAGGCATCAAGGTTGAATTTAGCAGAAGCGTAAAGTTCGTGAGGGCCAGGGGCACGCGCAGGCTTCAAGAAGGTCAAGGTGTTCTAGGACTTTGGGAGCGCGTCGTAGATGGGAGTTGAGTTGCTTCGCTTGTGTGCCAGGCTGCTTGCACTACTCGGGTGTTGGACTATGGGACTGAGGCCCTTGTGTGTCGGGAGTAAGAGTTCAGGTTCATTGTGGCGGGTGCTCAATCTGAGAAAGCCCCAGCTCACAACAGATCAAAGCAACCGCACCATCTGATGCGGAGCCCGTCAGCACCCAGAATTAAGCTGAAACACTGGTGCCCTAGCACAGGCTGGAGCGACACTGCACTGCTTCACGAAAGTGTCGCCATCTGCCATCCGGTTGTCAGGGCTGACCTGGGTAGGCTTGGCTTGCAACAGCTTTGAGCGTTTACGTTTTCGGGCACGCGAGCCCAAGTGCCCTGAGTAGACCTTTCTCACTATACATGCCTCACAATTTCTGGGGCTTAATTCAGGCCTGTTGGGCTTCTCTTTGGCTTCTTGCTCGCATCCGGGCACCGAACAGTGACATTCTCCAGGCCCATCAGAAGAGGCGTGCCATAGTCGGGCATACCTTGGTTCATTTGAGACAGGCGGGCTTGCTGCAAAATGTAAAAAAAAAGTTTCTGCCTGAAACCAGGCAGAAAATATCAGTGTGCCTCCCCTGTGGTGTGTGGTTCTTCTTCACAACCAGACCTCTTTGAGTCCCACACACGCCGGCTTGCAGTCAGAGTAGTCGGGAATGAGCGCACCCTTGATGCAAGTGACCTGCAAAGAACAGACGAAGATGCAGTTACTACGCTGACTATAGCTCCGAAGCAGCATATCCTGGTACCGAACGCCGTCAGCTCAAGAACCCTATCGAAAGCCAACTTGGCTACGGATGCAAACTCCGCAGCGCGATTCAAGAAACATGTTCTGCTCCGTAGCAAAACGTGGCAGGCTACAAAGGCTGTATGCGTCTGTAGAGCGTAGGGCTGCTGGGCCCGATGCAGCCAGCACACCCAGACACGGGCAAGCTCTCAACCCTGTGCAATCACGCGAGGCCAAAGCCTATACGTCCTGAACTGCATATGAGCCGAGGCAGATGCTGCGATCTCGTTGTCCCACTCCATGTTGACCTGCTGCCATGCTGGAGTCATTGCGCTAATGACTGCTAAGCCTTCAACGAGCTTTTCAGGTTTGGATTTCACGTTAAATGTGGATATGTGATCCATACTCTTGAGATCCGAGATTTGAAGATGTTTTAGGGCTCATTCAGAAGGTATGCATCACAATCGACTCTCTTGAGTAGGAAGGCCCATTGTGAAGACTAATGACGACCAGCTTGCCGAAACCAGGGACAGGGTCCAACGAAATCCAAGGAGGTAGGAATGAGAGCCCAACTCCTCGGCCCAACACGACAGTTCGAAACAAAGCTGCAGTCTCTACCTCTACAGGCAGCTCCCAAAAACCGACCTCGCTGCAATTCAGCGTGATGATGCCCGCGTGGTTGACCTAACCAAACAAAGGCTTGAAGGTATAAGGCTTCATAAGCTTCAGGCTTATGGCCCTCAGTTTAACGCTTTGGGCTCGCGAAGCTGAAGGCCAGACGGGCCGTCTCGACAGAGTAAGGTAAAGCCACGCACGTCGAATGACCATTAGAATCGCAGTGAACTAGCGAGACTGCACACGCAGACTCGCAAGCCCGAACTCATCTAACTAACCGCAAACGCAAATTCTGAAAGCCTCAACGCTTGAGGGCTGTAGGCTTTGAGAGGCGTAGGCTTTGGATTTAGGCTCGTGGTCTGCATTCCTGGGATGATCATTACTTCTGCATCAGTTGCTACCACAGGATCTATTCGAAGAATCCTGCCCCTTCGTTTCGGGCCTCGAAGCCTTCAGGCCTGAGGCTCTGCATATTGCAGGTTCTTTGGGCGCCCTCATGAAATCCGCATGCTGTTCACGTCCAGTGGGGCATAGGACAATGGATGACGTGCAGAAGTGTGCAGAAGACCCTGTCAGGAGGATCTTGTTGAGGTCCCGCCTCGGCATCGAGGGCCTTCGTGACCGTCATGGATCCCAAAGTCATCTGCCAGCTCAGGTCCTGCCATTTCAACCAGTTCCAAAAGCAGGCCCTAAAGGCCCTAAACCAACACCGGCCACGTTTCGGGGCTGAGACGTTGACAGTATAACGAAGAAGCCCCACAAGGAAACCATAATCAACCGAAAAGATGGGAAGCGGAGCAATGCCCAGCCGCTCTGCAATCTCAGTCTAGGGCTTAGGGCCATGAGGGCTAAAGCCCCCAAAGGGGAAGTCTACCCTCAATGTCTCAGAATGTGAAACATTCCTATAATCCCTTCCCCCCGCCCGCCCCTTGTTTCACAACCCTCCAAATATCCTGAAGGGGTTTTAGCACCAGGGGGGGGTTATTATCGTTTGTCCGAACAAACAGGCCGTCCTTCGAGCCTACAGGGTTTCCGGCTTTCAGAGTCAGGGTTTCGGGGCAACTGAGAGTTCAGGCTTCAGGTTTCTGCTTGAGGCTTCCGACCCCCCCTTAACCCCCCCCCAATTCGGTAGAGGTTTCAAGAAGGGGCGGCTACGAGATCGGTTTTCGGGCCAGGGTAGTTGCATATTTGCGGGGTATTAATTATTGAGTCAGGGGAAGGGATTAAACGACAGATCTTTCCTTGGCCCTGAAAACCGAAAAAAACAGTGGGAAGCTGCCCTCAGCGACCTCTGCGCAGCTGCGCTCTTGGCAAGACTCGGAGCTCAGCGTGGCCACACCATCACTGCAGGCAATCACCTTGGAGGGGAGCTCAAGGACGTTGAAGGTTTTGGGTGTCTAGGATTTCGGGCTTCATGTTTATGTCCAGAGACATGATGTGCTTGCTTATCTAAGTTAAGGAGACATGAACTTTTTGTTACAGTTTCCGGGCTCTGCTGAAGGCTCGTTTGCTTTGGGGCCTTGATGACTAGCTCCACCTTCAAACATGGATCCTATAAGCCCTGGCGTGCAGAGGTCCTGGACACAAACGGATGAGAAGAAGTCTGTAGTGCTACATGACCGCGGCTACCGTGAGCCGAGTCAAGCCTCTCGGGGGCTGCCGCTGAGGGTTGGGGACGGGTGGGTGTGGGCACCCCAAACGCGCAAACGCAGGAACCTCTAGGCAGAGGAAGAGGTTCAGACTTGTTCATCCCTGCCAGCTCAACACGGCCTATGCTGGGCCCGTGGCCAAATTCCCGGTGAAACCGGAATCGGCCCTGCTGCAGCCTAGATCCAACAGGTGACAGGGATCACTTTCCAAACGTATTCGGCAGTCTCACTATGTCCAGTACACCTTTTCTTACATGCTGCACCAGCTCGTGCTTAGGATTCGGTGAAAGCCGATTTAAATGTCCAGCACAAGCAGGTGAGTATGAGTCGTACCACTCTGAAATCACAGGGTTGACGAGACACTTCCGGCCTTCTATACCAGTCTGGCCATGCGGAATCTCCGAAGAGAGGGTCAAGCCCTTTGCCTGCCGATTCCGAGGAGCTTGGAAGTTGAAAGATTTTGGGTTTGCAGAGTTCCGCAGCTGCCACACTGAACAACAAAACCCGGAACCTTTTCTAACTTACTCCAACACCCTTCTGTTCTGCTTCACTCCTTGCACGGATGTAGAAGGCCCATATGCCTCGCCCGCAAAGGTCACCGAGAGGCTTTGTCCCAGGGAGCCTCGGCGTTTTTCTGTTTAACTTACCTCGAAGTGCAGGGTGCCATTGCAGCATGCAGTTTGGGGGATCGAGTTAAGGGAGTATGACATGCTTAGAACATTCAAAAGGGCAAGGAACTCAGATTGCTGGAACAGGTGATGCAAAGTCGGGTTGCTTGGCGATGTGGGAAAGTTTCCCAACGGCTTTCAAAAGGCCGTGTGGCATGACTCGGTATGGCGAGTCTTTGGGCTCAGCGTTGTCGCAAATGATATATATGCTCCATGCCAACTCCATGCGATGGGAACTCGTACTATGATGAAGAGGATCGTTGGCGGGAACGTTTAGGCATAATGCCGTTCTATCACATCAGAAAGGGATGATGATGAGTCCTCCTGCTGCTGCTTTCTTGCCTGTACAAGTAGCAAGATTCTCTAGAACAGGCTGGAGAATATGAACGTCAAAGGATCACCGCACTCTCGTCAGGTTTCAAGCGTTGACCGGGCTTTGAGGTCCCAGCAAGCTCCCATGCATGCAGAGGTGTCTGCCTCAGAAAAACAAGACGATTCTTGCATCACCCTGTGGATCCGAGGTCAGTTGCTTCATGATCACGTTTACCGCGGTTTTGCAAGACCCATGTGCTTCTAAACGGAAAGGACTTTGTAGCATCCTGTGGTGCGTCTTGAAACCTGTTGCTATGTTCTTCAAGCCCCGACATGCCCTGGACCCCCATCGAGGCCCACGAATCTAAACGTGAACCCTACTGGTAAGACCAGATTGTTAGCTGTGCAGGATGGTGCAGAAGGGGGGTGACCCCCCGGGCACAATTCTCCCAATCCTCGAAATGGCACCCGAAAGCGAGGAGAGCTGTGGACTCCGGACCCAACTCAGGGACTGATCAACTAGCCAAGCTGCTTCGCCTTCATGCCTGAAACTGAATTTCCAACGGTCCTATTGCATCCCCAACAGCAACAGAAACAAAGCTTCAGGTCTACCTCAAAACCCGAGATGTTCTATGGCATCCTTTTTTTTCCCGAGAAGGCGACCGTGATGGTACCCTCGTTGCAGGTGAGCACGACATCGCCAGTGTAGCCTCCAAAGAGTCTGAACTCCAAGCCGTGAATCAAAGAAGGTGCCGAAGACTAGATTTCCGTCTGCTGGGCCAACGAGGGCAAAAGCAGGAAGTCAAGTAAACACAAGCCCCAACCCAAGCCCCGCAATCCTGCAATACCTGCTCCAGGAGCCCTAAAAGTCCCCAACCTCAACCTCAAGAGATTCATTGAATCTCAGAACATATAGACCCATCATCCTTGAATCAGATCGTGTATTCAGCAAGCTTGGCCCTGGGTGTTGCGGACGTGTCGCCTCAAAATGGACTCTGAGGGCTATGGAACCCTAACCCCGATGGCGCCTGCGACGACGCTGCCGCACGAGACCAGACCCGTCTGCACAGGGCACAGCTTCTTGATTCGAGGCTGTTTTGGAAAAAACAACAACAAGAGAGTACCCTAGAACCTTGAACCTTTTTTTGACGGTGCCTGCGCTGTTGAATGCGACCCTTTGAGCCTGGCTCCTCAAGCTCTGCTACAAACAGTGCGAGCTGCCTGGTCGTGCTCGATTTGGGAAACAGGCGAGACCTGCTCTGCCAGGAAATCAAAACAAGTCATAAGCCCTAAACACCCCATTTGAAGATGACGGGGCCAATGGCTCGGAAAAACAGTATAAGTCATGAAGGATCGACGATTACTCGCGCCTGAGCGGTGCACAAGTTGGCCTAGCAAGGTGGCCAGAACGCAGAAATACAGGAAACCTGGGTTCCGAGCCGGGAGTACATTGCCACCGATAGAGACATCAACGCCTGAAGCTGCGGAAGTATTTTGGAGGTCGTTGCCGTGTTTCTTCGAGACGTGATGGGATCAGGGAAAACTTGGGGGGTTATAAGAGATGTGGATTAAGAGCTGTGGAACTTGTAGTAGGTTCTTTATGCTTTGGGGTGGACGACGGGCAGGCTCGGAGATCAAGATTACTAGCGGAGAAAGGACCTTGTAAGGAAGCTTAGCGAGCCTTTAGGGAGTACTAGGGACCGTGAAGGACACCCCAATGCAACTTGAGCCGCGTAAGCTAGTAGGGCGTGTCCTAAGCCAAAACAAGACTCCAAAACCATCTCTCGAAACTATACACACCTACATACTACCCTGGGATCGTTCCTACACTCCTGATATATTTTATATACTTCTCAAATACGAGGCAACCCCCACATGTCTCCACATTTTCTTCCGAGCGTCTGCTGGAGGTGAGGCAGAGCTTGTGGCAGCTGTGGCTGTCCGTGAGCCTAAGGACCACACGGAAAACAAATTTCGGGAGAGTGCAGGAGTCAGGTGTCCAAGTGGAGTAGGCTTCAGATTGTCATTTTCTTTTTGCTGTGTGCTAGGGAGGCATGATGGGACTCAGGCTTGGGGGCGGGGGGGGGGGAGTGGGGAGGACCACGCAGTATAACATAGGAGGAAGGAGTTCCCCCCTCCCACCCGCATAGTCGAAGCCGCCTCCCCCTTCCCCTCAGCCCCATCCCAACTTAAAAAGAGCTGCTCGCCTGAAGATGGCGTCGCGCAAAACATTCTCACACCCCGAAAAGAGGTCGTCAAGGTAGATGCATAGTTTGAGGCTGCATCGAGTCTGAGACGCCCAACCGGCAACCAACTGTAATGCCGTGTTTGCACACTGCATACATTGAGATTCAATTTTGCGGTGCTTTCATATTGACTGGTAGCGGTTGGTCGGTTGGTTGTGTGTCCGTTTGCCATCTCAGCCGTCTTCTCGGATTCGACACTTACAAGGATCCGCCTGTGCCACGATGACGACGTCAGACCCCTGGACCTTAATCTCAGGCCTGAGTCCCACTCCAGTAACATTCCCCCTAGGGCATGGACAGTCCGTTGGAGCACGTCAAGTTCAGAATGCCGTGATAGCCGGAGTCCAACCTCATTGACACTCACTCGGGAAACATCTGGGCCTTGAAAGAGGCTTATGGATCGACAATGGAAGGCTAGGTGATGTAGCACCCCATCATGAGAAACAAAGGTCTTCTGTACACAAGACTCGAAATGGCTTACACTGCATGATTTATGATGTATGATGATGTATGTCATGCTCTGCCATGGCGGCATGCCGCTCTTACGCAGCGTCTTTTGCTTTTTGTTGGTCTGGATGGCCGTGCACGATGAAGGTGGCTACAGGCTTTTTCTGCTGTTCCTATCCAGCCGCTGCACTGAAGGCAACGACTCTTAGATCTGCGGCCGCTCGCGTGGAAGAACCCATGATCTTCCATGGTACACATGGCACGCAGGCCATCATTCGGAACCGACGTTGAATGTCAGCCTTATAGCGAACTTCCACAGCCCTGTCTCGAAACCCGCGTTCGTCGCAAGCATCCAGCCCCCGAACTCCTGAAATCCTCAGCTCCAAGACCTGCACAGTTGTACGAGAAGATGCAACGTTGAGTACTCGGCACCTTTGCCAGTCTCCCCCCTTGGGCTCCATGCAGGCTGCAGTTCCTCTGTTCAACGACTCCGGAGCTGAGGCGGTCAGTGACCGTCACGTCGTCGTAAACTGGGGCGGAGGTATTTGCAGGTAATTGGGGTTGCGTGTGCTGCGAAGTGAAGGTTTGGTGCGCTTCGCTGCTGTAGACTACACGTGCAGTTCAGATATTTGGGCTTGGTGAACTTCATTGCAGATCAAGGACTATGCTCAAGAATGGTTCTGAACACATACACACACACACACACTACCTACACTCCCTACACGGACCTTGACCTCAATCCCAGGGATGTGTGCTTCAAGAGATACCCAAAATGGACCAAACAGGAGTTAGGAAACTGGAAAACGCTCCAACGTGAACATCGAAGGCAGGGGGGCTTCAGGGTGAGGGAGTTCGGAGCGTTCGAAGGCCTCTGCCCTAAGCAGTTGGCGCACTTTGGCTCACATGGGCGCTTACGAGGGTTTGCTGTCCTGCGGCCTTAGGAGCCTTTGTGTTGCTGGGTGTATGGTGGGGTCATGTCTAGGGTTTAGTTTAGGGAAGCCCTCTGTAGCCACCAAAGCCTCCCTAAACTCTCAGGGCAAATTCAGGGCAAATCGATGACTCCTGTGCAGCGGCGACCCCGCAACATCTCGCAACCTTCAGAACCTCGTGAGTTCGCTCACCCCAACAGCCTTCGACCTCAATTGGGCAGAACTCAGGCGGCGGCCATCCCCAGCAACGACCACGGTGGTCATCTCTCCGGGCAGGCAAGCCCTCTGGCAGCCCGTGATGTTGGGCTTGTACACCTCGAAAAGGCTTCGTTTGAGAAAAAATAAGCGCGGGGCCACACATAGCTGCAACTCCCGCAACTAGCTCCCAAAATGCAGCGGGTTTGGGCTGACTGGGTTAATTGCGCTCTCTTCAGGCTCTTGGCATCGTCTGGAATACCAAAAAAGGGCTAATGTGAAGGCAAGTAGAATAAAGTGGAACATGCTAGAACTCTCCTCGCCGATTCCATGTACAAGTACGCTGAACTTTCATAGCCTTCGGCTGTCGCATTGCGGGGGTCAATGCAGAGTCCCGGGTGCTTGGGTCAGCTCTCGCACAGTTTGTTGGCTTCTTCACGCCGCGGTTTTTCGACAGATGTTCTTCAAAAAGCGTTGGCAAATACTACGGAATACTACGGGGCCGGTCTCTTCTCTTGGCGAAGATCGTCGAAGGTTCGGACTCTGCAGGGAATTCCCCATGTTATGCGACATTCCAATCGACTCAGGAGGCCCAGTTCAGGATGAGCACATAACAGCCTAATCGTCTCTTCAACGGTTCATCAATGTCGTATGATGGGGTTTGATATGAACGGAAGCAGTTCCTTAAACATCCGGACCAGTTGGATGAGCACGGCGCACAGGACATTGATATCAATGTGCCAGTGCATTCGTGCATGTTTGCATTCTCTGTCAGTGTGTACTGTCCACTATACTGATTGGAGTGCAACCCTTCCCCCCTCCCACTCCACCACCCTCCAACAGACAGCAAAACCACGAATTGACTTTCCTGGGCTTCTGGCGCCATCATCGCACGAGAGGAAAGCATTGCCATCGTACATGCCTCAGCAGCACTCCCCTATGGATTTCTAAGATCTAAATTGCAACCATATAACTTATATAACCACTTAGGGGTTATGTAAACAAGTTGCTAGATTGTGCACTGATCTTCAGCATTTGCTTGTTGGACAAGGGACACGCCCAATGATGTATTTAGATGCGTTTTGAAGGAACGCGAACCAGTCAGCTGCAGCAATGTCACAACCGTTCTGCATTCGAAGGCAGGAAGCTATACATATAAACTTCTATCTGACGAGCAGTCTGAATGCTCCATTTTGCGAAGAGGCGGCGCTTTGGCTCAAGTTACGCAGTCAAGGCGTTCGGTTTGCGCCGCTTTGGACATCACGGACAGACCCCCGCATGCAAATGCCTGCTGAGAAAGTGCGGCCCTCGGCCTGCAACTCAGACGGAAACCCTTTTAA
This sequence comes from Symbiodinium natans, assembly GCA_905221605.1. NCBI lineage: Eukaryota > Dinophyceae > Suessiales > Symbiodiniaceae > Symbiodinium > Symbiodinium natans. The sequence goes on along the minus strand of CAJNDS010002726.1, from coordinate 196,070 downwards.
CTTAACAGTTTCTGTTTGGCTTCATGGATTTGCAGATTCAGGGTTTCAGACTTCAGTTGAAACGTTTGTTTTCAGGCTTCGTCGTGACAAAAAGATGTATACCTCGCACAGGGCAGTCGATTTGGGAGGCCCTGTCCTGCGGCTATAACACCTGAAGCAATGAAGCAATGACGGCCATGTCCTGTCAAACCCACAAGACAAACTAACACCCTGAACCCGAAGGCGACAATGTAGGACCAACACCTGTGCAAAAACTTCGGACCTGCGAGAGCACCACGCCTTAAGCTCAACGAGACTGCTCTCAGGGGTCGAGGCTGCTGATGAATGTGTAGCAGGGGATGACTGCCTCGCTGCCATGGAGGTCCGGATCCTGGCAACGGCCATGTCTTAAGCATCATCGGGGGTCGGGTTTGGTGACGAGCTTCATGACGACTCGGGTGGCAGATCAACGATCATTGTCGCCTCTGAGGATTGCTGTGCGTTACACTGTCCAGTGCGGACGCAGAATGACGGTGGGGCGGAAGTGGGGGCATGTGCATGTAGATGTCCTGGGTGCAACTGGATGATTGCCCCAAGTGGAGATGTCAAGAGGACTCCCTGTTCGGAGCCATTTGGCTCAAGGACACTCGTCTGCGTGAGTGTAGTAAAGAGTACATTTGGCATTGATCCAGAGGCGAGAGGGGCGCTCTACAACTCTCTCTGTCTGCTAGGTGGATTTCAAGAAAAATTGGCCGCTCTTCGAGTCATCCACGTCTACGACAAAGCCTAAACTGCAGGGATCCTGAATATTTGAAAGCGGCGCCGGTCAGATGTAGAGTCTTAGAGATGTCTTAGAGTGGCCGAAAGACCCCTGACGCTGTGCCATGGCGCGCCTGTTCGGACGCGTTGCACGGGGCGCCACAGGCCTCAGGCTGAACACTCACACGCATAGGAGAAAAGACAGCAATTGCGGTAATTATATAGGGTTGGGAGCAATTAGCTTTCGACCAGTTTTGGAAAGAATACTCCCAGCCAAGTACATTTGAATGCTCCCCACTTCCCACCGCCCTACACCAACCATGGCATGCCCTTTCACAACATACCTCTAGCCCGATAAACTCTTAAGTGCGCAAGCCGTCAAACCCACAAAGCCACACAATACCGCCTACATCAACGTCCGCATACCCGGCATAGTTGCCACAGGATCTCCAAGAACCGCTGACAAAACCCCGAGGACCCGAGGGGGCTGCGGAGACGTTGGGTCGGACCTGCCCTCCGAGGCAGGTGTACTTGATCTGGGCAGGGCTGACAGGATCAAAACATGCCCAAGATTGAGGCTTAAGGCTTAAGTGCTTATAAGCACCAGGAGTGGCAAACAGAGACCTGGAGCGTGGGCCTCGCCCACCAGCTCTTCGCGGATGGTGGAGCAGTTGTCGAAGTACACTGGGCAGGGACTCAACATGCTACGCTTGTTGCTACGTTTGTATGGCATAACAAGGAGTTGAAGCTCAGCAGATCGACGAAGGAGCCTGTGAATCCAATGCAGAGCTGATAAAGAAGGGCATATTCAACAAGCCGCTGTTGTGGTGAGGAGAACCATGGATTCAACTAGCCTGGGCTGGAAAGCTTATCCTTGCACGATGCCCGGCAGCCACGACAAGTCCGGAGCCGCTGCCGCAATCCTAGGGAGGCCATGAAGCCCTGGCGGGTCTGAGGCCAAAGCCAGAATATGGTGGCAGAGTTCGCTCCGTTTCGGTGTAGTTCTCCTTTGACGACAGCGCATGCTGTGGGTGTTGGGGGACTTTTGTTCGCGGGAATTTCAGTCAAGCTTTCTGTCACATTCGTCGGACTATGCACAACATGCAGCCCAATGCAGCGAAGGGCACACGCACCAAACATGGAGGGTTTAGGGTTCGCGCAGTTCCGTCAACTCCTTTGGTGTTGTAGCTGCACTATGGCTTCAAAGCGCTGAGCTCTAAATTCGAAAAGTAGTTGGAGAATGGTAAGCAGTGGCTACCGGACCATGGCCCGCCCAGCTTTTGACCGCAGCCAGGAGAGGAATCAGTCTAGTCATCCAGTCGCACCTGTGCCACTGTAGGTGGAATAAAAAGCCCATGAACCTCTTAAGAGAGCCAACTGTCTCAATCAACCACGCCTACGACCCTAAGTCCATGCCACCCCCTCCACATGAGGCGAGGGCATCGTCCATTCTTGGATCTGGGCCTTAGTGCTTAAATGATGCACAATATCATCATCATCATCATCATCATCATCATTGTTATTGTTGTATTTCATGTATTGCTAGTCTTCTGAAGCTGTTATGTTGCCATGCTTGCTGGCCATGTCGATTGAGACTTGCCACAGGATCTGTGAGGTTCTCACGAACTTCCAAGCAAGTGTCTTGAGGCTGCTGCGACCCTAACACAAACCCATACCAAAACCTTGAAGCGCCACCCTTGGGCTTGAAAAGTCGGAGCTTTGCATTCCAGAACAGATTTCGGCATCGTATCGCAGCTTTGGCTTTGCTTGGGAATGCTCTGCAGTTGGAGGCACGCTCCGATTCCGATTCCGACTTGCTTTCTCTGGACCGAGCAAGGTGATCAGTACTTGTACAACTCCATTCCTTCACCTTGCGGATGTTAAGCGCGAGGCATGGCAAAGGAATGCAGGCTTGGTCCACAACCTGCAGGGCAGATGCAACTCATGGCTCAATGACCGCAAGCCGTCAAAAATCAAGCCACCTTAGCCGTTATACTTAAACAACCTTACAACCTTGTACCCTTGCACTCGCCCCTCCGAGCCTAAACCAATGCGGGGCTTGAGTGTCGCGTGCATTGCTTCTACAGGGCTGAGGCTCAGGGCATTATCCAGGGTTTGGCAATTTAGAATTTGGGTCTTTGCTCGAAGAGAGGTCTATGCTTAAAGACGTTACCGGGGTTTTCTCGCTATGGGAAGACGCAAGACAAGGAGACAAGGCATTTTGCGATCTGAGGTGCCGAGGCTACGTCGTCAATGCACTGCATGTCGATGGTGCCCTCGTAGCCAGGCCAGAAGGCACCTCTCCCACCCACAGGCTCTCGCAATCCCCACACTTGCTGAATCCACGGACGTCCTGCTGCCAAGATCTCAGTCTTCTTGGCTTTGAACGAGCAGCGTTTTTCAAGCATCCGAGGTAACATAGGCTTTAGGGTTCGAAACCTCAACCTACGGTGAGTCTCGATAAACAGCACAACCTGACTCGGAACCACTTCAACAGTTCCGAAGCCTAAAGTATCCTAAAGTCTTGCAGCGTATTCCTGAGGCGGCGGCTGCAATTTTGAGTATGCGATCTGTTGTGCCTCAGAACTTCTGCACAAACGACAACTCAGCAAACCGAGGCCGCAGTCGTCCAGGTCCTACTGTGTTGACTACTGAACCTAGCAGCATATCCAGAAACAAACCCTCCATGGGCTCTTGAAACATCTACAGCCGGAGGTCGTTGAAAGGTCCGTGGCAATCGAAGCCTTTGCTTGTGTAAAGAGAGGTTTCTGCAAAGATGTCAGCATTCGGCCTTGAGACCCCAAAAGACCGCAAAGGCTTGATGAGCGAAGCCCAGAAAGATCATCAAACTCATCCTCAGTGGTGCTTTAAGCGAATCCTGCACTGCAAGCCAATCTGAGAGCTGGGCGGTATAGTGCCGACTGGGAGGACGGTGTAGTCATAGCCATCGATCTGTCGGGTTTCGTAGGATTTTACATGCATTTACACTTGACCTCATGCATTGCTACGGGCCTGCAGAGTCGCTGGCGAGGTGTCTGTGCACGACCTGCAAGGCTTGACTGAGCATCGAGGCATTGTCGGGCTTGCTGGCCAGGCCAGAAAGCAAACCACAACCATCGCTCCACACACACACACACGCACACCTACCCACCCACCCACCCACCCAAGCACCCACCCACGATCACACGCAAGCAGGCACGCAGACACATAGACACACCCTTTTGATGATGCCGTCAGATGTGCCAGCTGACAAATGTTGACGGTATGGTGCACTTCAGCTTAACTTGCACTTATGCATCGACGTCTGCAGATGCTGCAGAGTGCTCACCATCAAGCTCCAGATGCTCCGAACAGGCAACAAGCTTCATCCACATTGCTGGGGCCCTGGACTTGCGGCAAGCGGTTTCAGAGACCAGGGTCAGCGTCCTGGCCAGGCCTCGGCGGAATTATTAGCATTTTGCTAGTATGCCGAGTGCCCAAGAGGTGTGTGCTTCCGGCTTCAAGTGTGAAGCATGCAAGAAACCAGAAGCATTTTGACGGTGGAACCGCAACCGACTCTGCAACTCGAATTCAGTTAGAAACCCATTGCAAAGCAGGATTGGCGAGGGCCTAGAACTGGTTTGGGAAAAATTTCAGCTGTATGCAAACACGACACCTTCTTCGATTCAAAGCATGGCTACCTAAAGGACCTAAACCACTTCTGAACTCTGAAGTTCTGAAGCCTCGACTCGCCAGTCTTTGTCATGGCTTGGGGCCCAGCACGTGGCCTCAAACCATCCGGTCGTCTCCGGGTTGATGCCTGCGGTTTCATTGGCGGGGGAAATGAGGGCTGGGGGGCGGTGTGTCTTCTGAGCGTTTCATGCTTCGGGATCTCTCGTCAGTGATAGCTGTTGCAGCTCACGGAGGCCAGGGTCTTAAAAACCGCTCCCTCAAAGAATCATGGACTGATCACTACCCTGACGTGATGACACCCACGAGTTTCCACCACGCTAGCGAAACGCAGCAACTCGAGGAACCTGCATTGACGGCCGATGCCGATTCTCATCCTAGGTCCCAGCCATATGCTAACCCTGAGCACATTTCAGGGCCCCGGCTGTAGCAGTTGACAAGACCCGTGCCGAGGTGGGGCGTCGAGGTCATGAGAGGGGCGATCTGAGCGGCGAGGACGAGAATACGTCGTAGCTTCTCACATGGGATGCTTTGCTGTAGCTGTTGGGTAATTCCATGCGGGACTATTCTCGGCCAAGCTTCTAAGTATGCAGCTCGTGTACCATTTCACGAAGATCTCCGGGCAGAATGGGGAGCGTGTCTTGGCCTAGCCTCCAACATCGACAACATCGAAACGGATCCTCCCTATCGCCAAACAACGTCCCACAGCACTGAATCTTCCCCCACTCGAAAAACCTGACAAAACAAGCAGGCAGCGACACTTGTAGGGCCCCAGCACCAGTGACTCCATAGATGGTCGTTTGGATCAAGAGACCGGCCTGAAAAGAGTCGCCAGCGTAACAGGGCCTTCACTAGGGATTTTTAGGTTTTCCGGGGCCTTCAAAAAGGATGGGTGCTCCAGGGACTCTGGGCCGCACGGCGTGCGTTGAGGGAATTGAAGCGCAATTGATACGACTCTGGGGATGTGTCTTTGGATCGATTTCTTGAAGCTTGTCGGGCATTTGGGTGCAGCTTGCCGAACGAGGACTTGCCACGGGGCCGTGCGAGAGTCTGTTTGCTTCACCATGAAACAACAAATCGAGAGTCTGTTGCTTCACCGTTGAAAAGGGCCAGAATCCTGAACAACTGCCACCAGCAACCCAGGATATCCCAAGGCTCCCGACTTCGCACGGCTCCGGTTGGCAGTTGTGGGAAAGCACCGTCAAAGTGCCATCATCGCCTGGGCTCGGCGAACATAAAGAGTCAAAGCTGTTAACTTAAAGAACCATGGGGACAAACATGGCGCTCAAGCTGTTGAGGCAGGGTGGCACCCAGGCCCCAACCCGGGGGGCTACATTCAACAATCAACCAAATTTTCAAAACAAGATACCAGTATTACATACGCGGTATAAGCCCTTACAAGTATTTTCCCAAGCATTCCAAGCAATAATCTCGACTTGTTGCAAGCACTCATGATTCATGGAGCCCCGCCTGCTATGTCAAAACATGCTTAGCAACTACAATGTGCCCTCTCAACCCTCTCAAAGCCTGTCGGTAGCCTTGTGCAACTTACCCTGGCATTGCCCCGGAGGTCGCAGCAGTTAAATTCTCAGCAGACTCCTCAACTTTCATCCCGCAGCCCTAGGGCGTTAGAGTTCCGAACGCACCCTGAACTCAGCTCAGGCAAGGGCATGCCATTTCCACCTCTCCTCCAAAGCCGAAAAGGACGTTTCCGCAGGCCTCCACGGAAAGGATTCTGCGCTTTGTCCAAATTCGCTGTCTCTGTTCTCAGGATTACCCTTGTTGTCTGTTGTTTATAGTTGTATGGGTGTGAAGTGGAGCTGTCATGGAAGAGTGTATGCACTTGCGAGCCACTCTGGGGACTTAGGGTCTTCAGGTCCCGGCCCGAGGCATTTGAAGCAGGCTCTAAACTTTGGATGGAGACCGGCTGGTCTCTCAGCCTTTTATCGAGGACCCTTAAGCTCCTACTGCAAGTAACCCTACACCCCAAGAGCCCACAAGTTTAGTATTGGGGTTTAGGGCTTCGGGTTACGGTCTCTCGGAATTTGGGGGGGGGGGGGGCATAGCTTGAGGCTCCATCATTCAAGTGGACTACCTAGATGCCCAATCCGATGTCAACAAAGGTCGGAGTCGAGACTTGCAAGTTCGCACGGTCCTTCACACCAGACTGCAGCGCGACACGCGCTCTCGGATTCTACATTTGACAATAGCAGGTCCTTCTGCAGAAGCATGAACCTTCGCTTTCACCATGGGAGAGAACATGCAGAATGTTGATTATTTTCGGCTTTGACTTTGGTGATTATGGTACATGAGCTTGGCTGCACGACCTAGCAAGGGTTGAACATGTATCTACTTACGACAGGTCCAACGGCGAGCCACAACCAAACGCCCAAGGTACTTGTGAACATGATTACCTGAGTGGCCTAATGAGGTGCTGCAACTTTGAAGCACATGTGTCTCAAAGAGTTGACAACCTTGTAGATTGAAATCTAAAGCGCATAGTCTCATGATTTCCACTGTGCCTGCACGCCGGTGCCCAAATGTGGAATGCGCCGGATGGGCCTCGAAATTCACACCATTGGACTGCCTCTTACTCGTCTGTCCAGAGGCCATCAGACTCTTGCAGCATCCCGACATGCACGCAAAAGGTAATCAGTAAATTCGCACCAATGTGCAATATGAGTCTGCATAGACGAACGACCGGCAAAACATGGGCAAGGCTTTGCAAGCTGCAGGAAGCTCAGATGGGTCTCGGACCAGACGACGTACACCTCACCCTCCACCGTCACCTGGGTGTCACAAGATGTGCGCATCAACAGCAGGTCGGAACCCAAAACCCCAAAATGTTAGAACGTGTTTTCCAAGCAATTAATGCACATCCATGCTTCACGGGGGAAAGCCCGCAAGCCGTACAGTCTTCTATAAAGCTGAGAGAGCCCAAGCTCTGCTGCTCGAATTTCACGTCTCCTGGAACATCGCCCCTGAAGCCTAACTGACCCCGTCTGGAACGAACCGACGAGGACTTCTGCCATGGCGCAGTGGTGTTGGACCCGTACGGCGAACCTCGATGGCATCAGACAATATGCTGAGGGACGGATAGGGATCGACATGAGTGGAAAGACTTTGAACTGCAAATGGCAAGCTTCGAGTCGGAGCTTTATTGGAAAGCTATAGGGGCTACTGCGCGCCAGAGTTAAGGCAACCTCTGGTCACGTCTGACGCCCGCCATGTTTATGCGCAGCAGGCAAAGCTTGGGCAGCTTGAAGGGTCTTGGCGCTGGGGCAGATGCAGATTGAACTGCCAAGGAGCTCGACCCTTGCCTACATGCTACAAAACCCAACCGACCTGAATCTGCAACTGCGGGCAAAGATAGCCTGGCTAGCCAGGACCCCACATACCCCACATACCTCCAGAAAACCTGTCAAATTGTCGGAAGCTGCCGCGAGGTGAGATCCGGGCATGTCCGGCGGCAGGCGGAGGAGTCGCCAGCCTGCGCTGCACTTAGAAGCCGTGGCCTCTGTGCCCTCTGTGCCCTCTGTGCCCTCTGTGCCCTCTGTAGGTTTGTGCTTCTGTGGGCTCACTATGGAAGATGCAGGCGGCAGGCGCAGGCCTCCAGCACGCCGAGGTTGCAGGTCATCCTCACATTCCGCCGCAAGGAATGCAGAGCTTCCAGCCCAGAGTCAAATAGAATCAAGCCTTGAGCCGCCTGAGGGCCCAAGGAACAAACATGCTTGAGGATGCTTGAGGCGTCTGCGCCTAGCAAACTGAGCATCGGGCGTGAAATCTCCACTGTACTCGATGTTGACGTTTCCACACTCGCCAATACCTCGGGGGCTGAAGGGTGAATGGACATGGCCTTCTGGGTCAAGACGCTGGTGAGAAACTCGTAGGATCATGTAGCATCAGTCAAAACACACCGTCCACATCAGAACGAACCTCAGAACACGCCACACACCAAACGATCTCCAACATTCGAGAATTGCAGGCCTAGCCCTGAAAACACGACATCTCCCAACTCTCATATTCTGACCAGCCCTGTGACATGAGCCCTTAACACCTCCAAAGATCCTCAAGACACCGCAAGCACTGGCGAAGGCAAACTCACCACGCATTCACATCGGCGGCCCGCGCAAATCAAGCCCGAAACGTTCGCAACACCCACAAAATGCCGACATCTGACCCCGCCGAACCTTTAAACAAAAACATCAACGCCAGCAAATTCCCAAGACCTCTCAGACTCTTAGACGATATCAACAACCTGGCGGTCTTGTCTACCTGGCGGCGATCGTGGATCCGGGGCCAAAACCCGACTCGCCACTCAAGATTTGCTCGCGGGGTTGGAGCAAGCCAGAGGCCTGCGACCAATTTCAGGTGTCTGGTGTTCGGCGTTGAAGGGCCCGAAACGAATCGGGCGTTCATAGCATGGAGGCTTGTCGGGGTGTTTGCTGTAAGCGTGTTGTGCAGCTGTAGTGGTCCGCCTCTTTGCCAGCATAGCCTAGAACGTGCCTACATTATGTTTTCCAGTGATGGGTTATACTACAATTGACATCTCTCTCTCTCTCTCTCTCTCTCTCTCTCTTGTTCTCGCGTTGATCGCCTACATGCCCTTTCATGTTGCTGTTCACGCAGTGTCAGCTACAGAAAAATCAAGAGTGACAAGTACCGAAAAGAAGGCTCGAATCCTTAAACCGGCTCTTCGACAAAGCGGCCCCGTGCAACGATGCCGCCACAAAGTCCCAAGGCTCGCAGGGCTTGACCTTTACATGGAGACGGGCAAGTGTTGTGTTGTAAGCCTTGTAAACTTCAAGTTCTCAGGTCAAGTGAGCCTTCTCCCAGGTCAGAGTGGGGCACCGAATTGGCTTTGATGGTAAGGTCATGATTATCACACAAACCATGCCGGAACAGAACTGTATGGTGGTTCTGCCAGATACAAGCATATGTCAACTTTACACGACCCTATGAAAGCCACATGATGCCTGCATGTGAAACCATTCAATGAATGGATCTGCTTGAATTGAAAACGATGATGCCCCTACTCAAGGAGTTCTCTCTTCTGAGCTGGAGGCAGCGCAGGTCTGCGATGCAAGCGAGGCTGTGCCGAAGGCGCAATCGATGGAGAGCGTGCCAGTATACCTTACAGGGTGGTTGTTCTCCTATGTGTACGTGGTTGTTGAGAACGTTGCTTGTCTTTGCCCGGCAGGCAAGGGGTATATCATGGTACATCCAAGTCGGGTTCGTCAAAGTAGGACTTTGAGGTCCAAGGTTTGGGGCTTTTTTTCATTCTCTCATTGCCTGGACCGCTCTCTAGATGAATCATTTCGGGCTTCATGGCTTCAGCGTGTTGGGCATCTCAGAATCTCTGAGCGAATGGAGGTCATGTTTTCTGCGAAGGCCTGTGGTCTAAACTTCCCTAAGCTCTCCGAGAATGCTGGGCTCGCTGGCTGTGGGTTGACCTCTTCGCAGAGTTGGTCGATGGATTCTGCGCGCCGGATGTGGGGTCAGTGGTGATAGGCTTCAACGGAAGCTAAGTGATTACGTTTTACACATCTATAGGGTCCAGGATCAAGGATTTTGAACTGCCAGAGGCCAGAGGGCCTTCAGGCGGCCTGGAGGGTCCAGAGTTGCCTAGAAGGCCTGTAGAATTTTGAAGTCGGATTCACGATGTTGCAGTTTTAGGGTTGGCCCACAGCCCTTCCCTTACATCCTCAAACCATGGGGGTCTAAGCCTGAAGCTTCCAATCCTGGTAGATCTGGAGTTTCATGGCATGTAACGGAATGCAACGTTTGATTGAAGATGATAAGATGCAATCAACACCGCCCTACTATTCCTGCATCGCAAGCGACGCGATGACAAGACCTTGTCGTCCTGCAGCTGCTGCCAAAACAGGGTCTGAGTGGACCCTAAAACACCGACTACTCTCTCTCTCACACACACTCACATGACCTATCACATCCCTACAACTTTCCTCCTCCCGTGACAGCCAGTGATGAAACGAGACACGCTCTCGCGCCTCCATGCAGAAGAGTGGCGCCGGTAGCAACAACCGAGGTCGCCCCACCCACATCGACCTTGCATTCTTTCAGAACTTAGAACCTTTCTTCTTTCTGGCCCCTGGTCTTTTTCTATCGGCTTTAGACGCTTCAATTAATACAATCCTCAACCCGCAAGCTAAAAAAGCTCGCTGGGAGCTTCAAGACGAAAGCACCGGTAGTTCTGGAGTGGGCTAAGTACTTCTCACTGTACTTCTGAACTTGGGATGGGCGGTTTCCACAGAACGGGCTCAGGTCAGGTCCAACTGGATGATCTTGCTTCTTAGCCTTTTGATGTGCAAATTTGTTCTGTTGAACCTCCGCAGCTGGGGCTTAGCACCTTTAGAGAGATAATTACATCTTCTCAAGCAGTCTCTTAAGGAGGGCCACGAGAAACACCCAACTTGAACACCTAAGCCGTGAACCCACCGAACGGGTTCTTAACTTCCTTTAGCGTTTGACCCTGAATCCTGAATCAGTGTCGGTGTCTGTGTCAAAGAACGCTCTATCCCAAACACGGCTGTAGGCTCTGAGCTTGGGCCCACACATTGACGGTGGCCGTGTCAGAGCAGCCCTTTGCTTCACAGAAGGAGGTGTCGGCACTCAAGACGCCCAGCTGGCAGAAGCTTCGAGGCAGGAGTCTTGAGAAAGGCTTCAAGCAAATGGCTGGGGTTGCAGCTGGGGGCTGCAGTGCATCGGGGCGAGTTCAATTTGGTTCTTGCGCTTTGCAATTCCCAGTGTAGGTTGATCACAATCATCTTTAATTGGGCATTGGGTGCACGAGGCTTGGGTTCAGGGATGAGAGGGCAAGAAGAGTGTCGAACCCAAGCGTCAAAATCAATATCCACTGCCCAGGAACTTGACACTCGATCCTCAAACCCGCCGGCAGCACGTTGCAGAACATGGTGTAGGTGCCCTGGTAGCCAGAGTTCAGCTCACTGCAAGCCCGGTTGTACCTGAGTCAGCTCTCAGTTTTGAGAAACCACCAACGGCCCGGGTCGAAGGAACTGGCCAGGACCTAGCTGCGCAGATGTCTAATCTTATGCAACCCAAACATGCCCCAGCTTGTATCCTCAAGTCCACAGCGGCATACCCCAAGTGCGCTTTGTGTGGGATCCCGCGTGATTACCCGGGCGAGCCTTGCGATGTTCGAACTAGTGAGTGACACCTGATCTGGGACCTCTTGGAATTCTCGGGTTTATTGCGGCCTCATGGAATCCCTTCCCCCCAGTATCCCCCCCCCCCCCCCCCCAACATGGAAATCCGGATCCAGTGCCAGAATTTCTGAAATTGAGGGGGGGGGGGGGGGTTGGGAAGCGGCAGTCTTTTCAGAATTATTGAATTTCAATGGAACTTGAGTTTGTGCGTTGGAACCAGGTCTTGGAAGCCGCTCAAACTCAAAACCGCCCTCGAAAATCTTCGTGATCTTGCAGGCCCCTCAGTCCCCGAAAGTGGGGGGGGGGGGGGGGTCCCGGGGGTCCTGCCAAGCATTTCTTACATTAGGGTTTTGGGGTTCAATCACTCATGTGAAGGGATGAGGCGATACCCGCACCACGCTGTGCAATCCTGTTGTTGTCTTGATCGAAACAAAAAGGGAATTACCACCAAATGCCGCTGTGTCGTGAATGCAGCAATGCCACTCTGCTGCTCCACTAGCGATTGTAGCTGCTGGGTTGACCTGAGCTGCCGTGACATCCGAATGAAACCAATCCAGAGCTCTCTATGATTCCTAGCACGGAACTTAGAATGAACCAGCCTCCGAATACCAATGGGCACTCGCTCTTTCTGACAAAAATGCTCTTCACCGGGGGCGGCGCAGTCTGCGTGGACCCATCCACAGTGATGTCCTTAGAATTCTGTAAGTTGAGAGCCTGACTGGACCAATTGGGCGTTTTGAGCTCATGGTGTGGCTGCAGAGGGGTCACGGCAAGGGCTGGAGTTTTGAGGGTTTCAAGAGGGGCTCAAACGCCTTCATTACGCTTAAGACTTGAGAGAAGACCTCCCCCCAGCATAATATCATAGCCCAGTGGCGAGGCTGTCAGAAGCCGAGCAGGCTTTGAGACACGAGGTCACATCTGAACCTGAGCTTGACGTATTGATCCATGTTGCTCCACGTTTTGGCATACTTGAATGACTGAAAAACCGCATGAGGGAATTACAGAGCAAGACCTTCACTAAAGTGAGCCCTATTCTTTCGAGACGCCGTGAATGCTTCATGCTTGTCTGCTGAAGAACAAAAGGAGGTCATTGTGACGTCCACTGTGGAGTTCAGCAGGAACTTCTAACAGCCAGCCCAGCCCTAGAAACCACCAGAATAACCACCAGAATTCTCAGGACAGTTCCCCTGTAACATCCCCTGCCGGTCCACCTCCCAATCTTCAATCTCTCGGCCCGAGGGCACAAGCAATGTAGAAGTAAGAACCCCTCGTTTCAATACTGCGGCAGGTGGTGAGGTGGGCAGAAGGCCGCAACAGCCCGTTAACCCACTAAACCCACCTAAGCTCGTCTGCCCCCAAAAGCCCTTTAGAAATTTTGAACGGAAGTGACCGATCGGAGATGGGAATCTCTTGGTGCCCCGGCTCAGGGTTCCCAGGTTGCAACTCAGCGTGAGGTCGGCTCCCCAGGCCTCGGTCGCTGGCTTTGGGCTTTTTGAGGGGTTAATCGGGTTGAGGGGGGAGTAGGGCTTAGGGTTCCTGGTTGTCCTCTTGGTTCAGCTTTGCCTTCGGGACTTTGGGAGGACAGCATCGGGTGTAGTTGCGCAGCTTCAAAAAGGACTCTCGGAGTCTAAGGGGGGCTTTCGTGCTCCAAGCTTCGAGTGGGTCGCGCTTAGGGCTCAGGTTGCTTTTCAAGGCGTCGGAGTTTAGAACTTGGACTTTCGAAGCAAGGCAGCCATTAGCTGCCCTGACAGGCAAAGGTCAGGTGTGACGTCAGGAGTGGATTGCGTACACACAATCTCAAAAGAGACCAAACCCTCCACCTCAAAACCTAGAAACCCCTGTCGATTCCCCCAGAGCTCGAGGCATCGTTGACATCAGAGCAGGAGCGGGTTGCTGTCAAGCCAGACCTGCGATAGCTGGGCGTCTGGAGTATCAGGCTCTGAGAGGACGACTATAGATAGACCATACGGGGGGGGGATGAAGGCGAACGTTCAAGGCCCGTCCCAGCTTTCAGAGCACGAAGCCAAGGCCCATCATCCAGTTCGCCCCTTGTGGAACACGTTGGGCTCAGCGCTTTGCATAGTTTAGAGTCCTAAACCGGACGCGAAACGCGGTGAAGGATCCTGTGCACCTTCCTGCAAAAATGAGGCTCCAGGCTGGATGGCTCTTGCCAGTGCCAGGGTGGCTGTGACCTCACCAGGAGACCCGAAAAAGTTCAGGAAGGGTTGAGGCTTTCATGGTTGGATTTTGCGTGGGTTTTGGGTCTGGGTTAGCACAATACTCTCCGATTTAACGCAAGATCTTGGCTAAGGGGCATGCACAGGAGTCAGAACCCAGAAAAATACGGGCAAACGCCCAGCCCTGAACCAAGATCTTGCGGCCAGGCTCTGGCCTACGTACCCGAGAAGGATTTTCATGAAAGAAACGAGTTGCAACGCGCAAAGCCCGCTGCGCACGAAATGCCCTGATTCCGACCCATCACTGGCCGTCGATGCCAGAGAACAATTCAACAGTCAGAATGCAAAGGGTGACACAGAGTGTCTGAAGAAAACACAGCTCCATTTCCCTAATTAAGCTCCTCGATCTCTAGGCCCTCGGTTGCAAAGAAACTGCATCGAATTGCATGTAATGGAAACACTTCAACTCTGAAACCCGCAATGCCGCACCTTTTGATAACATAGTCACCATGTTCCAACATCGAATCAGTCAGGAGCCCCGTTACCTCAAGGTTGGGATGCATGTACTGTATGGCCTGGGGTTTTGGGGTTTTTTGTTCGGGCCCAGGCATCCTTTAAGCTTTAAGTTTAAGGCTGTTTAAGGCTGGTTTGGAACCGTGAGGCTCAAATCACACCATTTCGAACCAAGTCCTCGTTGCGACACGCATGCGTGGCGAGTAGCTCCATCCAGTGTCACACTGACCACATCACCAACGTCGCATTGCTTCGGACCTGTTCCAGGTGCAGGATGCATGCTGGTATAGCGATTGTGGAGATGTAGGGCTTGTGGCCAGACACTTTGGCTTTTTGCAGCTTGTTCACACATCCAATGCTAGTTGAAACGCGATGTCTTGCCAAAAGTGTCCGGAACATTCGGTTCATGGTATGCTTACGTGCGGTGAATTTAGAGAACTGAACTCCGTCTAGACACGCTTTGTTAACAAGCTTTGTTCACGTCACATTCGGCAAACCTGCACGCAGAGACCCTCGCAACAATTTGGCCGAGGCGAAACAGATCTTTAGAGGAAAGGCGCACAGTTCACTTAACTTGTCCTTTCCATTCCATTCTCATACGTGGCCAAAGGTTGAATCATCAACCATTGCACAACATGTGTATGCAGAGGGCGAGAAGCCGGGAAGGCGAGAGAGTGGGAGAGATGGAGACAGGGAGGGACAGAGCGGGAGAGAGAGGGAGAGAAAAAGGGCAGACCTTGTTCACCAAAGCCTGCTGCACAAGATAATTACCGTAATCCCAAGCCGCAGGAACAAACAAGCGCAAGCCCAATCCCAGTTATTAGAGTTTAGACCAGATCGCTCTGGGTGACCCACCGCAGCCCGCCGGGTTGGCAGAGAGGACCCCGAAGAAACAGCTGATCCTAGGGACTTGAGTTTAGGCGCCTTGACACTTCCAAGTCTTTTGGGTCTAGGCTTTGAGGGGCCTGTCAGCGAAATCTGTGCGCTGTCTCGATGCCTAAAGACATGCTCCTGACGCTTGTTTCTTCAACATGCGACAATGCGCAGAGGCCCGAGCTGGATGGTGCCAGAGTAGCCGCTGTTGATGGGTTCGCAAGACCTCGCGCCAAGAACAACGGCAATTAAGACAAGGAACCCAAACGAGAAACGCAAAGCACAAGTGACGGCTCCACCTTGAGTCCACTTCATGCACATAAGGTAGAAGAGTGCGGGCGGGTTCAAGAACATCCCTTCTTAACAACAAAAACGCCTACTGAGGCCTACTGAAAACAGTCAGCAAACAGCCGGAGAGACCGCCTACACCTGGCCCTGAGCAATTCCGTCCGAGAACTGTAAACAGCCTGAAACACCAACTCACAATTTAAACCCAAAGCCGTAAACGTCTTAAACAAGACCCCAAAGAGCAAACGCCTTGACTTCCCTAAGCCCTACACTCCTGAAACCTACACCCCGCCAAGGTTCGGGCACCGAGGAAGTCTCCCCAGAACCCATGGCGGCACTGGGACCTGGGTGCGTTCCGGGGGCGCGCGAGGTGTCTGAAATGGATTTTGAGAGTTCAATGCAGTACAGAAATTGTAGTTAGCCCTGACGCTCGTTGCGCGGTACACCAGACCTACGAGCTTTCAACACTGAATCCCAGTGTTTTCGGCAGAAGAACCACTACAATTTCCAACATTAAACTGAGGTCGACACTCCACGATGTTGAAGAGCCAGCCACGGTCACGGCCACACCTTCATTGTGAGAAACGGGCTGCAAGGTTCAGTGGATTCGGATGACTACGACTTGTTTGGGTTCAGCGTCTAGATCGGTTTGCCCCGATGCGTCGCCAAAGAACAGCTTGAATTGCGGGTCCTATACTTGAGGCTTCGGCATTCGCACATCTTTAACCCCCGAATCCGAGAGCCCCAAAAGAGCCCCTAAGACTGCTTACGGCGAGGAGGCCCCAACCCCGAAACCTGAAACTTGCGGATAACCAAAACCTTGTGCCCCTCTCCAAGCTTGAGGCAGCCCGAACTCCAATTGCAAATATATGGCTTCAGTTCTATAATGTTCTAGGTCAGGTGGGGATTCCAAAGCCTATTTTGGGACCCCGAAGGACAAAAGGCTTGTCTGTCTCAGAACCCTTACACACACTCGCTGGGCTTCCCTGGCTCTGGCTGGCATTGCAGCCCGGGCTGCAGGTCCTCCGAGACAGTGCCCAGGTGGCTTCGGGTGGTGAGTAAGGGAAGCCCTGCGAAGCCTTGGGCGAACATGCAAAGCTGCCCAATACGAGGTCACGATGGCTAACAGGGAAATGCAATGAAGTCATGTCAACCCCCTTTGAACAAACCGTGTGTCCTGAGAATAGATATCAATATAAACAAGAGAATACAAGTACATATACAAAACTATACTATTATATATATATATATATACATATGTATGGCAATGATCTTTGCGACTCCTTTGGAAAGATGCTTTTTTGGACATTCGCAAGACCATATCTTGACCACGGCTTCTAGGCAATCACTGGCTATTCATAGCAGAGGCTCACGTCATTCAGACTTGGTGTTCTGGGAGCTCCTGGAATGTCGAGCACCTACTAGTGAGGTTTGTAGGATGCAGGCATACCCTCAACATCAAGAATGGGCTCAGCACGCGGCGATGCGTCATACGTGAGGACACCCATGCTGCAGTACCTGTCGTGGAATTGGGACCAGCACGACTTGATCACTGAACTGCTCAGATTCGCGAAACCGACTGCGCGTACTGCTCGGACCTGCTCAATGAAATGCACTGCTTGTGCATGGACATTGCTTAAGTTAGATTTCTGGGATTTATGGGAGTTATGATAGAGTTGTGGAAAAAAGGTCTGAATACCAAGCCTGCGGGATGACATGTGATGTATATTCTGTTGAGCTGCAGGGGGCTTCTGGACTTTCTGCGGCCTCCAATTTCCTGGAAAAGTCGGGCTCGTGAAGTATTTTGCAGGATTTCTAATGAGTATCTGTAATGGTTGACTGGTTGAAGTTGTTTAGGTCCCAACAGAAAGTAAAAACCATGTGAAACCCTAAGCCCTATACCCGAACTCGCCAACCTGGACCACCCGGCTCACAGCTCGTAGCTGCCAGTGAAACCCGCGCTGACATCGGTGCAGGCCTAGCACTGCTGCTCAGTGGGGGTCCATTATAGAGGTCATTCGAGGTCATTAGGGGCCCTGGAGGCCCCAAACATCTAAGAGAGGCTTCCAGGGTTTAGCGGCCTTAGGGTCCAAAGAGGGTCCGAAGAGGATCTTCGAGGCTTCTACAACCAAACGATGCCCAAAGCTTGGGCGGGGATGTGGGTTCTCTATGGGGTTCCGAAAACTTTGTGAGGTTGTCCTTACAAATTTGGGCTTCAACGGAAGAACATCTTGAGGGCAGCTACGATTCTGGAGCACACGCAAAACTAGCACAAAAACCTGAAAGAGTGTGACAGAAAGTGCCCATACAATAAACCATCCCAACAAACAATCCCAAATAAAAATTGTAGCCGTGTAACCCAACGCATCCTTCGCAGACCACTTGCAAGGAAGTACGAAAGAGGAGGTTTTCAGTCCCGGCAAAGAGAAAGAACACCAAGCCCGAGAATAGCAAAGCTCCCGGACAATTCCTACGGCCTGAAACGCCCATGTGTGCACACAAAAAGAAGAAAGGAAAGCCGGTCCTGTGTCGAGACCACGCCAGAGGCCATGTTTGCCTGGGGGGAGATGGAGGTCGTGGCGGAGCCCACCTGGGTGCTTCAAGTAGCGCGATGATTTTTGCTGATTTTACGTTGTTGTTGAGGGGAGGGGGGTGAGTTGGGGTTGGGTCGTTGGGGCGCGCATTCAGGATTTGCAAGGTTTTGGCTCTACGACACGGCACCCGAGACCGGCTTTCGCGTGGGCTTGCTGTAAAGCTGTAATAGCTAAGCTACGGTAGGCTGATTCCCTTGCTAGCTTGAAGCACCTGCCAACAGTGAAAAAATGGAGCTCCCAAGGCAGATCCAGACTCGAAACTGGACTCAATGTCCGCCAGTTTCTGCCTTCACTTACTTTTGCTCGTGGATCCATGGTGTTTCCGCGGCGTGCTGAATTGCACACACACACACACACACCCGGACCTGAGCCCTCTACCAGCCCATCCTCAACCCCTGAAGTCCGTAAAGGTCTGATCCTTTACATGCCTGCCCTCCTTTTTCATATCTGCAAGGGCGGCGAAGAGCAAGATTGCGAGCTGAGAGCTGGAGCACTGTAGCTGCTAAGCTTGAAGATTTTAAGCTTGCATGGTTCGGGTGTACTCGGGTGAATAGAAGACCAGGTACCAAGGTACCAAGCAGCCTCTTGTGGTGGCCTCCCATCTAGCGCACAATTTTGCTAGTCTGGCAGGAATCATATCCGGCCGACACCCCGCCGATTCTCACAACCTGTACCGTCTTCGTTGTCGTGCGATAGGATCTCTGCTGCGTCGACTTCCTTCTCAAAGGTGCAGAGATACGAAGTTAGTCTAAGTGATCTAAGTTATCTAGTATGAAGTTCAGACTACAAACTTAAAGCAAAATTGAAAAAATGCCGAGACGAACGCCTATTGAATAAGCAAGGCACTTTTGTTTACCAAAGGGCCACCAGGAAGACAGATCC
This sequence comes from Symbiodinium natans, assembly GCA_905221605.1. NCBI lineage: Eukaryota > Dinophyceae > Suessiales > Symbiodiniaceae > Symbiodinium > Symbiodinium natans. The sequence continues at coordinate 177,149 of CAJNDS010002726.1, read as the reverse complement.
GGGAACTGAACCAGTGTCCTTGCTGTGAGCTGGCAGGTCTCCTGGACGGTTCTGGAGGTGTTTCGGAGGCTAGGGCGGCTAGGGGGCCAAACAAAGCATCCCCGAAACCCCAAGCGCCCGAAGCGCGATTCGTCTGAAAGTAGCTCCGAGCCAAAATGCCTAAACTAAACTTTTGGATTAGTACCCTGGAGTGCTCACTTCAGGAAAGCCCGGTACCAAAGGACATGCTATCATGTGGCCTGCCACCACAGACCTCCAGCCTCAACAACCCCGCGACACGTCGCCAATCTCCACCCCCCCCAAGGGCGACTCTCCCAACCGGTCCTGGCAGAAGTAAGTGCCGTCTTTTCTCACGGATTGAGGTCTGCCCATTTTGACCTCGAAGTTGGCTCCGGGCACTGAAGACATGGCTTCGACATGCTTTGGCATCCCATGCGGGGGCCCTCTGTCGGAGCTTTCTCTCGACTGGCTTTTCGCCCCTTCTCTCGGTGGGTGTGTGCAGGGAGGGGGACGGGGGGAGGGGGGGGGGGGATTTGTTAGATTGAAACTCAGCTTACGCCGTCACATGGATGGGCTGAGGTGTTTGGCACTAATGTGGCACTGCTTTTGGTATATGCAAGGCCTATAATCACAAGTTTCGAAAATTTACTCTGCGACGCCAGTTTGTTGGGGTGACCCGCTATTGCATAAGTTGTTTTGATGTTTTTCCGGATGGTCTTTTTTTGGTTTTGTTTCAGGGTTTGTGTTTAAGGTTCAGGGCTTATGCAGTAAGGCTTGAGGCCCTGAGGGCCTTGGGCTCCAGGCATCTTAAAGAGCAGAATCCAGAAAGCTAAGCCCGGCCAGTTCCATGTAAAGCCTTGTTGAGTTTCATTCTGAAACGAGGCCCCCAACAAATTTTGTGATAGGTAGTCCACGGGCCAGCCCGATTCGCTTTATATAGTAGGTTTGTTTGGGTACTCGCTATAATCACAAGTTCATTCCAGGCCTTAATACCCTAAAAACTTAAGGTTTTAAGGGCGGTGGCTTCAGCCCAGGAAAGCGGGAAACCTTCAGGCCTGAAGCCTGAACAGCTTCTGGGTAAAAGGGCCGTGGCTTCAGCCGTGGAAGGTTAGCTGAAAAGCTTTAGGCCTGAAGGTCCTGAAGGCTTGAGGCCCTGAAGGCAGTTCCCCTCGCCCCCCCAAATTTGTTTGGGGGGGTCGCCGCGCCATGCGTTTACAATGACAAAGGGTCTACTTTTTTGCTTTTTTTTTGGGGGGGGGGGGGGGGGGGCCCTTATGTTTTGGCACCCAAGCAACTTCTGCAATCCGCAGACAAGATACGTTACGAAGCCTGTTTAGCGGTCTCTTGGCTCAACGCTACTGAGAGACCTTGGCTTGCAGTGCAGGGACACAACAGGGAGCCAAACAATAACAGCGTTCTATAGATGGGCTTCATACAGTTTGTCATGTCACTTGCCCAAAGGAAGAGCATAAACTACCAAAGCAAACAATCCCCAGCATACCAACTGACCCCTTACTATTGATCGTCTTCTGCATGTGCGACAACCCGCCACTTTCATCGCATACCGCTGCACTGACAACCTCCAGCCTTGCTGCGCCTTGTGTTCGTCTTGAATGTCTTGATTCATGCTCCTACCGTTGTCTGGACTGAAACTCAAGACCCAAGCGCTTCAAGCGGGGATTCAAGTCCTGAACCCGAAGATCAGCACGTGCTCGACCAGCCCTGAGCTTACTTTAGAACACTTTACAACACTTGAGGTTAAAGGCTGGGGTTGTGGCCTCGCAGTGGGAGAACTTGCCCTCGTACAGTGCGTCACTCTGTCCGCTGCACCTCACTTTACCGTAAGCTTACAGTTCTTTGTAATGCAGGCTTTGGGATTCAGTGGCTGTGATCTCCCTAGAACCAGCGTACTACTGTGGAATCTCCTAGACACCAAAACAAGTATTCTGAAGCAAAGCCATGGCACTTGGAGGTGCAGCATTGCCCGAAACTCCCCAGCAACGGAACTTCAGTGCATCCGCCAGTGTTGTTTTGGAAAAGGCTCCCCGCCTCCGTACTCAGACAAGGAAAGATCCCCTAACCTGTACTCGGGGACAGCACGTTGCCAGCTGAGCCCTCATGCAACCCTTACTTGCTAGTGTAAAACCTCCGTTATCTTGATGCAAGTCTCCTATGATCATGAACAGGACAAGTCGGACAAGTTCTGTGGACTGTACAACATGTGGTTTGGTCGGGGTCGTGCTCCCAAGTCCACCTCTTCCTCCTGCTGCCGGGTGCGCACGGCATCCACAGTGGCCGAGAGCACCAGGAGATTAAGAAAGGTCCAAGGCAGCATTGCGAAGCTCAACGAATGGCGCCAGAGAACACGCTATTTGGCCAACAACTTGATACTGGAGATTGAAGCAAAAGCGGCTTCGGCAATGTATCGTGGATGGAATGGTCAACTTGACTCAGGATCTAGGTAGCCTGACCCCTTCGCTGAGTAGATGAACTTACGTCTATTGCAATAGCAAGCCGGCCCTATCAAGTCTCAAAATTAGCGGGCTTGGCTTTAGAGTTTGATACGGTTTGAGATTCTGGGAGACTTAAGCTTTGAGAAAGTGCGCTCTTCGGCCCCCGGCCGTAACGTCCACAGGGTCACTGCAGCCTTTGGGCCTCGTCTTGTGGCATAATGCATGGATTGTAATCTGGGCTCGAGACATCATAGTGTGCGTTCTCGTCCGAAGTGTCGGGGAGGGGGGGGGGACAAAGGCTCATGGATCGACCAACATCAAGAACCTCTGAAGAAGGATCCTCTAGGTGGCAAATGCGGCGCCGTTGCTTCAGGGGCTTGTGCCTCATGCGAGCTTAAAGTTCTCAAGGTCTCAAGGGCGACTGCTGCCATCAAGAAGCCGAGAGCAAACCAACCCGCAAACTCCAAGCATTTCCGAAGCCACCCGGTAAAGGAGCCACATCACAATCTGGTAGCCTTCTTATGTATAAGAACTTGCAAATCAGGCGGCAGCTATCTACCCTGCAGCAGAACCCTGATGCCCTGATGCACTACCCTGAACTATCCCTGAACTTCAGAAGATTTCAGAAGCATTCTGAACCCTGAAGTGCCTGAAGCCAATACAGGCTGTGAGCCCAGGTCCGCGGCACACAACTGCCAGAGTTCGCCTTCAGCACGCCCGAGTTGCACCTGAAGCTGCACGAGGAAATCGGTGAACTTGAGCTCAGTTGAGCTGTTTTTGTCTCAAAGAGGGTGGGGAGATCCCCAACAAAACCTTCAAGGTGGTCAGGAACCCTGGAATACCATGACTCGAAAGGGCTTTAAGGGGGTAGCTTTGGGAGGCTTGGAGTCTGGGCGTTGACGCCTGCAGGGCTTGCAGGGTTTAAGATTTAGAGGGAGGTTTAGGGTGGAGCGCCCCATTAAACTCGCCGACGCAACCAACGAAACGCCAAGTCATGATGGCGGGTGCCTCCAGGAATGCAACTGCGTGCGAGCCCCATGGTTTCTAGGATTCTGGCCCTACGCTTATTCTTCGCATGGACCTAATTTCATGACTCCTGACCGAACTCGTTCTTCAAAACCAATTCCAGGCCCCCTGGCGAAAGGAGGATCGAGCCCTCGAAGCCCGAGTCGACATTGGCACAAAGCCTTGGGCCGCGCGCGTGCGTCTCAAGACTGCCTATGTGCTCTTTCTTTTTGTGGAGCGGAAGGGTTCAGCTTGCTAACATGACTATTAAGCTATTATACTATTGAAACACTATACTTGGGTTGCATTGCCGTTCTCTGCATACCACCTGGTATGCACAATCTGCACAGCGTCCGGTCCCTAACTCAAAACTCCAGAAACATCTATCTTCTAAACCTTCCCCATTGACGCCCCATCTTGGGGCACGTGCGACGTCTCCGTGTTTCCTGTCGCCAGCTCCGCCTTAGACTCAGTCCGAGTCATCAACCCTGACCCCTAATTATACCTATCACTTTAACACCACCCTGAAGCTACAAGGACAAATCTGACAGCTAAGAAACAGTGGAGTTCGCTAGAGAATGCAGCGAAAGGCCTCGCGTTGAAGCCCGAAAGCTATGAAAGGCGCGACGGTGACGTTCTCTTCAGAACGATTTCATGCATTTTTCATGTTTCGGGAAATATTCCAATCAACATCATCACATTATTGGTTTATTTCATGCAGTGAAACACTTTTCATCAATTAATCAAAAAACAACACATGAATGTGTGTTTAGTAACGAAATAACAATAAATACAGTCGAATTGCTATGAGTAATCGCAGGCTCGTCGAAGGTGCCTAGAATCTGACTATGATCATTGGGCTTTACAAGAAAGGCAGGGCCCCGCGGGCTCAGGCCGCACTTCCGTTGTGGCATGTTTGGTGGATGTCTGCGTTACGAGGCTCAGATGATAAAAGAAGGTCTGAGGATTAAGGCTTCGGGTGGTCTCTGTAAGTCACGAAGCACGTACAGTAGGGCTCAGAGCTGGTTCCCAGGCCGTCCCTCTGCTCAATATACCAGGCACTCCCTGAAAAGCTCCTGCTGTTTGAAGGGCCAAACACCTGCACCCAAAAACCATGGTCAGAGCCTCGGCCTAGGGCCCTTCACTCTCAGATCTTCCGTGGGCTTCATGGGCTTGTCGAGAGCTCAGATGGTCTCAGGAGGGCACAGAGGGGTACACGATGCCCTGGCTGAAGCCGACCGTGACCTGGGTGCACAAAGTTGGGGGGTTCAATTACGAGTCTTCTGGAATGCCGGCAACCGTGATGTGCAAAAAACCATACCTTCCTAAACCCCGTGCTCGAAAACCTCGATGCCTCGAAAGCTCAGAGCCCCAGCTCCCAACAGCAAGAGCTCGCCCTCAACAGCCCCTCAACAGCCCAAGCCCTACTTGCTTAAGTGAACCTTCAGGCATCAGGCGGCTTCAGCGGCCCTCAACATCCCAAACGAAATTCGCAGCCCAGACGCCAGGATGCCAAAGTTGGTGGGGCACGAAGCCTGGGACCCCGGGTGTCCCCCATGTGGTTGGGACTTGCTAGTGATGAGTGAAGACCCCCAACGAAAAACATTACATGGACATCATTGCATATGACATGGGCTATTGTTTTTTTGTCCTGGAGGAGGTTTGGGGCATCGGTTCTGGGATTCACGTTGTGCAGGACTTGAGGCTCAGCGCCGGGAGTTGCGCGTGGCTTCCCGCACCCCCCACCCCACCCCCATGCGTTGAAAATCGTCGATGGGCTTGAAGGACTGAATGTGAGTTCATCTTTGAGCAGCTCTCCTCCCACAGGCCTACGCATCCCCCAAGTGAATCGTGAACCCTGAAGACAAAAAAACACTTTAGTCCTGCACATCCCTGCCGCTTCATGGTGCCATCCCTGCCTCAGCGGACACCTCCGCTGCGGCGGTTGACTCTGCCACAGCGGTGATGTCGATGACCTGCTGTGCAGCTTTTCGGGGGGATACTCTCATGTTTATCATTCTTCGGACTTTCAGAGGTGTGTGGCCGCGACAAAAGTGCAGTCTGACCATGCCCTACCGAAAAATCGAGAAAAACGGGTAACTTCCAAGAGCGCCAGTTGTTCAACCTCGGAACCCTGAAGCTTGTCACTCAAAAAGAGAAGCAAAGCTCCAAGTTCGCTCTTTAGCTCTGCTTCTCACCATTAGAGCCGCAAAGCCTGGGGCTGCTCCCAGATATACGATGTGTAGCATCCGCTTAGGCCCGATGACGTGCTGTGACCTTGAAAGCGTTCTCCCACACCCTCTGCAAGCGAATGGAAAGGAAGCAGCTCATTTCGCAGGAGGAACAAACTTGAACAAGAACTATATAGGACCATCTATCGGACCCCACTCTGCCTGAGCTTCCGTCGTCTCCTCCAGGCTCGGAACCTGTTCGTTGTTGGCCTTGCGCTGGCAATGATGGGGCCATGACATCCTCCTGGTTACACGATTCGGTGCTGAAGCTAAACCTACGGTTATGGTCAGGACTGTTTCTCGGCTGGTTGGCTGTGCAACATTTCAATTGCTGAGGTTCGTGATACTACCTTGAAGTTGGTTTGGGGGCGTAGCGACAGCTCGATCATGAGTGCCAATGGAAAGGGCAGCACGTTCATAGTGAGACAAGCAAATGTCCAGGTGCCTGGGTTGCCAAGTCGGTCGCATGCCTCAGTCTGCCTTTCTGGTGCCTTGCCGACCGCAAAAGAAAAGCTGCCCTGAGCTGCAGCGAACTGCAGTTAGCTGAAAAGTTCCAAAAAAAAACTCCCAGACCCCCCAACGTTCCAGACTTGTGGGCCTCGTCCGGCTCTGCGGGGGTCTGCACTTCCGTGATGGACACCTGTGACCGCTTCACGCCATTTTCTTTGGTGCGCTGATGCTGGCAGGCCCTCGTTTCTACTGTCGCAGCATCTAATGTTGGACCCTCTTTAGTGTGTTCCCCCCCCCCCCCCCCCGAACAGTTGAGGCGTGGATGGGAGCCTGATTACACGGCCCCGGGGGCTTATATGATTTCAATAGGGAGGAGTTTAGATAGGTTTAAAAGGGGCAGCGATGCCCGGTTATCTTTTTTAAAGGCGCGCCACGTGGAATTTTCTTACGGCGCCCGGACGGTTTGACTTTAAAGGAGACCCCGCAAACAGTCAGGGGGTCCTGAATAATTTGGCCAAATTGACTTTAAAGGGGAGGCCCCTACTAAAGAGGGTCTAACATTACTCTGCAAAATCAGAACATCCCTATAGACGTAGCAGAATCATGCTGCCAGCCCTGCGGCCCTCTGAGCCAGGTGCAAGTTTATATGGGGCATATAAGGCTCAACCCCAAAATGCTCCCACAAGCACGCTCCAAACCTCCAAAACCCATGCAACTAACCCCAATTAACCCACAATTGGTCACGTGAGCCCTGCACGCTTCCTCTGCCCGGTCTGCGCAGTTCGATGCCAAGCCATTGCAGCCCCACTCCACAGACCCCGTGCCCACAATTTACAAGACACTTGCAGGCGAAACCCAAGTCGTCATCTCAAGTCCGTCTGAAGCGAATCCGCCCGGAGAACTCCCATGCACCACTGACGTGCCACACTGCTCGACAAACATCAAAAAGCAAACGACTGCCCTTGCTGCTTGTGACGAAGCCTCACCGCCGGCCGCCGATGCCAGGTCCGTCCCACCGAGGGCCTGTAGGTTGGTGGAGACCTGGCTCGTTTTGGGTTGGATCGATTTGAAACTTAGAGAAAAACCCACGCAGTATGTGAACACTGCTCGGCTGTTCATGCAGTTCGTGGGGGGGACGGTGTAGACATGACTAGTACGGCTTAAGGCTTGGATGGCTTCGGGCTGGGGGCTTCGAGGGGCTTCGTGCGTGGAGTTCAGGACTTGCTATTGAAGTCGACTGTCAAGCGCAGCGCAGCTTTGTTGCCTCAAGTTGTGGGGGCTCAAGGTGCGCTGGGTCCAGGAAACAAGCGGGATGTCGCTGTAGGGCTTGCACATGTGCTTCTTGGGCTCTGGGTCTTTTCTGTCGCAACTCTGAAGCCCTCAGCCACACAACCCTGAATCCGTGGTCATTTTGCGATTTCCAATTGCGTCTGCTGAACTACTCCAGCTAAATTATGGGCTTGATGGCGAAGATGTGTAAACATCCCACTCACCCAACTGGCCTGGCCCGAACCGTGGGAATACAAAGATTGCCCTCCAAATGCCAGGCAACTACCTGACTCCACTTATTTCCTAAACCCTCCCGCCCGGACCCCCCCCCCAAAGCTCCTAAAGAGACACGAATGACTCAAGAACCCCAAGCAGCGCAGCAAGGCAACTTCCAAACAGATGCCACCCTCCCCAAACTCCATAGAACCCCAAGATCGACAACCTCACAGCTCACAGCCCAAACGGATCAGAATTTCAGCTAAAAGACATCGTAAGTAGCATGCACCATCAACTCTCCCAAGAAGCAGACAAGTGTACTCGCACTACCTCGGGAAAACCAAAATCGTCAGGCCTGGTTCAGCTCGGACGCCTGGGCGTTGAGCGCATCCGATCCTGTCAACAGGGCTTAAGCTCAATCCACAACCAGTGAAGCTGCAACGAACCCATGCAACCAAAATCGCCATTGGCCTCCGAAGCGTGAACCCCCAAGTTAGCACAAAAACCCCCTAGAGTCCTGAAGCCCGTGCAGGTCGTTCTGAGCATGCCCACCCCTTCCCCTTTCCCCCTACTGAATTGAGTTCTCCCTCCCATTCACAGGCTTATACCTCTCTCGCTCTCACACCTTGAGACCCTAACTCGCATATCTTGGTCTTGCATTGGAATCCCCCTTTCACTCAGGGCCCCAACCGCCTGTCTAACCTTCCGAAATCTCCCTGTCAAACCTTGAGATGCAAACTCCCCCCTTTCAGACGGGCTCATTTGTTCCTTGTTCACCAGTCTCACCATCATACTTTTACCACCTTGAGACCCTGACTCTCATATCAACTCATATCTCTCTCCTCTAGTACACCTATCATCCAAGCACTGGGTCTTTTGTCCACCAGTTTTACCTTGAGACCCAACCTCTGTTTCCAAGCCACTAAAAAGAACCCACCCTCGTGACCCCAACATCACACCTGTCACCCAAGAAGCGGACTCACTCACACCGGACAAGGAGGGCACCCATAAGATGTACCCTCCAAGATGAAGCAACAAACAACTGCAGCACATTGAAAATGTTAGAATCGTATCAAGCAACATTCACGCTTAGAAACTACAAAAGACATAATACAAAAAAAAACAAAACAAATGAAACAAAGTTGCTACTGGGTAGCTGGGGCGGGCCGGGCCTGTGCTCGCGGAGTCTCCTCCAGAAGCCGCCGCAGCCTTTCTTGTTGGATGTTGTTGGGGGGGCTTTGGTAGCTGAGGCCTTCTAAACAAGCAGTGAAGTTCATGCATAAATTACGCAGCATAATGCATAGATTCCTACATGTGCCTCCCGGAAGCCCAACATGGTGGACTTTTCGGGCTACAAGGGGCAGAATTCGGATATTTCGGCGTTGAGGATTCGACCTTTGGAATTCCCCTTATAAGTTCCTTGCATGCAAGCCGGCCCGTCTTGCGCTCCCCTCGTCTGCAGGATTAATGCGATATATCATATATATATATATGACAATGAATGTATGTGTTTGTAAATATATCTGTAGAACTGTTTGATCAGGGCAAACCCCAAGCACCACATCAAAACCTTCAGCCGCTTCCCTTCAAACACAAATGCGTCCCGTGGAAAAACGCCACCGCACCTTACGCTTCCAGAACCATACATTCCTGCCAAAACTGTATATATATATATATATATACTTCATGTCATGAACCCCAACAGCCAAAGATCTGCAAACCTGTGACGGCTCAATCACGTTCCAGAACCCTGAGCGTGACATCGCGACGAAACCAGCGGCTTGCTCTAACATGCCAGATCACATTGTCACGATGTTAGGCCCCGTGCGGCATCTGGCGAAGGCTCGATAGACACGTCCAGTGCAGTCGACGACACCACAGCGAGGCGACGTCCTTTCCGGCTTGTGCCATAAGACCAGGCCACAAATCTTCCTTTCCGGCTGTCATGCACACTATTTTTTGTGAGTAGTAGTGCTAGCACTTGGAGAAGAGCTCTAACAAGGATTGGACCTCAAGGGAAGCATACGGCGGGTCATAGTTTACAGTTCAGCCGGCTTCTTTCCACAGGGTTTGGCGTGGGTTTATAGTATTCTACATGCACCTTCTTTGTATCCTGCCTGTTTGCACAGCCCCGGACCCCAATTGCAGAAGCCTCGTCCCAGCTTGCATTCGAAAACCGGACGTAGCAAACTTCAGCCGAAACACAAGCCTCCTCAACCCGACGCCGCCCTCACCCTCTCTGAAACTGTGTTGATGAAGAAGCTACAGCGGATCCTGGCGTCTGGCAGCCGGTAGTGGGGCACATCCTCAGCGTGGGAGATTCTGTGCTACGCATTGGACAAGTAATTAGATGGGCCTTGTGGCTGTGACGCGGCCTGCATTTCAATCCTTCAGTTCGGGAGTGCAATTTGGAAGACTCCAACCCCTCAAACCCCCCCTGAGGTTCTAGACTCTGAGCACTCTACAACAGCCATCTACAGGTCGTACAATCCTACAACCTGAACGAAGAGCTACAAGGCCCGACCTCCAAGACCTGTCACAAGGCTGTCTAAACCCTGCCCCGGAAAAGTTGCCGGAATGTGCCAGTTTCTGGGTCATCGGGCTCGTCTGAGTCCTGTGACATCTCGAGGTCGGCCTTCCGAGCCGGTCTTTAAGCTGTACGGGGAGGCTGTGTAGGGAGCTCCTGAACGATAATGTACATATATGTAACTTGCATTCTGAAGGACTGGCACTTAGAAGATGAAATCGCGGAATCAAATCGCTGCGATTTAAACACGCAGGCCCAAATCGCTTCTTATTTGGTCGTATTCAACCATTGGAAACGCAAATCGTGCGATTCGGGTTTCCAATGCCAAATCGCAGCTTGTGCTGCTTTCAAGAAGCACTCGTGAGAAGTGGGTTCAATGATTTTTGCGGGTTTGGGAAAAATCATTTAGCCAGCTTGGGCCCAAGGACTTTGTCACGATTTCAGAAGTTCAAGTTCAGGGGCGCTTTTAGGAAGCCTTGAATAACCGGAAATTTAGATTCAGAGAGGTGCTGGAAAGCCTTCAGTTGTTTGGAAATTCAGTTTACGGAGCCATTCGAAGGCCCTCATTGGTCTCGAAACTCGCACGTAGCGAAGTACAGATTTTCTTTCATGTATTTTTGAGTAAGAGTTTAGAGTTTAGGGAAGCTAAACACTCTCTCGCACAACCCAAACTAGGCTTTTCAATGTATGAAACAATCAGGTTGAGGATTTTATCTAGAAAAGTACCATGTTCAACGACTTATTTCCGAGAGCACTGTGTGCTTTTTTGGTTTGTACGGAATCTGGTCCTTCTGATGTGGGGGTGGGGTTGGGGGGGAGGGGGGGTGAGCACGAAATGATTTTTGCAGGCCCTGGCAAAAATCATTTCTGATGTTTTCCCTTCAAGGTTTTTGGGTTTAGGGCTAACAGGCCTTAAGATGAGGGTTTCTTAGCAAACTTGTGGGCATGGTCCTTTGACTTCCAAGTTGCCCTACGATTTGCAGCGATTTGTTGGCGATTTGAAGCGATCCAAGCACAATTCAGATTCCAGGTTTCTGTCTTCCGCGACGTGTGACAGTCTTCAGGCCTGCCGAAGCTGAACCCGTTGAGATGCAGGATTTGGTTTCTTTTGAGTTTCACGACCATGTAGGAGTGTCGGCTTTAGGTTTTACAGGGCTCCATCCATGGCACTTGTGTCTTCGTTGTGGCAGTATCATTTATGTTCGAGCTGGGTGTTTTTTTGCACGGTTTTGGGTTTAGGGGCTAGGATTGAGAGTTTAGCCTTGAGAATCTAGGCTCTAGGCTCTAAGCTAGGCTTTTCCATGTATGAACAGTCAGGTTGAGGAATCTATCCAGAAAAGTAGCATGTTCAACGACTTACTTCCGAGAGCACTGTGTGCTTTTTGGTTTGTACCGAATCTGGTCCTTCTGATGTAGGGGTGGGGTGGGAGGGGGGGGTGAGCACGAAATGATTTTTGCAGGCCCTGGCAAAAATCATTTCTGATGTTTTCCCTTCAAGGTTTATGGGTTTAAGACTTAGGATAAGTGTTTAGAACCTGGTTCTTCTGAAGGGTGGGGGGGGGGTCGAGCACCAAATAACCCTCAACCCTCAACCCTCCACCCTCGACCCTCAACCCTCAATCCTAAACTCTAAACCCTAAACCCTCAACCCTCAGCCTTAAACCGGAGTCGAGGGTAGGGAAATAACGAGAGGTTTAAGCAACGGAGCTGTTCGAAAGATCTTTAATGAACCCAGAAAAATCATTTAGCTTCCCCCTTCAAGCTCTCCTTGAAGCCTCTTTCTCAACCCTCATACATACCCATTCAAATCGCGCGATTCGGGCTTTCCCTAAACGCGGCGATTTCAAAACGCTGCGATTCTAACATCTAAGGACTGGCAGGCAACAAAGATGGTGCCGCCTGAAACATCACAACGGACTCCAGATTATACAGGCTTGGCACCAAACGCTGGAAAAGAACAGGTGCCGAGAGCTGGCCTCAGCAACTTCACAGTCACTGCATCTCGCGCTATGCACACAAAAATTATACGGGGCCAACAGAGCTGGCAGGGCTGAGTGACCGAAGAACTTGACCTTACACCCGAATGCCCTGGAGCCAAAACACCGGCCCCTCGGCCTCCGTCGTGTCTACCAGTGCAAGCCGACGTCGGACCTGCACCGCAGCCACCTGAGTGCTTCATTGAGAAATCGGTTTGGGGCCTTGCAGGTTCGTTCAGGGACTTCTAAAGTGGGAGATCTGGACCCTGACGCACACCCGGCGCCGTCAATGCACAGCCTGGGCACCCCCCTCAAGCCGAAGAGAGACCGTGACTCCACGAGGCTGTCCCCGGAACCCCTGAGCCGCCGGCAACGATACGCTCGGGTGGAATCCCCAAGAGGATGGCCAGGTTTGTCTGGAACTGCTCGGCATTGAACTCCTCGATACTGATCCTGGCATGCAGGGCTCAGGGCCTCTAAACAATGCAGGCCTAGGGGTTTCGGCAAAAAACTATGCAGTATAGGTATGAGGGATCGTTTTTCCTGGTTGATGGCCTTCGGGGATTGGGGAGCTCCATCGTTGCAACAGCAAGTGTCAGGAAAAAGCAGAAGTCCTACAAGAACCCCTATTTTTACAGGAGTTTTGGAGAGGGTGTCCCTGGACCCCAGTGACCATGTCAGCATCGTGCCGGGGGTTCGGGATGCGCCGGTTTATGGATCCATTCGGGTTAACGATCAGGATTGATAGGGCTTAGGACTTTTGAAGAACCATCGAAGCCACAGGTCTAAGACAGTGTACGCGTGTATCTCTTGCAAAAACACACGTTCCGTCTCTGGTACATGCAAAAGAACCCTGCCGGAGTGAGCAAACACAGGCAAAAGAGACACTAGCCAGGGGAAACCAGAAAACATGAAACTTTCGTGTACGCTTCTAGGCCCAGATGCAGATGCATGAAGCGTTGGTGTTTGATCTTTTCGGGGTGCAACATCAGATTCCAATCTGAAAAACATTGTGTATCCAGCTGCGCTTCCCATCCCTGATCCTTGAGCCCATCCCAAATCGGACCCTGAGTGCTCAGACATCCGAAGCCAAAGTCACCTTGCGCCGGACGCGGCCACCAGGAAAACACAGTCCAAGGACCAGGCTCAATGTTCATCTTCAGCTTCACTGTGGGTGTGCGGCGGACGACAAGGTCGCGTTGAGCCTTGCTTGCAGGTACAAAGTCCAAGGACTACTCAATGCGGCGCGGAACACCCGGGGTTGCACCCCTCCTTAGCCGATGGACCTGAGACGAGAAGAGGATGGACACACCCAACGCCTCAAACATTCTCAACCCTCAGCACCCGTACCTGACACTGAGCCACTCCACTTAGGAAGCGGCATTGAAGCCTGCCGTTGATCCCCGCAGGGTGATGTACAAGCCTCGGCATGGGATTCTTGTGACAGGCTTTCAATGTGGAGTTTTCTGGTTCTGGCGGGGGGACGGGAGGGGGGGAGGCGTGAGGGTCTCTCTTGGAAGCTCTTAAGACGACTGACTTTCCGAGCGCCCTGCGCAGCGCTTGAGCGTCCACCACGTGCGCACCGTGCCTGGCAACGCTAAGTCTTGCGGCTTGAGGACTCTTAAGCTCTTTAGCATCCTGAAGCAAATCCAACAATATCTACCCTCCAGGGAGTTAAGGGCATCAGCTGCGGACACCCAGTACCCAACCGGTAGAGTTGAAGAAAGGATTTCCACTCGTGAATCATGGTGCAATTGATGAACCTGGAAAAGCATGACACAGTATAAGGACCAAGAGGAGAGAGCCTATAAAGCCCATGGAACCGACGAGAGCTACGGCAACACAGCCCGGGCTGCTCGTCATCGAGAGTTGGCTTTCGGCCCTCGGTGTTGTCGGGTCCGGTTAGAGGCACGGGCATCGGAGTGCAAACTTCAGGATCTTCTTTCAATAACACGAAAATCACACCCCCAAGTCGAGTGGATGGTTGAGCGGGGGAGGCTTTCGTCGCAAAGGGCTTCGGGCTTGTGGTTGTGGATGGTTGGCTTGCATGCGGCGTCAGGTGATCTTTGAAATCTGAAAGCATTTTTTCGGGCCACGGGCTGAGGCGGGATTCAGGGCTTTGGAAGTGGAGTCCCTGGTCGAAGCTGGGTCCATGGAGTCGAAAGCAGCACTTGGTCAGCAAAGCCTAGGACAGGAGGATATATGTATAAGTATGCGCGGTGCGCTGCAGAAGCGTATCTCAGACTCGCATTCAGAAGCTTCCCTTCGCCGAACCTGATAACTGGAAAGCAAGTCCAAAGCCAGTTCTACGGATCGCTGCTCAGTGCAAGGCCAATTTCAGGGCCATGTCGGGCTCTTTGGCACCTGGACCAGCAGCGTCGAGATGAGATCTGTTCCGGCTTCAGGGTTTGTAGTCCGTTTAAGACTTAAGAAATATACCGGCTAGTCGATGCGATGCTCTCTTTCGGGACTATAGCGCCCCACATCCAACGACAAGACACTACACACAACATATCAAGAAAGCAAAGAACCGAGTAGCTTCAGTACGTGTGCCCGGTTCTTCCATCCACGTCTGGAAGGTAGGAAGTTTCTGGTTGCTGGCCTAGCAAATGGGCATTCCAGAATCCTCGAACTGGAGACTTGGGAGACTTCGTCAGCGTTTAACTTGCCCTTGTCGCCAAAGCACCGCCCACGAAGACGTTGACGCCCCGACTGTCGGGATAGAAGATCTCCAACAGCACAGACTCAGCGGCGCAGGCTGCGTTTAATGTTGCGAAACTAAGAACCTGAGGCGAGAAACTTAAACCCAACATCTCCCATCTCCCTATATCCTATTTGCTTCTAGTTGGCCCTCAGCAGTTCTACGGAATTCAGGCTTGAAGTCATTGACATTGACTAAGTTGGGGAACTGGCGGTGATGTCGAGGCTAATGTGCATGTCCTGTTGGGCTTAAAAATAGGGTGTAGAGCAACTTGCCAGCGGATCTCGTCGGAGCTCAGAGTCCCGAAAAGATTCAGAACCTTGGAGAAAAGTGTCAGGATCCTGAGTACAAGAGCCTTCTGAGGTGTTTGCCGCAATGTGAACTCATTTCACCTGGGGGGGGGGGGGAGTAGCCCATACCTCATCTGGAAGATTCTGGAAGCCAAAGCAGACAAGTGGTGGAGGTAGTTGCCTCCAGCATTGAAAACGTGTTGAAGGTCCTCTGTGATCGGAATCGCCCACCGAATTAAAGCGGCCTAGCCCAGGTCCAGCACAGCAGCTGTCTTTAGCCAACAACTCACATGCATTAGAATGTCTACGTGAAAGAAGTAACTGGGTTCCTCCTAAACCGCTGAACCCTCAGGCCATCCATCCCTAACTTTTTCAGGTAGAGCTCAGCACTGTAAACCTCAAAGGCCAAACAAATTGCTCACACACCTGTGTCCCTAAGCCCCACACGTCATCCGGGCGAGGTGACCAGTATCGGAGCCTGCACGCCAGAACTCAGCCGAACACACCCAGCGCCACCCCCAACAGTGTGACCCTAAACATGTGCTATAGAGGCTTCGGGACTATCAAACTTGGCCAACTTCTAATTCTAATCTTCACAAGAGACTGTGGTTCAGAGTCATCATGGCATCGATCATCGAGCTCGCCGGGCTTCATCCACCCTCCACTTTTTGAGGCCCTTGAGTCCGCAGCGTACAGGCTTCGGTGGGAAGCTCAAATAGGTCTAGGGGCTTCATGGGGCTTGAGGTAGGCACCTGAAGTTCTCTGGCAGCGACATGACCTCCGCGTAGTAGGTGGTGTCCTGGCAGGGGTGGAGACAAGGATGTGCAGGGTGCGAGAGAAAGGGTTTCTCACTGAAGACCAAGAGGCCGATGGCATGCTTTTGGCTTTTGGAAAGTAAGAAACTCCACAGAGCCCATTCCAGGAAGCCTGTCAAGCCCCCTAAGCCCTCGCTGTAACATGCTGAAGCCCAACATGCCTCGAAACACAATGTCGCAACCGCCAAGAAACTTTCCGCAGTTTGCCAGCTAGACCACGAAACACCTCTGCACCTCCACCATAGATGAACCCAGCCATATGAAACCTCCTAAGAAGCCCGTGACACCGAAGAATAAACAGTAGGGATGCCGAACGGGGCCCGGGCAGGCTTGATCAAAATGTGATAGAAGGAGAAGTCCCAACCTCACTAGGGCTTGAGGGTGCTCTGTGGTGAGTCTAATGAGTCGTCTAGTGGAGCCTAGCTGTCACTGTGCTGTGGTTTCGGGCGAATTTCAGGCGTAGGGCCTCGGTACGTAGTTCAACGGCAATAGATGAGGATGCACTGATGCTAGCCTTCGATGCGCAAACGACGCGCTCCCCCAACCTTACACTAGACATTGCACTCTCAGCACTGCAAGCCTCATTTTGGACCCCAGAATGACAAGCAATAAGCAGGAAACCCACATGATAGAGCTTCCCCCTTGAGGGACCAGCTAACCATGTCAACAAGACCTATGCACTGTCATGCATTGTGGATCACCTGGGTCAGACGGCTCCCAACACCCGCAGTCGCGAAACCCTGTAGCTGCCGACAGACCCTCACCTCCCCCTCCACCTCCGAACACTCCGAACACCACTCCAAACACGCAACGAAGCCTATGAATACTATACAACGGCTGATATGATAGTGTGCGAGTGGCCACAGGGGCAAGAGGCGTAGAAAGGTCCGACACCTCAGCTGTCGGACTTTGGCTTGGGGGCTTGGAACTTGTGAGGTTCCGCTTATGGAGGGCCCAATGCAAGTTGCAGCTTTCTCAAGAATGAGGCTGGAGGACTGGAGTTAAAAATCTGCCGAAGGAGGTGCTGGCCTTGTAAGTAGGCCATTTAGGGCACTGAAGATTGCATTATCTTGCATGGGCAATTGAAACTTTACCCGGAACAGCTTTCAGATGCTGTTCCTTCAGATGCAATGAGACAAGGTTGTTGAAGATGTTTGTCAATTGTCGTGAATCCACTGTAGGGCTAGTTTTTGCCGCCCGACATCTTTAAAAGAAAACACGAGATGCAAGCATGAGTTCCCGATGTCACGCTAGCTGAGCAACCTCATAGAGACTGTGGCTTGCAGCCCGTACCGCACTAGGCGGAGCCCTCTAGAACCAAACCCCGAAGTTCTCATCGAGCGAAGCGCTGCTCAACACGCCGCCCTCGAAGCCGTTGTCCTTCCGTTGCCACTGGGCGGGTCGAGGGACTCAAAAGATCCGAGAGCGTAACACAAGCACCTGGTCGCCCGAAGGTGCATTTGTAGGGTACAAATGGGTACAGCATGTTCGGGTCCCTGCGTGCTATACAAATCGCCGGCAAAGGAGAGGTCTGTGTGCCTCCCAACCTTTCAGTCTTTAGAGATCAGAGCCAAATAATCATGCCGAAGTAACTTCGAGATATCCCCTGCCCGGTAAACAACGTTCACACGGCCGAACGCGCGCCTCCTCCACATCGGGCGTGAGCACCTCAACTCGGGCGACTTCTAAGGGCCTGTCGGTCTTCAGGTTTCAGGGGCCCCCTTTGGACCCCTTGTGTATTCCGAAACAACGGCCGCTACTCACTAGAGTCAGCAGGTTTGCAAATCCGAAAGCCCGAAGTCCGAAACCAGTGAGATGCAGCGGCGCAGGAGACCAAACAAATCCTGGGGCTCCCGCCAGTGGCCCGAACTTGATATCTTTGGCACCACCTGACAGCAAAAGACCAGACTCCCAACACGATGCTGATTTTGAAGCCCAAACCCACGGAATCCCAAACTGTTTTCTAAGCTCCCGCGTCTCTGAGGCTCAAGCGGTCCAGGTTCACCATCTCCAGGAGGTCCACCGTCAGATTGCCGCAGACCTGGGGTTCTGGCAAGTTCCCTTGAAGTTCGGTGGATTGGTGAGATGGGTCCTGGGAACTTGGAAATCCTACCCACCCCGAACCACCCGAAGCCAAACGAAAATGACCCTAAGCTCACTACAAGTACAAGTCGAAGGGGATACCCGCCCCGGTGCCTGCACTCCCACATTCACGTCGAAGAGCTGGGTCTCGCAGAAGGGCGCCCACCTAGACAGTCGATACAAGTAACGCTTCTAGTCTGAGGAATCAATTTAATCAAAGGTTGAAGATGAACTCCGATTCAAAATTTCTGGCAGGGCTTTCAGATTCTTGAGGTCATCGGACTCCTTTTGTCTGTTGGGTTAGGAACCTTGATTCATTGGGGCTTTTGGGGCTTCTACCTGCCCCAAACTCGGGTGCAGAGCTGAGGGTTTGGGGTTGTGCGGTCTGCAGCTTTTAGGCAAGCAATTTCAGATGACTTCTTGATGGCTGTGTACTATAAATTCGACTCGGCCCTTGAAATTGAAACCCCGTATAGCCTACCAGTACCCTCAACCGAACATAGTTTGCACTTGGTTTTTGCTCTATCTGGTGTCCCAAAGACTCGAATATCGCATCCGCAAAGCCCAGGCCGCGCTTAGGGCTGGACACGATGTCCGTGCGCGGGGTCAGAGGCAACACAGTGGCGTTTGGTGCATCGACCCCTGAGCACAGAACTTCGGATATCTTCAAATGGCCCTAGGAAGCGCTGAATCATAGACTTCCCTATGCACAGTTCACTTTAGAGTGACCAAACCCAAAAACCTTGTTTTTAAGTGTATATATATATATATATTATATTGATTTATTTATTTCGCTATTTATGCGTGTACAAAATAGTTCGACAGACAGAGAAACTAGATGTGCTACCTTTGGCAAACTCTGACCTCTATAGTCCGATCCCCAAGTGTTGCAAGCTACGGTTGCAAGCTGTGTTCTCAAGAAGGGGCCAATTGCTGGATTGCTCGTTGCCTCAGGAATCCAAGGATCTGCATGGTCAGCTCTCCAAATCATGGTCCCTTTGAACTAACTCCCTGCTACTAGTCGGCCTCTTCTACTTAGGCTACTGCCGAAGAGGGCCATTATTGAGAGAGCCGAATGGCATGTTCCAGGAGGTGCAAAGATGCAGCGAATTATCTCTGATGTTTGCTGGTCATTGCAGCGGTCTCACAAAAAGAAAAGGAGAGGCAGAGACCGTTTCTTCCAAACCAACCCTTGACCGGAATCCAACAGCACAAGCCTAAGCGACACGAGCTTTACTTAGCTTGAAAGCTTCCTCCACAACCGCGTGAACAGCCGCACTGGAATAAGTCTTCCGTGAACGGCCTGTGAGTGTACCATCAGTGTCTTGGAAGAGCAGCTGGTCCAGACCTGTGTTGGTTTGATCAAAAATACCGCGCAGCAGATCTGCTCACCTTACAGCTAATAGTTATTACTGGGATGAGCTGCTGCAACAGTACCACGTCACCGCAGACATCCTTCGCTAGGCGTGACGATGTCATGAGCTGCAGTACGGACAACTTTCGCGGTGATGGGAGTCGCAATGAGGCGTATGATGTGCAAGCGGAAGGGTCCGCAGCAACACAAGTTGCACACCTTCCACACCGAAATCGCCTAGCATGCACATTTGACACTGGCCTTGACATGGTTGTAGCCCTACACTTGTGCTTCAAAGCTCCTTTGGACGCCGGCTGCTGAGATCTATAAGCATCGAGTCTTAACCGACCGCGAAGCCAAGTTGCCGCTTTGCAGTCACTTCAGTATGAAGTCTCTGGGGTGCCAGGGCCCCTGGCCCATGCAGCCGCCACCGCTGCTTTTGCAAGGGCTGGCTCGAGCCGCGTAGGCCTTGGCGACTTCAGGGGCTTGACTGCCCTGGACTGCAACCGACTTGCAGGAAGACCTCGACTTGCCGAGAGGACCCTGCTACGAAACAAATAGGCATGCCATGTCATGGTGATTATCTGCCTTCCTAATGTGGAGGCCCCGGGCCCCGGGCCATACCGGTGTAGTTCTTCTGGGTTCAGGGCCGCAGGAGTCTGCAGGATTTATCATTTGCGGTACTTCCACATATCACGGTCTCAGTTGAAAAGGCCCCAGGCCTGAAGCTCCAGGCCCCAACCGTGGAGGTCCCAAGGAAAAACAAAATTTGCCACCTGCCTTCCGACTCTTCTTGGACCAAACCAGCAAAGCCGCAGCTAATGAGGCTGGAAAGTGAAACCAGGAACAAAGACTGAGGGCTTACGGTTGGGGCTTTGTACAAAGTGCCTGGGAAGTGCTGCGCCCGGGTGCCAGGCAGAGTCCAGTGCGTCAGTGCTCAATTCGAAGCGGGCGCCGGGGTCAGACTGCGCAAGCGGACACGGTTCCCCTACACCCTCAACGTCAAAGCCCTGACGGTCCCAAACACAGCATGGTGTGACTTGAGGTCCAGGGTTCTGAGCTTCGCATCTACATTACCAACACGTTTTACCCGCAGCACAGTTCAGGCTGGAAATACTAGCATGAATGGTTTACGAAAAGAGACATTCTTGGTTGAAGGAGACATTCCGAACACCACCACACCTCGTACCAGGTGGTGCGAGTGAACGTTGCGGGGAAATTCACCTGACTGCCAGCGGTGCTTCCAGACATTGGCAAGAGAGGCTGTTAAAACACGCTTGGAAATGCAGGACTCTGGAAGCAAAGCAATGTCAATACATGAAGAGCACTTGCTAGATCTTGCTAGAGCTGCGGAACTTGAGATCGGCAAGACACGAGTGCTTCGGATGCTGGAGACTGTAGTGAATCTGGATAATATACAGTCACATTGAGCAAAGGCCTGCACTTCCAATCAACCCTCAACTGTCAAGCGTGCATGCAAGCACAAGTCAAATTGCTGGCCTCAAACTGCATGCCTACTGTGACTCATCGGAAGCTCCCTTTATGGCTGCTCGCTTTTCAGAATCCATGTTTCTAACTGCTGAACTTTAAAGCCAGCATATATTGATTCTCTGGATGAAGCTTGAGCTAAATTGTGCAGCGGGCTTCAGCCCCGCTTGAGGACCATCAGCTTGAACCTCTGCAAACCTGCCGTGCCTGCGTTGCCCTACCAACCCTGATGCGAGGAACTCCGTTAGCCCTTGCGACCTCTGAGCCCCCTGAAGACGTCCGTACAGTCGCTCCTGGTCTACTAAAGGCCCTAAAGAAAGCACGGTCTCAAAGTCGAAAGGCCCCCCACCTCTGCTCCCCACAGGTTCGGCGCGATCGCGCGATCCCTCAGGGCTCAACGATGTTGAGTTGAGGAGTTCGTGATGGCTCTTTGGCTTCTTTAGGGTTTGTCGGCCGCAAGGGCTTGAAATAAACTCCCAGTCCCACAAGCAGCCTGCATCCGAAGGTTTTGAGCTTGTGGGTGGCGTGCCTACACTCCCGGCAAGAAGAAACTCGGGCCTTGTTTCCCCGAAGCCGAACCCTAGACTCAACCTCCAAGCACATATTCTTCCGCCCGAAAGGCCACTCTACCTCCACAGCAGCAGCCCCTAAACGCAAGATTGGTCAATAAGTTCATTCCCGCAAAGCCCAAACCTACCAACCGAGCAAAACCAGATGCACAACCTGACCAACGTCAAATGCTCCAAAGCTTCGCTCCGTCGTTTAGCAGAAACACGTCAAGAACCTCAAAACTTTCAAACCTGCTGGGCTTCCAACGACATGCCGCAGTCAGAGCTCTTCCAGTGGGCGAAGGTCGTATCCTCAAAGTAGGTCCAGCCTGTTAAAAATCTGCCGAAGTCAGGCCTTCGGGTATCGGGGTGCGAGTCTAACGACACGGAGGTAACGTCTTCAATGTTCAGTGGAGGCTTCAGGATGGAGTATACGACGTATACGAGGCTTATACAGAACTCTTTAAGGCTGAAGCTTTGGGTTGCGGGATGTCTTTATTGTGGAAGATGAGGATTTAGGGCATCTAGGGCCGCCGCAACTCGACACACTCTCGGACCCCGTGGTTTTCGAAATCTTGTGGGAGTGGGCGGGGCAATTTACTGTTTGTGGTTGCATACGGTTTAAGGACTCCTCGTAGAGCTTGCAATCTAAAGGTCGGATCCATGAATCCCGACTCTTTTTTTCTGCCTAGGCTTGGGAGGTCCCGGACCGCACTCCGCTTAATTACAAAGCCTGGTGCCCTAAAGCAGAGCGCAAAGATCTCAAAGCCTAGATCCTGTAAAGATCTCAAAGCCTAGGTCCTGTCTCCAAGCAAATCAAGCCGTCAACGCAAGCCTAAAGCCGCTGAAGGGTCCTAAACCCCCTCAAGCTCCAAAACCCCAACCCGAATCCCCTTCTCCGGGGCCCTAGCCTAGGCCCTTCTGCATGTGGATATCCTGCGAGCGCTTGGAACTTAGGCTTTTGGAGGAACTGTCCGTCGTTGTTACAACTTCGATAGTTTCAAGGTTTATGTGATCTGAGCTCGCATGCCTGTAAGGTCTGAGGCCCTCCCCTACAGAATAGTCGGCCCTTCTCCCCCAAGCCTGAATCCAGGACTCCAACCCCTCATGCCGGGGCAGGGCTCTCCATTCGACATCCATGCCCAGGCTAAACCCTCAGTTGCTAGCACAGCACCCAATAAACCACGTTGAAGCTTGCACTACTTAACCGGCAGGAAATGATGTCCAAGCACTTCAAACTGCCCTCAAACATTGCGGGGCAGAACAAATTCTCCCCCCAAACAGATCAGACTGTAAGAAGCGTCATAGAAAAAACGCAATAAAGATTCTAAAACGGCGAACACCAACAACTCACTTGGAGCCGCCTTCTCCCAGGGCTGGTGGCAGGGGGTCAGCGTGGGCTGCCTGTCGGACGGGCTCCAAGAGTCCAAACAACTCGCTCCTGAAGTCGGTCCCGAAACCCACGCCCCCGACACGGCCCTGAGTCTTGAAGCCTTTTTGAAGCAATTTTTGAAGGAAGCAAGCTCAACAGCCAGAACCGGCAGCTCTCCAATGCTCCCTATCATGCTAGTTATACTCTTCCACCCCCAACAACCGCTCGCACCAGAAGGCAGCTGAGCTTCTTCAAGCGTTGAGGCTCGAGGTGTAGCATCTGGGACTCAAGTGGTTTAGATATCTCTGCAATCAGATGCTGCGGAGAGACGGCGAGATACCCAAAGCCCAAGACGTTCAACAAAAGAAGGGCTCCGCAGAGCCCCCGCCACGTCCTGTTTTTGGGAGTGGGATCCAGGGCATCGGATCCACATCCTCAAGCCTGATTTAGCCAGATGACCCGAGGAGAATGCCTTAACAGAGCCCTCTAGCAGAGCCCTCTCCGGGAGCTCTCAAAAACGCATCCAACGCTCTGACCCGTCAAGTTAAGCCAAGGCTGCGCTGGCGACATCAGCCGACACTGGTAAGCGGGCTTCGTCGTCCAGCAGCTCCTTTCAGGTGCAGAGGCTTCGACAGAATTCCTCTTAGGAGTTTCAAGTCTCTAACCGACTCTAACCTGTGCACCCTGAGCCCCTAACTGCCAGCACCTACCAAGTCGCCGGGCCCTCCGGCCCGAGCCTCGAGATTCCGAACCCAAACCGCTGAACCTCAAATCCCGAAGCCAGAACCCCCGAGCGGAGTCTTGCGATTCTTCGTCTGGATCGGCGTCACAAACCTTCGATCGGCTCTTTTCCATCGAAGGGCCAGGCTTCTGAGAGCTGGTGGCGATCACTGGTTTAGATGAAACAGGATAACAGGATTCAGAAAGCCGCCTCGAGTGAAAGGAACTTTGTTGGGTCCAGCTCCCACCCTTCCCATTGATAGACTGCTGCATCTGAAGAAAGGCCTTTTGCTCTCGTTGAAGTTAACCCCCCAAAACCACCCGAACAAAGTCGTCAGGATCACACGCCCCCGGGACCCTATCAAACAGCAGTAGAAACTTTTGTTAAACCCGGATAGACTCAACGGAGCTAACAGCCTCCAAATCCTGACACTTCTGCAAAGGTCGAAAACCGGAAGGCCCATGCCCAATAATTTACAAGGCAGCAGCCGCTTAAGTCCTTAAACCCGACAGCCCTACGGGGCCACGGCCCGACCCGTCGGAATCCGGCTCCAGTGTACATGGAAGAGCCTAAGGGTTCAGGCAGGGGAAGGTCATCGGGTATAGGTTAGGTCGAGGCTTTGGAGTTTAGGGAGTTTAGGGGGTTTAGATGATCAGATAGATCTGTCAGTGGTGTAGGTACCTGGTGATTTTCGGAGGCTGAGCGGGACTTGGGACCACGAGGCTGCGGTACGTAGTAATTAGGTTGGGTCCTTAACCTGCTGAGATGAACGTGTGCGTGTCTGAGTCTGTCTGTGTGTGTTGTGTGCCTCCGTGTCTGTGTGTGTGTGTGTGTGTGTGTGGGTGGGAGTCTGTCTGTCTGTCTGTCTGTCTGTCTGTCTGTCTGTCTGTCTGTCTGTCTGTCTGTCTGTCTGTCTGTCTGTCTGTGTCTCTGTGCCTCTGTGTCTCTGTGTCTCCGTGTCTCTGTGGGGGGGTTGGGTGCGGGTGGGTGTAGGGTGAGGGGTGGGTGTGTCTGTGTGTCTGCGTGTCTGTCTGAGCAGGCAGACAAAGACTAACACACATACGGACAGACGGACCGAGAGACGGACGGACGGAGGGACGGACAGACACACAGACACAAAGACACACATACAGACGGACGGACGTCTGTCGGTGTCTGTGTCTGCGTGCCTGTCTGTGTCTTGTCTGTCTGTCTGTCTGTCCGTCTGTCTGTCTCTGTGTGTGTGTGTGTATAGCGCTGTTGTGAGTGGAACGGCTTTGCTTGTGCCTGAGCTTTTGACGGCTGTGCGAGGCACTTCTTAAATTGCAAATTTGCTGAGCGTGGCATCAGGGCAAAAGATGTGCCCGAAGATTTGCTAGCTTCACTAGAGGGAAACGATTCCGTTGCTACGCCCCACTCCATTCCCACGTCTAAACCCGTCTGAGACCCAAGCCAGTAATTTATCCACTGGCAATTTTCAAGAATCCTACTGTACTGGTAACAACTGGATGCCCTCAACCTGACTTCGAACTTTAAACTCAGTCCATATTGGAGATCCCTGATGATTGAGTTCTGCCCCGTGGCAGCCATTGGCATAGGGATCCGTGAGGGTCTGCGTTCGGCAGTGGTTTGAGACGCTGCCTCGGCGGAGGGACTTGGAGCTTTGGGATTTGACCTAGACTTGTGCCTGCCAAAAGAAAGCCAATGCTCAACTTGCTAAGGCACACTGGTTCCCGAGCACGCCTTAAACTTTATGCGGCTTTTCGATGCGTCGGATGCATGTCATGGTGCAGTGGAATATTGGAATTGAAGTTTGGGGCTTACTAAGCGAGGTCAATTGCATGTCGTGTTTTAAGATGCAGGCTTTGGGATGTGATGTTTCACGTTGCAGGGCCTTGGGTTGGGTCAACGGATATCTCAGTAAGCAGATCGGACCTTAAGTTGGCCACATCAGCGCGCTAGGGTGTTCTGGGCTCAGTGATTATGTCCGAATGGATTTCGTAATTGGCGTCCTCAGCAAGCACCTAGGCAAATCGAGCCACCAGCACAAGTTGCACCACGCTTCAACATCAGGGCAACCACGTTCCATTGTCAAAACTGTGCAGCAGTGTAGCGTCGCAGTCGTTCCGTCGCCGCCAAGAACTAGCCAACTTAAGGAGCCAGCTGTGAATTGGAGGCCCACGAAAGCCCGACCGCTGAGGGCTGAGGAGCCTCATGTACCCCTTGCTTAGCATCTGGCAGTCTGTGCCGGCTGGTGATGTTCCAATGAAGGTGACGTTGCGCAGGTACAGGCGCCTGCGATGGGTCTGCACTCGTCGGGCCTCGTAGAACCTGCCTATGCACAACTTTTATGGGATGCGGCTTTGAGTTGAGGGTTCTGGACTTTATATACTGAAAACACTGTTGTCAAACTTTTGCTACTTTACATCGACCTGCAAGGCAAGACATTCAAGACCTGGCATGCAGGGAATGGGACAGACATCGAAGAAGCTTTCAACTTCTTTCTGGTGTTTGGAGGGGGTGCAGGATTGGCTGGGATCAAGATGAGAATGGGCAAGTCCGTGTTCAGTGCTCATCCGGTTCGTTATAGGCAAGCCTGATAGTGGGTAAGACGTAAGTAAGAACTGTACTCGACCTGGTCAGGGGACGGGGAGGCAAGGGAGCGAAGAGCCGGTTACTTCACAACGCTATCCACTGGGCCTGAACGCCGAGCCGACGCTCATGTATGGAATGATGCCTCGCAGTTGGCGCAGAAGTCTGCTCCATAAATAAAGGGGCGCTTGTACCAAGAGGTACACTATGTACTAGTATGTATGGAGGTAGGCGTTCTATTTTGTTGCTTCTCTTCTTCTTATTTTATTTTTTTTTTTTTGGGGGGGGGGGGGGGGGGGGGGGGGGGGGGGCCCCGTCGGAGGGGGAGGGTGGTGGTTGCGAGGCTTAAATATTCAACTTCTCTTTGTCGATCTCGCAACATCGATTCACAACTCCCAGTGCCCAGTGCCACACGAACAAGTAGACAGGTGTGACAGCAAATTTGTGTTTCGGCCAGGCGGCGCGAATGAGTGAATGGGGGGGGGGTGGGGGGGGGGGCTGTTTCGACTAGGTAAGTCTTCCATATCCCCAGCCCCCACGCGGCCTTGCACCCTGCAGTAAGTCATGACGTTCACACCTTTCATTCAGTCGCCCCTTCATAGACTGTCCTCGGACCCTCCACTTTCGCCTTCCCGACTGCATTTAGCCACCGAGGCAGCTGGAACCAAAATCGGAATGGTAGCAAGTCGGCCATAATCAGCCCGTTATGTCTACCTGCCTCAGCATTAGCCGCTCGCGACCGTCAATGCCCTCTTGGGCTCTCAGCACTGCAGACTGATCGTTCTTGGTAAGCTTCTGGCCGATGTGAGAATCCGCAATCACCTCAGCCAGCAATCAGTGAGATCAGGGGGTTTAGCAGTGGTGTTGGAGGTCGAAGTCTTCGAGGCCTCCGAGATGAACAGGCTAAGAGTGCGTGAACGAAGGTCGTTCAATGAGGACGACGAGCTGAAGTCGACAAAGCCGGGCGCTGCAGCACGATGCAGCACGTACAACGAATGTAGACACGCACATACAACTCTGAGTGACTTCTCGGAAGATCGAGTTGGCTTCCCTGGGCTTCTCGCTCCAAGACACCCCTCCCCGCAGTGAAGCATAGGGCATAGGGCATAATTAGGGCTCTGCTGAGGGCTCTGGTACTCTGGTTGGGCCCCTGGCAATGTTCGACAGCATCGTCTGCGGTGGGATCACATCAGAGAGGTACAGGGCGACATGGGCCGTCTTCCAGATCTGGGCCGCAAGGCTTCTCGCAAGGCTTCTCGCAAGGTTTCTGCTTCACACCCCGAAAATAACCCTTAAGCCCTCGAGCGGAGACTGAGGAATCCAGACGCCGAAAGTAAAGCGCCCTGAAATCAAAGGGCTTGCCGTGGAGGGGTCCCGAGGCTGCCACACGATCTTGGGTTTCGGGTCCAGCATGGTCCAGCACAAAATTAGGATCTATAGGGTGTGAGGCCCCAAATTCATAAATCCGCTGAAGCCGGATCAGCGTTCACAAACTGATCGTTTTAGCATCTGTCAAGCACGTTTGAGCTGGCTTCGCTGTTGCACACATGCACCAATCCTCAATCGATGACTTCTGAAACGCTAGACCAACGCCACCAAACACCCCCCTAAAGTCCGAGCACTGTACCACCAGGCCGAGACCGAGGCCGTGTACAGGTTGATGGTCTGGCACACGCCGGACTTTTGTGTGTGGAGGAACACCTCAGAGCGGCTCTCAGGGCTTCGGGTCGGGGCTCGGGATGTTGTGGGTGGGGCTTCGGGGGGTGCGTTTGACCTGTGATCGGGAAGGCCGGAGGAAAGCTAAAGGAAATTCCCAGGAAGGGTTTACATGTTGCCGGCCATGCCAGGTAAGTGAACAACAGTTCGGGGTCAAAGGGTTCGGCCACTGGAAGGGGCAATTCGGGTTCCGGATCGCGCGTCACTGCTGCAGTTCCTAACAGCACTCCTTGCAGAAAACGATTCTGATGAGGATCCGTCCCTCGAGTCGCAAAACCAAGCTCGGCATTCAAACCAGTGATGCCAACCAGCGATCGCTAACTCATGTTTTGAAGCATCTTGAAGCCGTAGCACTCTACCGTAAATGGCCCCAAAGTCAATGGGTGTCCGGCTCCAGTGATCGTGCCCACTGCCTCGTTGTTAAAGATGGCCCGTGGCGGGCAGGACTCTGCCTGGCCAAAAATGCGCAAAGGGTAGAAAAGAGCAGTTTAAAATTCGCAGATGTTCACTGACAGCAAGGGTTTGCAAAACAAGACACATCGGAAAGCAATACTAACATGAAGCGAAAGTTGCTGCAATGCCATCCTGACACTGATCAATGATCGGTGCAGATTGCACGTGACACACATGTGAGAAAAGGGGTAAGCTGTGGCAACTCTGACCCTCCCAGGAACCAGCTTAGTGGTATCGGAGATTGAATGAAGCGCAAAACCTCAGAAACAACTTTTTTTTACATCAACAGTAGAGTCTGAGTGGAGCTTTCTTGCACCACCTATGCTGTGCTGTATGCCTCCCATGAAGTAGCTCACACTGCATTCCCAGGAGTGCATTGTTTTAGAAATGTCATGCAACATGTACGGAATGTCAAGAGTTTCGTTTTTCGCATAAAGACTATAGCTATAAGCTTGGCATTTGCTTCGGTGCACCCACTGCTGTATGTGCAGTTCCTCGCCATTGCAGAGCACGCAGACATGTTGCTAGGCCAGGTAGCCTTTCCGAGTGTCCAATGCTATATCGCTAGGGCCCCAGGAGTTCTGGCTGCTTGGGATCGAGGTCCCGGCCGGATTTC
Source organism: Symbiodinium natans (assembly GCA_905221605.1). Classification (NCBI taxonomy): domain Eukaryota; class Dinophyceae; order Suessiales; family Symbiodiniaceae; genus Symbiodinium; species Symbiodinium natans. Next base: position 148,295 of record CAJNDS010002726.1, on the reverse strand, counting down.
ACATGATTCAAAACAACATTCCCGGCCCCCTCCCATTGCTCGCGGCGCGTTCCTTCTTAGACTCGCGTGTCGCCCTTGAATCTTTCAGGTCTCCTGTATGCTCGACGCCCAACTCCCCAAAAACGATCAACTCTTTGAAAGTCACGGCGCAAAGCCGCGCTCCCAGGATAGCCTACTCTCCAAGTGATTCGGCCCGTGCCACTCTGCGACCCGCACCTTTCCGACTTTTTTTGAAGTTGAGACACCCATGCTGGGACCTCTAGATGTAGAGAAGGTGGTCTTAAATATTGCTGAATGAATCTGAGTGGTCTTGACCGCGAAGGTGCCGTTCTTTTCTGGGGCATCTCCCAAAGTGGATCCACATGCTGAAGGGACACATATCGGGCTTCAGGATCAAGGGTCATCAAGGCAACGCAAACTTTGCCCTCAACAACCAAGCCCAGGTACCGGATGCATGAAGCCCATGTCATTGGAGCCGGACACGATGTTGCCGATCATGCGCACCGGCCTGGGTTCTTCACGTGCTTCCTTCCTTGCAGGCTCCGATAGACTCGGAGTCAGGGTCTCGTCCGGGTGTGTACTCAATCAGGACACCCAACAAAAGCACCCCGACTCCGGTTCAAGAGTTCAAGAACCCCATGGAGACCCCAAAACTCCAAATGAAGGTGTACATGGTTGCTAGAAGCTTGGCACCCGACATCACATCGGCACGGATGCCGGCATATTGTATGACCTGGACGGGGGAGAGGGCATGACATGGGTGAGATGATAGTGAAAACTCCTCTTGCAGATTTTAGGAGCTTCTTTGAAAGGAGGTTCAAGGCTGTACCCAGAGATTCAGCTCCAGGTCGGAGTTGCGAGGGATTGTGGCCAGCCCCAAACCGTGCAACCCTGAAGACTGTTCGCGCGTTTGCAGCTTAAAATGTTAGCTGGTTTTGGGGCTTCGGTGTAGGCCGTACGAGACTTTCGGACTTCTTCTCAATACCTTAAGTGCTACAAGGACCAGAAGGCTTAAGGGTGCAGGGTTTCGGGGTTTTGGAGGGTGTATCGGGGCTGCTCTGCAAGCACCTTCGGGTCTCTCTTTGTGCCTTGGAGTTGTGGGGCTGTAGGGCCTGAGAAATTCCGACTCCGTACCTTCTCGGCCTTTTTCAAGTCTCACCCCCCACAAAAAACTACAGACCCAGAAAAAACAAATCTCAAGCACACCCAAACGTCCGAGTAACCAAGAACCGGCACCCGTTCCCCAAATAGATCTTACAGATCCTTTTTAAGCACACCGTGCGTCAGCCATGCTGACCCCAGCTCAAGCTCCGGGCAATGACCTGGTCCTCGTCCTCGGCAATCCTTGGGCAAAACATAGCTCAATTAAGTTCCGGGGCTTGCAGCTGAGGTGCTTCTGGGCTGAAAGGTCGATCAGGGTCGTTCATGCAGTGAAGGCCTCGTTTGCGCCACACTCGGAGCTCCGAACGCCCATCGTTGCTAAAGGCTTCTCTTCCACGACCTCTTGCGCAACTGCCGAGAGATCGATGTCTTAAATACAATCGACTATGTTGCCGGGCGCACACGTGCGTGTGTGTGTGTGTCTATAGATATACATATATTGAGAGATATACGTACATACATACATACATACATACATACATACATACAGACATACCTATTACACATTGGTATTTATACATCTTACTCATGACTGCGTATGCGTTCGCTTAAAGCTCCTCTGGAAGCTGCAAGACAACCCCAAATCTTCGTAGCTCGCTGGCGAACACTTGTGCGCTCATTGCGTGCCATACTCGATTCGGCCGTCGCCGGTTCGGGTTGACATAGTCAAGGAAACTCAACAGTTAACAAACTCCACTTCTGCCTGATGTATAGACTGCCTGGGCGCCGAGGCCCGGAGAGAGGCTTGACCAACATCACAACGAAGTTAAGACGTACACGAACATGTCTCAGCCAGGCTGAGAAAAAAAACAACTGAACTGCGACCTGAACGTACAAACCTGTACAGACCTAGTAGACTATTGAGTATCGAGACCCGCAAACCTGTGAAGACATTCTTTCGCAGCCCGGGTTCGCTCTTGGTGCCGTGTCCGCCATTTTGATACCTCTCAGGACACGATGGCTCTGAAACGATTCAAACGGGATGCGCACACTATAGAACTCTAATTATAGATATACGGCTTTGGGGCCTTGAGCTCCGGGCTGTAGTACTGTACAGTAGGGGTTTTGTTGGGATGATCACAACAACAACAACTCAAATTCAATCCGAAATTCTGCTCATGTAGTTGGATAACACAGTCGAAAGAGTGGACAAAACACATTACGCCTGGCTTGCATGCCGCACCGCAGGCTACAGCCTCTTAACAGAAACCCTGTCAGAAACTCCCTCAGAAGTAGGAGTGGTCGTGTTTCAGCTTTGCCCGACATCTTGTTGAGTCTCATTCCCCTGCAACTGTCGCGTGCATCTTCTGCGCTACTATACCCTTCAGCGATCTTTTTTCAGCTTGAAGTAGATGACCTTGCCAGCTCACTGTGTCGCGAAGTTCTTTGCTGTTGGACACTAAGGGACCGCTTCCAACACGTTTTTCTGCATCCTCAACGACCGACTCACGCCCCCAGCCTGAAGACTCTACAACGCCCACAAAACCCCAAAGAATCCCTTGCAGTTGATTGTAGCACAGGCTCAAGGGTGCATAACCACAAATGGCCAAAGCATTGATAGGTGCGGGGAACGGGGCTTCAGCTTTTCGAGGCAGCAAGCACGCAAGCACCCCGCATAAGAGTTACGAGAGTATCAGTATCGGGAGTCGAGAAACCTTACAAGGCCTGCAAGTCTACAAAAGGTATGGCAGGTACGGGGACCCCAAACCCTAGAAATCCCACCGCGCAGTTCCCTTGTCGCATTGCCTAAGATGGCGTTGTCCTTCATCTGGACGCCCGCGCCCTGGACCAAGGTGTGGCATGTTACGATGAGAACGGCCTCTAAAAGCACAGCACTTGGCCTCCCGATCCTCCGACCCCTCCCCCTTGCCCGAATCACTGCTACTCAGGGCTTCAAGGACTGCAAATTCTCAGCATCACTGTTGTCACCATCAGCATCATCAGATCCACCAGAAAATCTTGAACAGATTAGGAGTGCCCATGGTCTCGATCGAAACACAAATCCTGAAAGACAATAGGCATTCAGTTGTTGCATGATTTCTGACAGATGCCGACAATCATAGAGAAATTACAATGGCGAGAGCGGTGCGAGTGCAGGACCGCCTGAACCGAGGGGATTGAGGTTCGATTGCGGTTCGTAGGAGTTCAGAGAATGGAGATGTGCGGCGGCTGGTGGCCGGAGGTTCAGGGTGCGAAGCTCGACAATCCGAAGAAAGTAAAAGGCGCGATGCTTTTGTTTGGGATGCTTCTGGTTGTGACTTGGAGTTGTGGGATTGAGGCTTCAAGCTTTAGGCTTACTAAAGGTTGTCAAGAATTACTATTGGCACTGTCGCCTCTAGGACTCTAGGGTTCCAGACTTCGACCAGTTACCAGGCTGCTTTATCCAACAACAAAGTTCAGGTGCATAATGAGACCTCTCCACGGTTTAGCGGCCTGTCGGCCTTCATCATCGTTAGGCATTCCAGCTTCAAGACGTAAGCACATTGAAAGCTCTTCGGCAACAGCAACATCTACCTGAATCTACCTGACCCTCCTGCACTCTCAGCACCGACCTCCTGCAGGAAGATTCCGCCATTCAAGGACTGCACAATCACCTGAGCTGGAAGAACCATGTATGAAACGGGTTTCAGGACCTGGAGCCATAAACACACGCAGGCCGACCTCTGAAACAAAACCATGCAACAATGGATGTAGGTTTCCAAGGTAGTTTTACACACATCCCGCTCATCTGGCCTGTACATGCTGCTCGGAATCACATTTTCGTCAGTTCCGGAGCTCTGGCTTCGTGGACTACATCCCCATGCAAACAACACTTCAAATGGCGGTTGCGAGTTGAGAAGGGAAACGCTGCAAAAACCTTGTGGCCTTGCAGAATAACCGCCAAAGACAAAGAACGCGCGCTTCAACTCTGCACTTTCAACGCCTGGGCCCCAACAAAACGCCGAGTGGTCAATGAATTTGTTTGGGATGGCAATACGACGCAGATCTCCTCACAAGTCCTCAGCGACCTCCAGGACAAGCTCCAAGCACTAAGGGGCCCTTCCCCACATCCTCTTAAGAACCCTCACAAATCCTTTTCAAGAAGCCTCAGAATGACAATTGGGTGTGAGAGCTGGAAAAGGGGCTACGGCCATACCTACTACATCTCATCTAGATGCCGCCTTAGATGCCACCCTGAGAAGCTGATACGCAAACCGTAACAGTACTAAGACCCGCAAGCTCAGACCTACAAAGTTGCACATAGAACCCTAGAGCTGTTTCATCCCATGGCAAAACTAGGTGCAGGACAACTGTTAATGGCTTCTGTACAGGGTCCGGCGCCAATCAATAGAGAGAGTGCCCGCCATGCAAAAGCACTGGGCCAGAGGACTGCCCTCGAGTCTGCCCTGCCAACCCGAATGCGTCCATGGCTTATGCCAGGATGCTTCAGGGTTGCTTTGCGAGGCTAAGAAAGAAATGGGCAAGGAGTCAATCGGGTCTAGCCGGGTCATCCCGAACCACTCGACCCTATTCGTGCCACCCGCCACCCTGCAAGAACCGCAACACAGTAAGCGCGAAGCGTTGTTCGTGATGAGCACCGGGACGTTCGATGACTCCAAGTGAAGGGCGTACTCCTGGCGGTCAGAAGGCTTCAAGTTGAGAACATGCAGAGATTGTACGCGGCTTCCCGTTCTTTCTTCCAAGTCTGACAGCTAAGGTGGTTTATCGGAGTCATGGGAAGCTGTGCGTTTGGGGATTCTGGGCCCCACCCTCTAGTTTTAGAAGGAGCGACTTCCCCGAGGGTTTTGCTTGTTGTGCCAAAGACTCTGCAAACCTCAGAAGACTCGGATGAAGCTGGAACTGGGCATTGGGCAAACGAGAGAGCTTAGGGTGTCTTTGGATGCTGAATATTAACCTGGGTTGGGAATCCTAACCGTCTGAATACCAATCTCCTGAGTCTTCAACCCTCAGCCCCATCCACAAGCATTGGCAACCGCAGACTGTCCTAAACGATCGAGTTTTCGTCTCTCTCTCTCTCTCAAGCGCCATGAGGCTGACTGACGGTGAGGACTGTCCCGTGTGGCAGGTTTCGCATTCGCGCGCAGCCATGCTGCAGTGTCTGAAGGACCCCTTCACTTCCACACGTAGGGATCGGCAGCCAGATTTCGTGCGACGTTGCGCAGTGCAGGCACTCTGCGCCTCAAGAAGAACATTGGCTGTAATCAGGCCATGGGGCCTTATGCTACAGGGCACTTTCAGGGCGTTGGTTCTGTGCCTGGCGATTGGGATCTCACGAGGCAGCCCACGGGCCCAAACCTTCAAAGGAATGTTGGCTCGTGCAGTGTACGGTTCGTGCGCTTCGTGCAAGCTCAGTTCGAGGCGGCTTAAAGCGTACGAATCTAGGAATCTTGAGACTATCAGTCTGAGAAATAGTTTATGTTTACCGTTCTCTAGCACCTGTCCCCATGCAAGGCAAAACGCGCCGGAAGCGGCCACGGACGACGTCCAGGAGCACCCGTGGAAGATCAAAACGGGAGGTGGCTCCTTGCAGCACAAAAGCTATGACTCCAGCACCCTTTTCTTCGGGGTTGCCAGGTGGCTTCAGGCTTTCCGGGCTGTGGTTGCAAGATTCCCAAACGCCCTTGCACACCCTCAAGTATCCCAGGGCGTTGACAAGTCTCGGATTTCACAAGCTTCTAGGGCTTGAAAGCCTCTGCCCTCTTGTTTCTTGATGACTACGAACTGTGCATGGTACAGCCCTCCGGAAACTAGGCCAAGCAACTCGAGGTACTGAACAGATCAGTCAACGGGCGAAAGCAGAATGAATCATCGGTGCCTCGTGCCGACCTATAACACGCAACCAAAGTGGCAAGAAATAACAAAAGAACTTGAAGAAGCCCTGGACCCCAAGGTCCAGGTGCCTGCGACCCCATAGGTCGTAGATTAACCGCCCAACCACGATTCCAAACCCGTTGAAGTTCCGAGGAACGATGCTATGCCGAAGATACTTGAGGGACTGAACAAACGAACCCATACCTTTACATTCATACCCTGGAAGCCCTATCGTCATCAGGGGCATGCGTGTGCAGGCGAGCATCGAAGCTGGACGCGAAGGTCACCTTCACTGCCTCTGCGTGTCAATGGCATGCTAGAGGGTAATTAGCAGGTAACTGTTGGCGAATTTAAACCTCGGGGCCAAAGACACATCATGACACATCATAACGTGATGATCTGACTTCGATGTGGATTCTGGTGAGTTTAGGTGTTGATGGCCTTGGGATGCCCAAGAACATGCAAGTGGGGAAAAGGTTCAGGATGGCTACAGTACTCGGATTATACCTAAAACGACTAAAACATCCAAGCTTCACAAGCCTGAGGCCTTAGGTGCTTAGTTACTGTAGGGTTCTGGCATGTGTGGCTACACGAGCGCATAAAGTCAGTTGTATCTAAATCCTGGCCCCTGTGTTCCGAAATCTCTAAGGCCGTGGCCGCTGAGAGGGCTCCCTTGCCGAGGTTGTGGAAGCGAGTGTACCTTCGGACAGGGTCTACATGTCTGGCCTTTTGCTAGTATTGTCCGTGAGCAGACGGACCCGAGCCGGTTCTATTGTCTTGGGCTCTGTAGGGAGAGTGGCGAGATTCAGGTTGCGGCATCCACAACACCTTCACCATCCTGGACCGTTGCTTGTGGAACCTTCTGGCCGAGTTGCTGAACCACTAGCCCTAGCAAACCAAAACGGTTTAACCCCTCAGTCCAAAACCCCAACCCACATTGACAATGCCTTGGGCTTAGGGCTCTGGAGCAGGGCTTTGGGCTTGGTGTCCTGAGGTGCAAGGCAGTGCAAGGCGCTTAGATTGGAAGGACCTGTGCGATCAGGGCTACGCCAACTGCCCCTTAAGCCTTTAATAATTCCAAATTCTAACTCTTGTAAGCCCTGAACAGCAGAAGCAAAACCCTGTGAATGCGAGTTCAACTGGCAGAGTTGAGAGCTAATGGGAGCACTTCATATCCACCTCGCCGACCACAGAAGAGCCGGCAAGATCGCCCAGTGCCCTGGATACGAGTTGGGTAGACAAAGAGGCAAGGCTCTTTGCACAGCTACACACCTACTTGGAATGATACCAGGGCTGCTTTCATTTGAGCTGGACTAGGGCTGTGCGAATACATCTTCCCAGCTGCCTGAATTGCCAGCCCTTTGTGTTCCTACGTCTTACGAATACTTCCCGCAACATTGCGAGGACAGCCAGCAAGCCCTTCTCAAAAGTTAGCTGGGCCTGTATGCGTAGATAGCTCTGCCTGCGCTAGTCAGCTTGCGCCCCGAACCACCAGAAAGCTGTCTGAGCATTGCGCACATCGAAGATCTCCATGTGCCCGCCATAAGCGCTTCCGCCAGTCGTGTCAATGTAGGCTGACGTGAACACGACCTGGGCTTGCCCGGTTGCGGGGTACAAGGAATACCTATCTCAACTGTCATCCTCATTGAACAAAGGAGTCTCAACTGCTTCCAACCCTTTAAACCCTGACATGCATTAAAACCCTGAACCAAAAATTGCACCTTAAACTCCTAGGCAAAGCATGGCAAAACCCTTGCCTAACCCCTAAACTCCGTAACCAGGCCTATCAGGGCCGTGCAACGTTTTCTGTTGAGAAGTGGGCTGGGTGCCAGGCAGGTTCAGGGCCTTCAGGGTTTAACTTCCAGGGCCGGGCCAGGAAGCGCTTGGAGTGTTCTACACGTCTTCAAAAATGGCTTCTCAAGAACCTTCGCAAGACGTCCGTGCTTTCCAAGGCCCATGAAGTAAGCTTTGGCTAAGCACAGGAGGCCAGAATTCAGGCAACTTAGGGCCAATAATTTGGCTGGACAGACAATCTCAGATCAAGCGGCCGATCGGTCTATGCGCGCGACCACTGCTCGCAGGGAGACCTGCCCGGGTAAGAAGGCTTGCTTCGGTGAAACCAGATTCTAATCGGTTTTGTGGGTTGGGCGTATTGGGGCAAAATATAGGCTTTTGCAGCGGAGTTTTGGCTGGGCAGAGCCATCTAGTGGTAAGCATGTCTCGGAAGGAGCCACGCCCAACATCAACGGACAGATCACCCCCAAAAGCCACAACCACCCTGCTCCACCAAGGCTGCGCCACGTCCCACTGACTCCAACCCGCTGAACCACAGTGTCCTGACTGCATCGGCAGCTTGCTGAGTCCGAAGCCGTCTTCGTGTCACTAACAGGCACGTCGCCGGCAAAGCGCCTTTCCTTAAGTGAGCTTTAAGTGAGCCCAGTGCCCAAAACAAAGCCCCCCCCCCACATGCCCAACAGGAAGCCCCTGACAAGTGCAAATGCCAAGTGCAGAAGCATCCGAGTCCTGTATCGGCTTTCAAAAGCATGCCTTGAGGCATTGGTTTTTCTTCCCAGCATACATGCCAAGCCTTTCCTTGTGAGCTACTGATTGCGGGGCCGGCTGGACTCAAGGATTTGGCCAAGCTATGTCGCTGCTTTACACAGCTTTACACAGCCAGCGGCTTCCAGAGTTGGGGATTTACGGCATGTCGCCGCAAATCCGGCAATTTGCAGGCAAGACTCGTTCAGATTGCCACTCCAGTGGATCCTAGCGGCAAGAAAACGTTCACGTCAGGCGTTGCATAAGGACACAAGCCTTCCATATTTGGGGGGTTGCAATTGTCAGGCTGCTGAATATTCACTCCCCGAAGGAAGACCGCCCCAAGGGCACGCATGTGAAAAGTGTGAAAGGTGGGAGTAGGGAAGGAAGAAGGCGAACAAAGAAACAAATCGACTCTCTCTTCCTCCCTCTCTCTCTCTCTCTCTCTCTCTCTCTCTCTTCCGTCCTTCCTTCAAGAGCACGTAACCGACTTAACCCCCGAAGGGGCTGCCCCAAGGGGCGCGCTTAACAGGGTCTGTCCGCGTAAAACTCATGTTTTGCGGCTCCCCCTTCCCGGGCAAACAGGAACTAACACCGACTCAAGCCCACTCGAACAGTACCACGGGTCCTCCTTCGAGTCCCTCACTCTCTCTTTCTCCATACATACATCCATACATCCAGACATCCATACATCCATACATACATACGTACATACATATATACTTACACACAGGTCTGGTTCGATTCTTGGCTGTCAAACCCAAGCCCGACTCCTCAAGCCTACAGGGGCTCGGGATTCCCCTCGACCGTCTCAATGCCAAGGAGAAAGCTGAGAACGTCACGGAACCCTATACTTGCTCGAAGCGCCACCCTGAAAGCACTAACCCCCATAAAGCCTCAAGTCCTCGTCCTAGTGAAACCCCAGCAGGCCTCCAGCAATCGTTGTCTTCGTCATATGCCTGGGCATGCAGGCAGACAGGCGTGAAGGAAATGTCATTTTGGACAGGTTGAGATGCCGAGCTCGGAAACAAGACTCTTTGCAGACTCTGTGTATGCTTTGCGGAGAAGCTGTAGCAACTTACAGCGCAGCCTCAACCGCCTAAAAACCCCCCCAACAAACTTAAGACACATCTCCAAGTACAGCTCCACCCTGGGAGCCCGTAACTCGAAAGAAGAAAGCTCCCGAGCCCGGGCTTCTACCCCTCGTTTCCGCTGTCACTGCGTTCCCATGTCCGTGCGCTGCCATGGGCCGTTGAGCTCGAGCTCACGCGCGAGGCCCCCGATCCACACGTCAACATTCTCAGGTTGGGGTGTCTTGAAGAGCGGCTTCTACGGGCTCGAGGGGTGTTGGGCGGATGTTTGAGGCTGTAAAAGGCTCAAACCAGAACTTGTGGGGGGGGGGGCGGGCGGAGGGGGGGGAGAAGGGAGGGGGGAAATCCCAGACTTGGGGGACCTATTCCGGAACCGAAGCTAAGCCCCAAAAACTATCTGAAATGAAGCTATAGGCCACAAGTCGACGATTGCGGGATCTTTCGGCTCATGCCCCAGGGCCAAGGTTTATGGCTGTCTAGGCCATGGTGCTTCGCGAGGAAAAGGCTGCAACCACTTTGAGGTGGGGGATTTCGCATGGGGCTCAGGGCCCGCGAAGCTCATCTTAAAGGCAAACTTACAATTCACAGACCTCATGACTCAAAACAAAGCCCTATAGAGCCCCGCCACCTGCCTATGCCCGCGAAGGCCCCGGAGGGGTAAGTTGCTGTAAGTTGCTCTGCTTCCCGCTTCAAAGCGGGAGCAGAGCAAAGCCCACGCCGTTCTCAAAGCGATGCGGGCCGCTTTCCTTTTTTCACATGCTCCTTTAGACATAGTCGGGCCCGGAATTACAACCTATAAACATGTGTCTATACATTACGTATGTATATATATATATATACATATTTTGTATAGATGGATCGATAGATGGGCAGGTGGATAGATAGCGTCTCGGAATCGGATGCTTAACTCCAGCTTAATTGAAACATCAAGCAAAATAGGATTCCTGAGGAATGGGGCCATTGGCGTAGTGCTTCAGGAAAATGAAGTAGGAGCAGTTTGGGACTTTGTGTGTTGGCTTTTCTTCTTGGACCTCCGGGGATGGAAAAGATCGTGCTCTGGCTCGAGAGAAGCAAACGCAAGTTGCACGACACCGCTCATGGTATTGTCTAGCGCAACTCCGCACAACTCCGCGCAACTCGAGAGCATCATTTCCCTGACAATGTCGGGTGATGAAAGCTACTGGCGTCATGCAGATCTAAGCGATAGAAAACTATTGAAACAGTAGCTTGGAGAACGACGGCAGTGCACAGTGCACGAGGTGTTGCGCAAGGTCGTCCCAAGCTCTGTGGAGCAAGGCGACTTCAGACTTTATGACATCTTGGTATCGTTTTTAAAGAACCGGGTGCTCGCGGCTAGTGGCTTCACATTGCTAAAGGCAGTTTAAAGTTGCTCCCAACCCTCAACTCAAACATCGTGAAACTTGAGACGCGGTGACATACTGAGCAAAATCATCAAGATCACGAATCCTCCGGAGCACGTAGCAACTAAAGAACCCGCTCTAGCAATTCAAAGCCAACATGGCGCCGACCGAATCCCCCCCCCCCCCCCCGCCTATGCAAACTCAAGCCCAGGGCCCCGGGGTTGAAATCTGCAGTTCAGAGCCGATAAAAGCCGTACCTTGCTTGCCCCACTGCCTTTGCAAAACGGCAAGGCAGTCGAATTCAGCGAGAGGTGACAGCGTTTTGGGTGGATGTATTGGCTTAGGCTGCCTGCCAAGATTGACGACCATGAAAAGACATGTAACACTCAGAAAGGCTGTCCGGTCGATGCAAGGAATGCTTCCACATCCACGCAACACCTGTGTATGTGCGAACTTGGCACAGACCAGGTACCGCACCGTAATCAGCCTAATCATCTGAGGCAACAAGTTTCGAAATGAAGCGTGAGCCATCGGGTTGAAAAGTTCCAGGCTCGAAAGCGGAGGAAGTGGATCAGTTGCGACGTCCTTCTCTGAGCCGATGCTCCGTGCAGATGCGCTCCTCCGTCTCCTAGGTGTCTTTCTTGGCTGCTCAGAGCAATGCTCATGGATCGAGGACATAGAAAGATGGTACTGGGCAGTCTTCAAACCAGCCCCAAGTCTCCACTGCAAACAATATGGACTCAAAGGTATCCCTGCAGAGCAAGGTCCTGCCTAATGACCCGAAACGCTGGCACTCTAACCACCGGCATCTAGCAGAAGAAGCTATGCCAACACGCTGCTGCATTGCAGGATTGGGAACCTGGACAATTAAGTGTCAGACTTCATTGCAGGGCATCAACCTACATGATCCTAGGCCCTAGGCATAAGTGCTGTGCAAAGCTCTGGCGTGTAAACCCAATTTGGAAGTGCCATGTAAAAACGAGCTGAGGATCTAGTTAACCTGCCGTGCTACTTGTTTTCCGGCAAGCGGTCCTAAATCCTTGGGAGTTTGGAGACTACCCTGTAAGATCGAAAGAATTTCTTCAGCTGCGCACTCCGCGCCAAGGTCCGAGCTGCTGCTCTGCCCATGCACCGAATGAAAAACCTCTGGCAATCTGAAAATGAACTCCCCTCTGTTTATGTAGTACAGTACGCTGGGGGTGTTCGCAGGATGGATTGGGGCCAGACGAACAGCGACCATATCCGAACCCTGTGCTAACGACAGGTTCCTAGGTTTTGTGCGGGGCATGCAGAGCTGCAGCAACCTCAAATGGCCAGGTTCACCAGCTGGTCTCGCACGTCGCTGCTGTCGCCACCTGAAAGGAACTTGACTGAATTCTCTGCTTGGGATTTCGGATGTTAGCCCTGTGCAATCTGGAGAACGAACGCAGCAACCCTGAATCCTAAACTTCAACGGCCCTGCAACCAGAGATCTTGACCCTTCAAAGCTCCAACAAACAAAAAACTTGCACCTCGTACCCACGGGCACAAGGAATTCAGAGGGTTTCACGCTTTCACGCTTGAGGCACCCTTGAGACACTCTAGGCCCGCACAAGCCAAAAACGTGTTAGGGCCACACACGCCACAAACATGTGTTGATAATCTATATGCGGCTGTGTATGAGCCCCAGCTGAAACTGTTAACTCGGTGGCAGCAAAGAAGCCCCAAAGGGGATGGCCCCAGGTCACGGCCGTGCCATCCTCGGCTGGACTGCGTGTCTTCGGAGAGACAGGCTTGGAAACCTGTACATCCTTGCGGTGGGAAAAATACGAGGCCTGCGATGTCGGGACTCTGATAGCGATTGTTGCTGTGACGCCAAACCTTACAGGCTGCGACTGAACCTGACACGCCAAACCTTACAGGCTCCGCAGCCGGTCAAGATAAAAAGCTTGCACCAAGCTTAAACACAGAAGCCCGACCGGAAGGGTCGGCAGAAACAGATACAGTATATAAGAGAGGGCTTCGCACCTCAAAAGACCAGAATGCAACACCTGAGCCTGCAAATCTCAACCCCAAGCCTTGGAACCCTCAGGCCCAAAAGTTTTCCACCTAATTACCATTAGTCTACCACAGCCCTACAACAAAAACTTGGAGCTCGCCGAGCCACGGCCTTCACGGCCACAAATGCACCGCAACTCGCGCGGATGTCCTCGGCAGGGCTACAGAGGTCGAAAAATCAAGCCATGGCTTTAAGAAGATGTGAAGGTGATCAGAGATCCGAGGCCAAGCGCGTTTGAATGCACCACCGAGATTCGCCGAGTTGAGCTGCTACGGTTTGAGCCGTAGGTTAGGGGATTCCGGGGTTTGTGGCAATGGTTGGAGGCTTCAAAGGTGGGGCTATCGGGTTTGCGGACAGCTTCAAGGACTTCAGGGACATTGGGAGGGTACTGTCAGAGCCTTTGTCACCCCAAAAAATCCCCTCAAGGAACCTCTTGATCCTGAAACGTCTGACGCCATTGGAACCTCAAGGTTGCGAACGCCGCCATGAAGGACATGTGGTTAAGCAGAGAAGCGCAAACGCCAACCAAACGCTCCTGGACGGAGCGGCTGTCGCCTGGGCGACACCCGGGCTCAATGGCTCTTCCTTTTTAATCGGAGCAGGTTGGCTGATGTTCAGATTCTGGATAGTTACAGGGTTGACATGGTCATGTTCCGCTCATGAAGGGGCCTCGACACGCTAAAGCCCTTCGATAACATGTATAAACGCAGTGCATGATTCCAATGGGGCTTTGTGTGAACGAAAGAACGTGAATAAACGAGCGAGCGGTTAAAGCCAATGTATTTTATAAGGCGCGTGCATGGGTAAGACGTGGACTCCAGGGTCTAAAAGTGAACCAAGAAGCCGTTGATCGAAAGGTTGTTCAGGAAATAGACCAGTATATCAAGGAAAATATACGGGTGCACCCGTGATCAGGCTGATGGAACAGTCTGGCTCGTCGCAGACTTCAGCTTCTTCGGGAGGACTCCCCTAGAGTTGAAGGAGCCGGATTAGACCCTGGGTGTGGCGAATCTCCGAGTCGCACAGCCTTTGGCTTCCCACTAGGCTCACAACTTCCTCATGCAAAAGTTGGTTTCTTTTGGGGCCTACAGAACCTACACACTCAACATCGCTTTACAGGAAAACCCACACTTTAACAGGACCGAATCTTTGGCATTCTCGAAGCAAGGGAGCGGTAGGTGTCACGAGTACTCTTTGCAAACACCATTGAAAGTTCGGAATGTGAAAACAACTGTTGGTACTGTGGAGCTTGAGAGTTTGAAGCTTTGAAGAATGAAAGAGACGAACGACATGGAGCTCGGAAGTTCGGAGCTTGAAAGATTGACAGATTTCCCGAGCTCGAGCGTGTGAAGCGAGAGGGACTCTAAAAGTTTGACACTTCTAGATCAACCACATGCGGATGAGAGCAAACACCGCGGGACCGGCTTTCGGAAAAAGTCAGTCAGGAGTTTAAAAGTTGAGACCTTCTGAGATTGAAGCAGGCTTCAAACTTTGACGTTTGACACCCCCTGAGCACAAAACACTTGATACTGAGGAAAAAATTTGGAAATTCGCCTGAAAGTTCGACCGGCACGAGTTTGAAAGGTGGAAAGTTTGACAAGAAGATCTTGAGCGTCACAAGGTTCACACAGCACGTGAACGCGAAAACGAAAAGACGCGAGACAGAACGAAACCCTCAAGCAAGTCCCAACGACGTGACATCTGCAGGCCGCCGAGGCGGATCGGTAGCGGCGGAGCTCCCCGGGGCCGACATCAGGGTTTAAGGTTATAGAGTTATAGGGTTCGGAGTTGAGGGTTTACGGCTTCGGGTGTTCGATTGGGACTTGGGTGTGCAACCCGGTTTGTGATCTAGGTAAACGCTAAACCCTAAACCCGAAACCCCCTTTCATCCACTTGGAAGTACATTCTTCACGCACTCATGGCACTGGCTGAACGAACGAAACTTTTGCCCGCGAGGAGCGACAAAGGCGTTGTGACTCGCTTTCAAAGTTTCAACATCTCGAACTTTGGAACTCGAAACGTTCAATGCGGGGAATCTCTCAAACTCGGAGCAAACTGGTCATGCTTCACAATCTCGAACTCGCGAACTCGAACGGGCATGGAATCTTCTAACCTTCTATTTCGAACGAGCTTCGAAATTGAAACTCTCCAGATCTTTCAAGCTTATGGTCGAGCGCCAACTTACAGCTTTCACCTTTTTTTTAGCGCGAAAGTTTGGAGATTGAGTTTGAGAAGAGACGCTCGAGCTCGAGTTTTTTGACTCTTCAAAAGTATGAACTTTGAGGGGTTTGAAACTTTTTCAAGTTTGACCTTTAACAGTGGAGCGGCTTAGGTTCACGTATTTTCTAACCTCTAGCTCGACATGTTGGGATTTCGAAGTGACACTGAAATCTTTTCAGCTTTCGAGCTCAAATGTCTTGGAAATGTCAAAGTCTCAACTTCGAAGCACGTCGCTCGTGACGCCCTTCCTTAAAGCAACCCCGGTTCTGAGACCTGCGGTATACATCCCACGTCGAGTTGCCACCTTCAGCATCGTGGCCCCACGTCCTTGGAGGAGCCCCACATGTCAACTCGCTTGCAATGATTTTCGTGTTTTGGGAGGTAACATTAACGTGAACATGCACAGAATACACTTACCCTAAGGCTCCAAATAGCCCAAAGTAGGTATTATTTACAGACCTTGGACCCAATGTACGTAGCACGTGGCAGCACAGGACGTGCTCTGATCATGTGATACAGAACATCTATGGAGCACAACCTTTCTCTAGTTCCTCAGCCCGACCAAAGCAAGTACAAAAAACAAGCTCAAGCTTGCACTCAGAAGCTCGAACATTTGAGAACCGCGAATCCGCTCTAATTACAGCCCGTGAAGGCCCTGAAGCCCAAAAGACCCTCCGAACCAGAAGGCAAGGAGCACCACGGCCCCATCGTTCTTGAGCGCTGCAAAGGCCCGAGACGTGGCCGTGATCCTCGTTTGAACGTCAGAGCAGAAACGTTGAGAAGGCTCGGGGTTTCGCTCCACTTGGAAACAAATTGTAGAGGTTTTCGAGCGTCCAAGAGGTTTTTGCTGGGGGCAGGCGTTCTCGGGGCCCCAACTCAGAAGTGGCCGGAGTACTCTGCAGGCGGGAGTGACCCTCAAAAAGCACCCGAACCCCAGCAGCTGGGTCGAGGAGTCTAAGGGGGGCCTTGGCATCGGCTTCGCAAGCGTTTGTGAAAAACTTGCCTACGGGGGAGGTCAAGTACCCTCTGTAAGAAAGCTCAGGCCCCCAAGCCTGGACCCGGTTTGGAGGGTACAACATGGTACAACTTTTAGAGGAAGTTCAGGGAATACCTCTACACGTGTACAGCCTTGTAGCGTCGCACAATCAAAGAACAGCTTCTGTCTACGTCCTGAAATGCTTGGCAAGTATTGCCTTCGGATCCCCCCCCCCCCCCCAATCAGAGGACATGGGAAGTGCTTTCGGACCTAGGCAGGGTGAAGCCAAATGAAAAATTCCCCCCCCCCCCAACCCAAGATGCCCCAAGGAGCCCTCAATCAACTCTGATATTGCAGTCGAGAGGCTGGCAGACGCCAGTGAGCTGTTCCTGGACTGCCTCACTGTCCTTGCTCTCTCGCTCTTTGGGTGGGATAAGGTAACTTCTCAATAAAACCACCCAGTTGAAAAACCATGTTGAGTTCCCTGAGTCGGTCAAGCCAAGCTTGTTGCGCAATGCCACTTGGACAAACCTGTCTGCCAAGTGTCACCGCCATAGTCAGGATAGCCTCAGCCAACTGCCAAGTTAAGGCCCAAACGTCAAGCAAAGGGCCAACCCACAATGGTACAATCCAAGGCATGTAGCAGTGACGTATCATTAGTTACCAAGTTGGCTCTTGTCTGAAGCTGACCATCATTCCCCTGCACACAAACCCTCTTTCAGGCAAACGTCGTCTCTGTGAGCCCAAGATGCAAACGCTTTCCGCCCACAATGTAGAAACCGCAAATCCTGCGAGTAACTCCCTAAAACCAAGATTCTGAAACCCTGAGCCCAGACCCTAAAACTCTATACAAGCCCTGACAGGCCCTCAAAGCCAGAAGAAGACTTCCAATGGGACTTCCCCCTCTGAATTCCCTGACTTTGCGTGGAGGCGCCCCAGGTCACTACGTGGCCATCCGCGCGGATGGCAGCAAAGGCGGCCAAGTTACCTGCCCCGGGTCTACAGGGGTCGTTTAGGGGCTGAAACATTTGAAGGGCTTGTATATAGGGTTCAGGACCTTTAAGACCTGCAACCTGATTAGTGTGGGCCCCCGGAATGGTGAAAAAAACCCAAAAATGATTCAGATGGATCCATTTGAGGAGGACCCCCGGAATTGTTAAAAAAAATCGGGCGATGCAAAATTTCGGCGAGGCTGTTGAATGGCGTTGTTGTCTAGAAATCGCTTCTGAACTGAGCCTGAGGTTGTCAGGCCCTGAAATCTTCAGTCTCCAGGCCAGCCCCAAAACTAAGATTTACTTATTAAATTCTTTTGTACCGAGGCCAGGCAATCAAATTTCAAAAGGGGGTAGTCCAGCAGCTGCCCGAATGCCGTATAATATAAAAAGTTTGCTCCCCCGGAATTATATTTTCTTTTGCGGGCTGGCTTGGTTGGGATAGATGGATCCCCTTTAAATTCAATTAAACTCATCCCTTTCAAGATCATGTGGATCCCTTTTAACATCATACAAACCCTTTTAAATTCATATAAACTCACCCCTCTTAAAATCGTATGGATCCCTTTTTATTTCATACAGTCTCACCCCTTTTAAAATCATATGGATCCCTTTTAAATTCATACGAGCTCATCCCTTTTAAAATCATATAAAGCCAGACCCCCCCCCCCCCCCCAAAATTGCCCCCGCCCCTTCACCCCCCCCCCCCCCACACTAAAGCGCGGGAGCCATTTGTTGAGGGGGGGGGGGGGGGGGTCACACTAATCAGGAGACAACATTAATGACCTCTAGGACCTCGATTTGCACAATGGGCTCTGGAAACCCCTCTTGACATTCTGCGTCTTGCTGCTGACACTGCGGAAACGCTCTGCAGCTGAAGCTACGGGCAAGCCGCGAAGGCCGCTTGAAGGCGAAGGTTGCGCTCAACAACCTCACATTACCTCACGATCATGCCCTTGACAATGTGTAGGCCGTGGGGATTATCAAGCAGTCAAAACATCAAGGGTTTTCGCGCCAAAATCTTGAAACCTAAAGGGGCTCTTTGGATCATCTTCCAACTGCCCCCAAGCCTTGAATGTGCTGCACGTTCTGGAGCTGATCCTGCGCGGTAGCTTGATGGGGGCTTAGGCCCGGCTTAGGCCTGAACGCTTGCTGTGCTTAGTGCCAGCGGGTCGGCCATATGGCGCAGATCCAGCTGCAAACCAGACCACCCGCCATGAACCGGGTGTTTGCTGAAGATGCGGTTTGCTGAAGATGCGATTACTAGTTCTAGGTGTGCACTGTCTCACTGGACATCATTCTTCGTGTCAGGATCCCTGAAAATGATCGTGAAATAACTCGCGCATACTCGCACCGCTTGCTGATGTTTTCCGTTTCCAGCCGTGCTCCAACCAACGAGCTGAAACAATCAAGGGCGGGTCGCTCGGGTCCTGCACGTAGCTGCTGTCTCCACCATCGGTTGGGTATCCTTGCAGCAGTTGCTTCTTATTTGGCATGGGGTGGGGAAACTCAGATCTCAAAAAAAACAGGGTTCCAAAGGTTGGTAAACTAAATATTTGGATGCTATCAGAGTAATTTGCCGAATCGGTGGTTGGGAGGGGACTAAACGGTGAGGTTGAGCCCACCAGGCTAGCGAACGCGGAAGCCGGCGGATTCTTGGGATTCTGAGGGTGATTCTGCTTTCGCGACAGCTCGTGGTCATGCTGAGAGCAAGATGCCAGAAGCCTAAGAAGCCGCAGCACCCCTGAAACGACTGCCTTGGGCTCGTCTCGACACATAGCGACGCCGACAGCGGTCTTTTCATCCACCCAAGTCTTTCCTCAATCCGATCTAAAACCGTATTTACACCCACCGGAAACCTCCTCGCAAAGCCAGGCTACCCCAGGTCACCACGCTGCCGTCAGTGCGGAGGGCGGCGAATGCCCGGACAGTGCAAAAGACCCTTAGGCTGGATTTGTCGTTTGCGGCTTATAGGGCTCACTTGCTAGTTTTCAGAGTTGAAGCAAGGTCCGACACTGTCCGATTCTGGGCACGCGCTTACGCCGAAGGTGGCCAAATTCACGGCTGCTGTTACTCAATAAGTGCCTAGGGCCTGCCTTGTTAGATCTCCAACTCTGATCGGAATGGAGCGTCACTATGGAACAAAGTAGATGCTCTATCCGAACCGCAGCAAGCCCCCCCCCCCCCCCCCGTCCCCCGAACAAAAACCTGCACACGCACACGCACGCCACCCCACAAACCCGCACCACCCGCACCACCCGCTTATACCCACATGCACACACAGGATAGGCTCATGCGTCACAAAACTAAAGGTACGTCCTGGTGGCATCCCCCAAGATATTATCACTACCGAAAGGGAAAATCTCCAGAGTGGTTCATTGCAAGTGCGGAGGCACATGTAGGCCAAACCGTCTTAAACTACTTCTAGAGACGAAGTGTACTACACAAACATCACATTCCTTCAGCCAGGTCGCTCCGAAACCTGCACGAGCTGATCCTGCAAGTGCCAGCCGTCGGGCTTGAAAGAGGAGTTGGCGATTTATGTAGACGGGTGGGACGGGTCAGTGGCTTCTGGAAGGTCAGGAACCCACTGCCATGCAACAAAAACATGTTCAGAACGTAATGGGCTTCAGACCACATGACATACTTCGAACCCTAATGTGTGACCCTCTGAAAATGCATGTCTGCCTGCCTCGTAAGGCCAATAACCATGCCACTACCATGCCATGGCTGGCAGGCGCGTGCTTGCTACAGGCCACCGCCAACGACCGACTCATTGGTTCAATGGAACGCCACAGAATCCACGCTCGCATCAAGGGGCTCGTGCTCTAACCCTGAAAGGCATGACTTCTGCAGAATTTTGACCATCATCCTGAGAATCCGCAGGATCTCGGAAGGACGTCCAAACGCAGTCCGGTCCTGCATCGGGCAGCTGTTGCCACCATGGTCCGTGCCACCCCAGGTGACCACAGTTCCATCCTGAGGCAAAGACTCGACAAACATTGAACGACGGCCCCCTGTTGCACGGCATGCCAAATGCCCGCATTGCCCACAGCGTCTGGTCCCTCCATGCGAAAGCGGCCATAAAGCGAGCAACTCGCAACTGCAGTGCTTCTAGCGCTGGGTCCTTCTTGATTGCCGCGAAGGCAGCGTGCGATGCATGGATCTTGGCGACATCCGCAAGCTCATCCTGCAAAAATGTGTGGGCTTTGTTTGTCTGGCAGGCAGGGATGAATGCTAAAGGCACCAATGACTGCGTAGGAACAATCGCCCGGAGGGTGAAAATCCATGCCCATGCCTTCGCACTGAACCCAGCGATGTCTTGCACTTGTAGAGAGAGATAACGCGCATCACTCTCATCGGACCATATCTTGGACCCCTAAGGTTGTACCCTTGGGTTTGGGGACTCGTGTAAAGGTAGTATAGGAATGGTTTCCACTGCTGGGCCTTGAGCTGTCGGGGTGCCTTGAAGGCTGGTCAGGCTTCAGGTTTTCCAGGTTTTAGAGTTGCAGCCCGTGACGGCTTGAGCTGCTAATGCAAAGACTCCGTGCTTGAAATCCGGACTGTTCCGGGCGAGGGACGACCTCAGAAAACGGAGGCCGGGGGGCCGGAGCGGGGGCCCACCGTCTGGGGTGCTGTACGATTCTGTCAGTGCAAGCAACATGTCGCTGCAGTCCGGGAAGCGTTTTCCTTCTGTACCGGCGACACTTCCCGCTATCGTGGGATGCACTCGTGGGATACACTACCATCACTAGTTGGAGGTCTGCATTAGTAGGTTGACAAACATAACGGGTTGCCCATCCACTAGTCCACACCGTAGTGTCCAAAGAGCAGAATGTGAGGACGCACAAAAAGGACTTGTGGAAAGTTGCCAATCCTGGCTTAGCGCAGCATGTCGGTTACGAAGCAGGATGCATTAGTCTCTAAAGCATGTCGACCCCAACCCAACCCGCCCCCACCCTGAACATCACCCTGAAACTTATAAGCCCGAAATCCTACTACCTCCCTCGGCGAGAAACACCGGAAACATGAACTCAATCCTGATACTCTGCACTTATCAGACTTGAGCCACATGCTGCAACCTTCGAACACCGGCCTGCATGTCCACGGTGTCGCCGCCGTAGTCCGGAGAGCCCCAGGTGACCTCAGTGCTGTTTACGGCTGATGGGTTTTTGGGGCGCCCTTTAGGACTTGTTGCTGTTTAGGGTCAATGGTTTGGTAGTTGAGTGCATGCCATTGATCAAGGGCGGATGCTGGAAATCGAAGGTTGAGCAGAACTACAACTATGATGTTTGCGAGAGAGATGACTCACGCGGACCAATGGCCGAAGCACAGGCATGGGCTGATGTGTACTTGACATAATGACGATCAGTGCCGAGGAAGCGAAATACAATAAGAAGAGGAACCCGGGAACTCCTGCTGCACGTGCCTTGGCTGTTAACAATTCTTATAAGCTGATTAATGTTGATTTTCCGGGCAGCATTGTCCCCTGAAAGGAAAAGGCTTGAGTTGAGGACCGGCTCTCTTACAAACAGAATATGAGTCAGCCCTTCGATGGAAGTTCAACTGGGACTCGACCCCCCATCTTTGAAGCTGAAGCCTGAGCTCCACTCAAATTCAGGAGCAAGGCAGTGAAAATGCTCTGGCTGCCGTAGCGCCCCGTCCAAAGCTTCCCCTCAACCAAAATTACGTCCAGCCACATCCAGCCACATCCAAGGGGAACATCCAAGGGCCAAGAATGCCAAGGCCCTGGCCACACGGCCATCTGCCCGGAGGGCAGCAAAGGCGCCAAAGGAGCTGCGCAGCTCCTTTTGTTGCATTGCAGAGGTGGTGGGTTTTCGGGCGAAGGACAAAGGAAGGCCGGAGTTTTGGTGGCTCAGATGCAGAGGTTACGCCAACACATGCAGCCTGAGGACGCGATTCTGATACTGCACTTCCATCACCACGGCTTAAAAAACTTGAAAAGGCAGAACACGAAACAAGAACTGCCGCAATCAACGTGAGCCGGCCGAGAGACTTGCACATCGGTGAGGAGGTGGCTTACGGAAGCGTTGCTCCCGCCTCCGATGTAGACAGTATATATATATATATATATATATATATATTATATACGTTTTGAGGCTCAAGACCAGTCTCCCGTGGTCCCCTTAATTGGTGCCTTAAACTCTGTTCACCATGCATAGCTAGGCCTCTCCAAAGCATTCTGCACCTCCAGAGATCGAGACTTTAAACCCAGGGCCCAGTGGGACCCAAAAAGTCGATGGGGATGACTGCTGACTAGTACGGTTCAGATATTTGGCAAGTGGTATCTGGTATTTGACATCTAAGGAAGGGGAATAAGGGCTCATGGAATCTTCTGACAGCCGAAAGCCAACATTCCTCCAACCAATTACAAACTCATGCCCCTCAGTCTCGAAAACCATGATGCTTCTACGCACACACAGAGAGACATCGTTCCAAAACAAACTCCCTTGAAACCTGGCTTCATCAAGCCCAGTTAGCCGCAGTTAGCCCAAAGCTGTACGCCCTTTGAGACACTCGGGCTCATGACGCCTGAGTTCGCCCAGCCCCATGCAACCACGGTCCCATCGCTCCGCAGCGCTGCAAAAGCCCGAGACGTGCCTGGGGCTCATTGGGGGCCAAAAAACCGCGACTAAAACCCCGAGCTGGCAGCGCAAAACCGCCTGCATGTAAAGCTGCCCATGGCATGACTGCCCTCAATACGCCATGCAACAGTGCATTCTCAGTTCACGGTGCACAGATGTAAGAGAAGGGCTTGGGGCTGAGGCGAGGGGATTCTTCAGGCACAAGTATACCATGATAGCATAGAACAAAGACCAGCACCGCCAAGCAGACAACAGCAACACAAAGCATCAGCGTAAGCAAAGGCACTCTGAATTCCTTGGATGTCTGTGAGCTTGTCACACACTGCGCGGCTGTCTCCACCAGACACGGGATCGCCTAAGAAGGTGGGATTACGGATTGAGGGAGTAAGGGTCTGTAGCAACGCAGAACGTTGAGCATTCTTGCTAGTTGCCGTCATTCAGGCTCAGGCCTGAGTTTCAGAATGCGGCGGACTCGGAGCTTGAATGAAGGTTTAACAGAACAGGGCCTACTGTCTGCGTGTGGCAGGTATGCACTGCACTGCTTGCTTTGCGAGGCCTCAGACATAAACACCTCGACACCCCTCACACGACCCAGCAAAGTTTAAATTGCTCACCACACAGCTTTGGGAGTTACGCAGAGAAGTCAGCTACATCACAAGCCAGAGCCTGAGTCAGCCCTACAGTGATCATGCAGAGATTGGTAATCTTGGATCAACCTGAACCCCCCACACCCCGGACAAGATCCCCAAGCCGAAATAAGCATCAACGCACCAACCAGCACAGCAAGTGCAGGCCCAGTCGCCCCATGTTACCACAGCACCGTCCGCCTTGATACCCGCAAAGGCCCGCAATGTGGCCTTCACCACCAAGCTTGGGGAGATAATGGGCTTTCATTCAAGATTCCTTATAAAGCTTCAAAACTATCCGGGCCAAGCATTTTGGGCTTATAAGGCTTCAAAACTATGCGGGCCAAGCATTTGGGCGTGTGAAGGTGCCGAAACCTGACAGGCTGGCCGAGGGATGAGGCTTCTTTGGACTTCGGCAGTGTGGGGCGTCCTTTCAGAATCCGAAGCACGTCCTGATATCCGCGGATTTGAAGTATGGCTTTTGCTTGCTGCAGGGCGCCCTTCGTTCTTCAAAGCCGGGAAGCCTCTTCGGCGAGCCGAGGTGCACACGGCTCTTGAGCCGGTGAGGCCGGTGAGTTGTTGGGACTGCAGGTTGTGGACTTGATGTGCAGGGGTTGAGATTCGAAATGCAGACTGCCATCACTGCCGAAATTCTCCAACACCCCCTTGTTCACAAGACCACCGACTGGCTTGCGGGACCCGGACCCCCAAGAAAACAGCATAGCCTGGCCCCATCCTACCACCTTTGCAGTGGAGATGACATGTGGCCTTGGGCTTCCCGGACTCATCCTGAAACTGTCCATCGACCCTTTAATTAAACCTGTCTGCAGCCTCAATCTTCTGCACGTTGACCAGCTGAGATTGTACCTGGCTCGTTGCCCAAAGGCGTAGGGAGCGTTCGAAAAGGTTCAGGTTGTAGCTGTACAGTAAAACTCCAAAAAGTTGGAACATCATGATCCCCATACCCCAAAAGGCATGCTAAGGGGAATCCCGGCTCGAATCATCCTTAAACCAGGTTCCAACTTTCTGGAGTTTGCTGTAATGAGAAGGTGCGCTTTTTGGATCTTCAGGCTGCGTTGAGAGACATGGGGCTTACAGCTGCAGGCTTACCATACTCTGAAACCCATGGATGGCCGAAACTCTATAAGGCCTTCAGACATCTTGGCCCCAGTTCCTCCCGAAGCAGCTGGAGTGACAGAAGCACCGAAGCCCTAAGAGTAACAGCCCGATTCCGAAGCTGCTGGCACCTCCGGGATGTACTACTGACGTGTCGCTGACCCCACTCCCTTTCGCCCCCCTCGCTTCAATCTTCAGGTGGTGGCATCTCAGCATATCAGTTGCATGTTGCTTTCGTAAAGACATGACAGAGGCGTCTAAGGCGAACGTACTTGAAGCCTAGCTTTCCAGGTCATGTTGTTCCATGAGAATGCAAGGACTCTCTCAACAACTCGAGAGACTCAGAGAGGCAGCCTGCATCCCACAGCCCTAGCTGTTAGCGTTCCGCCATTTTAACCCCGACTCAGATGAAAGTATGATGAAAGCGTGCCCCTCCGGCACCCCTCGGCTGTCGCCACCGTGCCGCGCGCTGCCCCAAGTCACCTCAGCACGGAATGCGGGGTTTTTTAGGGTTTGGGGCCTGGAAAAGTTTAGGGCGATAACATCTTGAGCAATCTGAGCCATCTCAGCTCACATCGAATCCGATGGTTGTCAGTCCCATATCCGCAAAGACTTCGGACTTCATTCAGCATGCCCTCAGAGTGAACGGAGGATACAAGCAAGGAGGAAGTACGTATGTCATATAGATCCGAACTAGTACATATGCAGCTATTTCCTAGGGCACGTGTTGTTCAGAAGGTGCCCCCATGTAAGGGAAACTCGCGAGAATGCTAAAGCTAGGGCCTCCTGTGGTGATGTCCTCTTCGGGACTACGACTCGTTTCAACCTCGATGCCTCCCCCCCGTATGAGCCCTACACGTTTACCCCATACCCCAATTATTTAGAAATAACCTCCCCATAAAAGGTTTGAATCCCAAACCCAAGCTTCGCGACGCCCGCAATAGGTTTCCCTCAAAAAAGCTAGCTCGACAGCTGCGGCCAGGATCACGACGCGTCCGCCGCGTGTAATGGCAGCAAACGCTGCGAGCGTGGCCTTGGCAACGAAGACATTACTAGGCTTGAGGAATTTCGGTACTTCGGTTGTCAGGGATGGGCATTCGGGCTCCTGGAGATTGTCATTGCTGGTTCAAGGCGCTCAGGGCACTCCTCGAAGAGGCCCGAGTTGAGGCTTAAAAGTTCATGCACTCTCTCAAATCGGGCGATGACAAGTCGCGTGAATGCGCTGCACGCCCACCAACTCGCTGGCCACTGCGCTGCAGTCGCCGCCTTCTTGAGGATGTCCCCAGGTGACAACCTTTGTTGCTGGTATAGTGGAAGGAGTTGAAGGTTTGCGGCGGAGAGCTTCAGGCTTGTATAGTTTCGTGATGCCGGGCACGGGGGAAGGGTTGCTTCAAGGGCTGCTGCCTGAAGATTGTGAGAATGCTACATTGCCCCAAACCATGCGGCCAGGCGCGCCCCCAAACCCGAATAGGACCGCTTTTGGACTTAGCGAGCCGGTTCGCCTGAACTTGATCCCTATGAAGCTTGTGTGGGCCACTCTTACTTCTGAGGGCGACACTCCTCAGCCTGGGAGCCGATAACCGACAGCCCCGACAGGCGAAGTTTCTGAATGCAGAAAATATCTTGTCGGGCTGCCGTGCCGTCGGCCCGGATGCCGGCAAAGGCCGTGCCGTGGCTGTGGCACTGAATGCAGTGGCCCGGCTCACTCACCTGTTGCTTCAAGCTAAGACACTCAACTCCTCTCGACCCTGCTTTACGAGGTGCACCCACCTGAACGAAAAGAAAAAGCTTGTAAGGGCTTAGGCTTCTAGTGGTGCACCCCAAGGGGCGATAGCATTGAGAAGGTCCCCATCGGCCAAGCCCAAGTCTCCCAACTTGGCGTTGCCCTTCCTCAGGGCCAGGAGGGCGAGGAGGGGGCTCCGGAGTAGGGCAGCCCCATGGAACCAGGTGCTAGAAACTCATGTTCGCCCTTCAGATAGTTTCGAGTCCGCGAACCGCCCAACAACCCCGGAGCGAAGCCAGAACCCAACATCCAGCCCCCCCCGAACTCTAAGCTAAAGGCCAGGAGCAGGCAGTGTCCAGCAGGAGATACCAGTCTTTCGATGCGGACGCTAAGTTGCAGCCTCAGATGCTGATCAGGGCTGCCGTGTCTGCAATGCTACTCGATGGTCGCAAGGCGTTCAGACGTTCATCGAAGGCTCCTTGGACAGAACCGCCCCCTAGCGTCCAACACCATCATGAAGCCGGCCGAAGCAACATGGTAAATGGCAAGTAAATGGTGAGGTTATCAGATCAGAGTTGCTGCGCCAGCCTCCTCAGTTCGTTCACCAGGCTCTCGGGCGAAACGGCGCCTCAGGGGAAGACATTCAAGGGCTAGGCTCGGGGTGTTCGGGGAGGGGCTGCTGGAAGACAACATTTGGAAGCCACAAGCTCAAATGTTTCACTGGTGGTTTTGTGGGGGGGGGGGGAGCGGTGGGTGCACAGAAGAATGTGATCATGAGATGAGAGTACATGTCAGCACAGCACCTCTAAAGCTCAGATGTGGCAAATGATTTTGTAAAACTCAAAAGAGGACACTACAAGGCCTAAACCGCCCACAGTCCAACCGAACGCCCATGATCTGAGGTTTTGGGCTTTTGGGGCTTCGGGTGTTGGACGCATCTGGGCTTCACAGCGTTGCCCCAAACATGTTGAGCCAACCGACTGGCTAGCTGACTCCGCCAAGTGGCAGCACGCGCTCTGTCCGCTCAGGAGCACCACTGTGACGTGCATGGCTTCGGTTTGGAATGTCTACGATGGTCTGATTTTATGGCCACGTGCTTCTATGATGGAGCTTGACAAGGATGGGTGGAGAACTTGAGGCTGAGCTCTGGATGACAAGAGCTGAACAATGAACCTGTTAGGTCTATGGTTGAAATCATGTGACGAGCTGTTTGGAGCTCTAAGGATTTCAATCCTCGAAGGCATTCTCAAATCCCAATCCTTTGCCGTCGACACGAGGCCTGAGAAGTCACGCAAATCTGAACCCAGGCATTCGGCACCGGTCATGGAAACTCTAGCTCCGCTGCGCTTTGAGAAGCCTTCCAAGACTCTGCGAACAACTTCACCACTGTGAGACCTGAAACCCTGGCTCCCTCCTGAACCCGAAACCCTAACCTCTATAGTCTATAGTACATGGGCTCAAGTTCTAAGCTCGACCAGTGGGAGGCAGAATCCAATAGAACCGTTAAAAGAACGCAATTGAAATCCTGAGTCCTTCAGAATCAGACTCTGAGGATCCAGCGCTGGGGGTCCCCTAAAGCCCATCACCTCTTCAATCCTAGCAGAGGGCTTTACATTGGCTTTATGGCTCAGGGGGCCCAAGGTGCTTGCGTCCTCTTGGGGGAAGCGGGGCAGCTCCAAGCGCCGGACCGTGTCTTGCGTGAGCGTCCGAGTGAGCGTGCGGCCCCACGGGTTGTCGAACCTGAAGGGGAGCTGAGTTGCCCTTCAGAAGTTGCGTCGTCGTCTGTAGTCGGGATACTTCTTGGGCCACGAAGCCAAGCGGCTTGCGGCCGAGCGTTTATTGGTGATTATTACTTCTCAGATCTTCTAAGGGAAAGATGTGGGATTGCGTCCATACCAGTGCGTTGCTCAGTGTCGCTGCTTCTGGTTGCAGCATTCCCCTCACCTGTGCCCAATGAGCCCGAAGTAGACGATGCACCTGGGAACCCACCTTGAACCCGCACAGGAGTCGGCTTCGAGCTCGTGGCAGCTGAGACAGGCAAAGCCGTAGCCCCGGAACGTGCCAAACCCCTTGCGTTGGGGCCCGAACTCCGTCACCGAAAAGGCCACCTCTGTGCCAGCAGGCCAGTCCACAGGCCTATCGAAAGCGCATCGCAGTGGAACTGTGGTGGAGACGGAGACATGTCAACCGGCTTCATGGCCACATTTCTGCATCCCAGCTGTCGAGCGGATTTGAGAGCCTACTCAGTCATGACCGAGATTAAAACGGGGTTCTGGGTGCTCTGCCCGGTGGCGTTCATGACGCAGGCCGTCTCTTCGGACGCTCCAATGCTCTGCGCAAGGCGGAGCCTGGTGAGATCGGAAGCGGGGCTTCAGAGTCCTATAGCAAGAAGAAAGCCACATTGCAACCTTCCAGAAAATTCACCTTTATATGCATTGCTGGGCGGCACAGGACTCAAGAGTGTAAGAAACGCTAGGGGCTCGCTCTGAGAGTCGGACCAAGTGTCGGCAATCGGCGCGCCGTATGTTTTGACCTCGACTTAGTGACTGGTGGAACATGGCGCGTGCCAAGGCTTGGGGTTTCGGAGGTTTGGCTAGAGCAAGCGCGCGATGCGGATCAAAGGAACTGCGTGACTCTTGCTTCCATGATTGTTCCTATAGCGCGGTAACTCCAGGCACGAACACGCCGCAGGGCAAAGCTGCAAAGCTGATCATGGAACCACCCCAAGACTACAACAGGCAACAGCCATGGCAAGCCGAATGCGCACAACTGAAGCCCGCATGTCTGAAACTGCAAATCTCCGAATCTCAGATTCGCACCTGGCCGATGACGGCAATCACCTTCTAAAGTGGCTTACAGAGAGTGAGTGAGAGGGTGAAAGGGTCACGCGTTTAGGATGCATGACTCCAGGAGCCCGAACTCCACTGCAGAAGAGCGAACCGATCATTTGACAATTCCTCAGACTTCTTTGACGCAGTGCATGCAGTATCAAAAGATAGTCATGGCTGTGGCGCACAAACACACTCACACTCACACTCACTCACACACACACACACACATACAAACACCACACACCACACACCCACCCGTCACACATCACACACCACGCACCACACACCACACACCGCACAACGCACATCACATAGCACACATCACACACACACACACTCACATCACACATCACACATCACACAACACACAGCACACAGCACACAGCACACAGCACACAGCACACAGAACACAGCACACAGCACACAGCACACATCACACATCACACACAGACATGAGGCAATCGTGCCTGGGGCTTGGAAGTTAGGCTTTGGGCTCTAATGAACATGAGCGCTGCCTTGCCCCAGAGAGACTGCTCTTGAATGTAGACGTAGTCCTGGCCACGTGCTCAACAAAAAACTCTTACTCTAACTTGTAGGCCATCTGCGGTTCGGGGATGAGCAATCTGCACATCGAAGACTTCTGAAGCAGACCGCCGGCAGCTTGTAATGGATCCGTCATCGTGAAGACGGAAAATAGCCAAAAGAAAACTTTGTGGCTCGCACAGAGGAACATTTCTCTGAAGAAACCTATCCAGACCCTGATAATAAGATAAGACTTGTGGAGGCTTAGAGCTTGTGCTTTGGGTCGGGGATGAATGAGTACAGAGCTATTGTCCGTGGCGAAGATCCCCATCCTTCCAGTCTTCAGGATTGTAGAAAATTCGGGCGGGAGGGGGGGCCGGGGGTGATTAGCGCTCTACACTCTACGGTTCTCAAGCTCCAACGGGGCTCACTGGCCTCCGTGTTGAGCACATCACCGCTCAGCCGGATCGTCACCTGGAATAGCTGGAAAACCCCCATCATCTCGCTTCTCGCTGTTGCACAAAGGAATGAGAATTAAAAATCTTGCGGCCAGAATCACCGAAAGCTCCCTGCAACGCACAAACCATTCGACTATCAAGGATAGCTCCGACCCTAATCGTGGGGGCCATGTCCTAAATAGCCATCACTCTTGCTTGGAATCGCGATACTACTTGATCGTTATCCCTGATGGTCTGGGATGCACCCCAAAACCTGTCATCGCTCTTATAAGGACCACTCATTTGGGAATGTCTTTGCATCCAGTACCCACCTTGCTGCCCGTGTCCTTCCCGAAAGGATGCTGCGGTGTGCCTTGCTGGGGCCGTGCTTCTGAGAGTGAACTGAAGCTCTGAGTTTTGCTATGAGGTTAAGATTACATGGCTTCGTGATAGCAAATCCGAGGGCGCACCTCATAAGGCAGATTTGTTGGTGCCGACACGCATATTTTCTACTCATACGCCCGAGCCTCTGACGTCACAGCGAAAAGCTGAAGGCAATCACTGTGACTAGGCTTCTCCGGACTTGAAGCTCCGTCGGTGGGCTCACAGCTCGCTGAGCCGAAAAGAAACTCCAAAAAACCCTCTCCCGTGACATTCCACTCAGGCATGCACCGATCTCCAGCAGACCCCACAAGAGGATGCTGCCTGACCAGTGAACGTCCGCTATCCGGGCTTGCCATAAGTCTGCACCGAAGCCATTGACAGGCGAAGCCAGTTGTGTTACAGATCGCCAGCTGTTTCTTGGACAAGCCTCGTCAAAATGCTGGATTTACCAATGCCGGCAGAGCTCGAGAGGATGTACTCTAAACCCTTCAGGGGCAGGGTGGGGTATGCCGGGAGAGGGGGGGGGGGGTATGAAGGGGATTAACGACTCAGAACCCAAGTACCCTCCCCTTCCCACAAATCCCATTTGCATTCGTGTACTCCACCCAGCGGAGCGTACCAACAAGAATTGCACAGTCTCCAAACAGTGCAAAAACATGTTCCCGAATCCCTTAAGCCTGAAGCATCCATTCGGTTTGAGGGGGTTGGGGGAGGGGGGAACCCCCTTTCCAAACGAAAACAGGAAGCCGACACAGCCGACTGGACTGCCTACTTTCTGGTATGGTGTCTTAGAGTCCAGGGCTTGTGATTTGCCGCATAGAACCCTTTCTGTTTCTTCTGAGCCCTCATGCCTGAAGAAGGGTCCGAGGTCTAGTCTAGTGAGGTCCCATGAAAGGCGATCGCGAGCAAGCCCTCCCGTGCCTGTGGTCAAGGTTCGATCTCGGCCTTTGCAAATGCTTGGACAGGGGAGAGCGGTGAGGGATGTGAAGAGCAGCCAGGGCTGTTGGGCTCGGAGTGGGGGATCTCTGTTTTCAGAGGTAATGCTAAGGGCCGTGATTCAAAAAAAAACCCTCAATGACGACCTGACCCTGACTCCTCACTAACACCTCACTGACTCCTCACTGACTCCTCACTGCTCCTCACTGACTCCTCACTGACTCCTCAGCTCTCAGGACTCCTTTTCAGATTGGGTGCTGTCATCGAAGGAGAGCTTCCCGTTGATGGTCAGATTCTTCAGGAATACCGCGTCCTGACGCCCCCAAGGTTCCGAAGGGTCTATTTTGGGATACAACGTATACTGTCTTAAGTACCCTGAAGCCTCATCTTGCCCTATCTAGCTTTGACAGCAAATCATCGTACAGGTTTGGGGGTGTGGAGAAACACATCACAGTCGATAGAGCCTTTTGAGACTCGTCAGCAAGTCCAGCATCTTAAGCATCCTTAGCAGAAACCCAGAGCATCATGGGATCCCAAGCACGCCTAGAAGAGTTCGAGGCAAAAGCCTGACCCAGGGTCTTGTAGATCTTGAACCGTATAAGTATGCGCCAATCACTTTCATGCGAAAGTGCTGGGGCACGGGACTTTGGTAGCGGTGCAGAGCACAAATGTGGACGGACAAGGCACGGGGCTACGGCTAAGGCCAAGGCTGCAAAAGGACAAGTGACCAACATCGGCACAGCCCGAGTCTTCGAACAATTCCGGGAACCGAAAGCAGGTGCAGAATCAGAACCATCACGGGTCCATGTCGAACAAGATCCAGTCTTCTGTGTCGATGGTGATCGCCTGGTTCGTTGCGTCACCTCGGTTCGAGGGAGACCCGCAACTCCCTGTGCACCAACCCTGGCTCGTTGAACGCTCGAAGGCCTGGATCTTGAACCTTTTCGCCATAATCTGCACGAGCAACCGTCCATCAGGAAGTTGCACCACCAGGCTTTGAGAGAGTAAAGCGCATTTAGCTGCTTACGTACAAACCATAGTTTACATGGGCTTTGGGTCTTGTATCAATCCAGGCAACAGCGCAAAGTCCACTCGTGGACCTTCATCCCTGCCAGCATGTTGAGCCAAAGCTTCCCTCAGCAGAACCTGGAACTCAAGAATTGCTTCCCATGGCCTGCGCCTCAACCCTCTCGGAGCATCGAACCAAGCAGCAAATACGAGAGAACCCACAAGACCCATGAACCCCTTGACAAAGACCCCGAACTCCCACACAAGTCCGAAGATGGGACCCCCGTGTGCTGTGGCGCGGGGCCGAACTTCTCACTCCACCTGGTGGGGCTTTCCGGCTTCAGGACTTGAAGAGCACACAGAAGAGTTGGAGGCTTGAAAGTCACAACGGGCACTCGATTTCCAGGAGCTCACTTCGCACAGCACCCATTCCGTTCTCTGTCAAGAGCTCATTCTGCAGTCGTGCCTTCCCCCGGTTCTCGACGATGGGTCTTAAGCCAAGAAATTGTACGAGAGCAACCCACCCATTACAAACTCAAGCAATATGTTCTAACCAGCTGTAAAGTACATGCGTATACAAGTCTGGCTGTAAAGTACATGCATATACAAGTCTGGTAATATTGGATCATGCACTGGTCAACCACAACAGCCCTGCTTAACTGGCGGGGGCTTCAGGGTCCTGTGCTTCCTGGCCCACCCCACACAGGAACCGAAGACGGCGAGAAGAGCTTCGGACAAGCAACCATTGAGGGTAAAGAAGCAACTCGGCCCTGGAGCGACGCTCCCCTCAACCCCCAGGCGCACAAGATGTAGTGGTCCCAACTGTGGTTGCGGTCTGGGATACCTGCCAAGGTATCCAGGGACTAGGCTTCAAAACTCTGATATCACCCCGACCGCCATAAGCCCTCCAAACCTGAACCCCGCTCGGACATTACAACAAAATCTCGGGTTCCACTCCACTTGCAGTGAAGTGAAATCCCTTTAGCAGAACGAGCAACAGGGTTTCGGGTCAGGGGAACTACCCGTTTGGGATAACTAGAGTTATAAAGCGGGAGTGCGCCTCAAAGGTCTGACAGGCTAAAGCATTCAGCCACATGGCCTAACTCCACAAAAGAGGAGGCCATTGAGGCCTGTGATGATTTTACGTGTGACCAACTCTTTGGCATGAGATCTCGCTTGAGATCTCAATCCGCACCAAATACAACTCAGGCGAAGCACTGTATGCAACCAAAGTAAAGTCCAAAAGAACCACCAACCAACTTACGTCCACTGTACCCTCAATTCCGGGCATACAGCACAAGCTCATTACTCCAGGAACATCGGCAACCACAATCCTGTCGATTCGTCGAGGTGGTGTCTCAGCGCCTCTCTGAGGAAGCCTCATACTTGAACACCTCAATTTAAGTTAGGACAGTCGCGCCTAGGATGCAGCCGGAGTCCGGGCACTTGCGAGCCTGCAAGCGGCGGGGCGTCTTCATGGGAAGCTTCTGCCTAGGGAGCTTGTGAGTCCAGGCTGCCAGAGAGCGGTTTCCATTCTATATGTAATGGTATGATGTACTTAGAAAATCATAGCATATGGATAGTTTAAGCAGTGCCATTGCTGGTGTTGTTATTGCTGTTATTGGATGACATATATACATACATATGTATATATATATATATATTACTTTTGGGTTGAAGATTTTTATTCGTCAATTAGTTGTACTTGTACTTTAAACACAAAAGAAGCAAATCATACAAACAACAAACTAATCCGTAAAGCAGATATATACAAACATATGCTAATAAACCGATACCTGAAAATACACGTAAAATATCTACTGGTTCATGGAATCATGGAAGTCTATAAGAGGTCTGCACGTGGCGTCGGAGACTATAGGGCTTCGAGATTCCACAGCAGGGCTCATACCTGTCATCACATAGATTTCCCACCACCGGGAAACTCGCCTTTGCTGTGCCTTGGTGTTGCTAATCACTGCAAACTCTGGTCATGGAGACTGTGCGGGTGTTTTCATGTGGCTTGAGGGTGGGGAGCTTTCCCTAGAACCGTTGCAAACACAAAAATCTCAATGCCTCATACAAGACCTCCTCACGCTACAGCCTTTGGAGAACGAGGCTGTTCTGGAGAATCCCTGAACCCTTCCGGCTATGAACCCCAAAGCCCATATGAAACACCCTTGTAAGCTCCTGGACACTGTAAACCTGACCCTGACATTTCATCGCAACCTGGAAGTGGGCGCCCAAAGGCTGCTGCTCCCAAGACGGTGCGTCCGCCTGAATTTCCGGGGCTGCGGGGATGTAGGACTCTAGGACTCCCGGACATACTTCTTCGGCCATGTTCTTGGGGGTCTGGGGGCTGTATGTCTTTGAACCAGGATTGACTGAGGGGTGCAAGGCAATCTTGGGCTTTGGGCTTTGAGGTGAGCATGGACATCCCCTGTCGAGTGACATGCACCCAGATACACGTGAACACCTGTCATCTACCTCTGGACCTTGCGTTTCAACCTTGCTGGCATGTGATGGGTGGTTGTGTTGGTGCTGCTCACATGGAGTCCTAGTTTTGCAGTGGACATGAAGACCTGAACCCTCACCACGGAAAGCATATCGTGTGCTAAGTGGAAGTTTCGAGGGTTGTTGATCCTGTATAGGGCTTCGGTTAAGTTCGGTTATGTGATGATCCAACCCAATCATACATTAACTTTGGTGTATAGTAGTTTTAGCAAACCTGTTTGAAACTTACTATACGTGGTTTCGCAAGTCCACTTATAAACAGGAAAAGTTCTTAGTTTCTTTCCAAAAGTTGGACAAGTTGAAATCTAGTTCTTAAGCTTGCAACTTAGCATTCGGGTACTTTTCCTGCCTTTACCAGGGGTAGAGTAGAAGGGCAAAGCACTTGAGCCATACAAGGACAAGGCATCGTGCATCGAACCCAACAGGCAAGAGGATGAGGCAGGGCAACTGGTAATTGTGCCGTTCTCAAAGACTCAAAAATAGGTGTTTCCTCACGGGCAGGCGGTAGCAACGTGGCTCAAGAAAACGGGGCCTTTCCAAGACAGAAAAGCAAAGAAAAGTCCGCGGACATAGCCCCTCGCCAAACGTGGACATCTCGCGGACGTCACACGCGAGTTTGAGAAGCAACGCGTTCATCCAGGAGACATACCAAAAAAAACAAACAATCTCAGCATAGACTGCAACCACAGACGAAAACATGTCCTCGGCAACACAGCTTGCAATCACGTGAGAAGCCATAAAACAGCCGCCTGGTTTCCACAGCAAGTCATTGAGTCACCGCTTGATCTGCAAGATAAATTGAAATCGTTGCAAGAAACAACTTCTCAACATTAAATTTTCACAAGTAGGAAATAAGATCAGAATAAACAGGACAAGTTGTGTCTCACAGGTTTCTGAGAACTCATAGAACATAAATTCTGAGCTTACAGATACTATCATCTATGTTATAGGCGTTGTGGCATGTTGTTATTTGGCAGCCCTCAATGTATGGCACGTTGTCACGCCCGCACAGGTCTGCTTTAAGGTCCATCCTCCTGCAACTATCTGGAGCCCCAGAGCGGGGAGGACACTAGGGCCCAAGCCGGCAGTGGGAAGCGGAAGTTCATAGCCCAGGTCTTCTTGTCCTCCGCAGGTCAGGCTGTGTTCAATGTAGAGAATGCTTCAGGATACGTACATGGCTCATTGCTTAGAATGTCTGGAACAGTGACAATTCAACAGACCAGGTGCCACAACTGCCCGCGCCCGCCAGCAAACGGCAATGAAAAGTGCCAAAGCACGTCTTCACGCCCGGAGATTTTAATCTCTTACTTATAAACCCCCCTACAGGAAAAGAACAAGTAGGGCAGCGGCCTGCGACAAGAGGCTCTCTACAACTAGAAATTTGCGCGCCCTCCCAGAGATATTGAATCAATCAAGTGCCGGAGGAGGTGTTCTTAATTGGAGGTCAACATACATTAAATAAAATGGGAGGTCAATAGCATGAACGCAGGAAGCCATGAACATGATTCAACAAGTTAGACAAGGAGCAGAACTTCCTTAAGACCCTGCAAGTAACCCAGAAAAGCGGGAGGATGCCGTGCACCATCCAAGCATGTCCTTCATGCCGTGGGTCATGGACGGCAAAGTCTCCGGATTCCTATGAGGCCCCAGTATTGTTGGAATCAAAGGGGGAGCGGACTTGAGATCTCTATAGAATGGGTTTCAAAGAGGTGCGTGCGAAGACGGCACCGTAGGGACTCGGCTGCCAGTCTAGAGTCCGCACGTGTCTGCCCCGCCCTCATTCTTGCGGCACTTCGTCCCATGTGACTTGGGTTTTGAGTCTCGGATGGTATACTTAGTATATATACACCACCACCACCACCGAGACTCCTCAATCTCAAAATGGAAACATCATATACATATATGTTTCTATACTCTCAAACTTGGTAGAGAACGGTCTCTGGAAGAAGTATGTGATCACCCAAAAGTCATCTCTTCGTGAGAATCCAAAGCCTCGGCTATGGCAAATGCCGCTCAGGGGCTCCAGTGGTTCAGGCACGGCCAGATACGGCCTGGCCCAGGGTCTCTCTGTTGGTTGGTGGATCCGCCTTCTGGAGGGCGAGCTCTACGACTTTCCGGCTCTGGGGTCGAGAACAAAACAGAACAAACACAAGCACTTCAACACGAAACTCGAAGCAAAGCGCGTCTGGAGCGACCTCTTCTCCTCGTACTGCAGCGCCTGCATCTCCCTGTCCTGGCCGCCAGCGGGGCATTACAGCTTTGGCATTCAGGGCTCTACAAAGTCCGAGCCCCGCCAGGCTGGCACATAAGTGAGCGTTCTCTACATACAGGCCTCAATTTTGTCCTGCTTAACGAGTGCAGTGGTTTAGAGGAAAAGCCCATGTACGACACATGTTACATGTGTGTTGCCAACCATCCCTGCGGGCGTCTTGTTGGCAGGAAGCCTGGACAATCTGCAATCCTGAGCTTAGGTGTAAGTTTCAGTGTGTCGGTCGAGAGCCGAACTTGTTGCGCCGTTGCATCCGGGCTTTCAGGGCCAAGCTTCAAGTGGGTTCGAGGCACACGGGAAGGTGTCGTGTGGGATGTCTGGGCTGCGACCACCTGCTGCCATCTTATGGCCAACCAGGGTCCTCAGAAAAGGTTGCTTTGCCCGTGGGGTCTGGGACCCAAGCATCCTAAACGCTACCACAGGCCAACAGGAGGCAACACAGAAACAGCAAAAGCGACCAGGTGGGAGATCCTGCAGACTAGACTCCTGACCTCTTAAGAACATGTAGCAACTTAAGTTGACAGTGAACTATCAGACGACAAAGCCCGTAACAGCCTTCAAGAACATCGCAACTGAAGTTGCAAGGTCCGATCCTCACCATAGCGGGCGCCGACCCACCAGGAGTAGGGATTCGTGAGCTTCACATGGTCGTAGTCCTTGAACCCCCAGCTGTGGGTGGGCCGGGGGGGACTGGAAGTCACTGGAAGGCTGGCGGGCTTCCTCAAACGCGGTGATGTGTTCACGGATTGCAACCAGGGATCTTTCTGGAGCATTTCGGCTGGAGTTTCGGGCCAGGACAGGGAGATTCGAAGCTGAAAGGTTTTGAAGGATTGTCGCACTAGCATTCCCTGCCATTCGACAGACACTTGAAAAGGCATCAGAACTCGATTTTTGAGACAGCACTGAGTGCTAGGCCATCCAGAAGGCCAGCTGCACTTGCAACCTGTGGAGCATGGAGCTCAGCGTGCGAGGAAGTTGAGGGTGCCGGGGTTTGGGTGACAGCTTTAGAGCTACAGAGTTCCGAACATCACGCAAACACAGCCCGCCCACACTCTGGATCACGCTGCGACCACAGCAGTGGGGAAAATGTGCCGTATGAGAGTATAAGGCGCGCGCACACAACCTGAAGATCGAACAAACGATCGACTCCAGACGGAAACTGCGGTAACAAATCAAGTGGAAACATATTATGATGTACTGCCATCGCACTCGGCCTCCCCCCCCCCCGACCATTCCCACCCCTCCGCCTCCCTTCTCAACCCTTGAGCTCTGAACCGACAAAGCCTTGAGCTAGTTTATCGACTGTCTTTATACATGCATCCAGGCCGAGAGGCCACTCGGGTTGTGCAACCTGCTTGTTCTTCAAGGCGTCGCTCTCAATCATCCCCATCAAGTCGCCTGGGACGTCCGCGGCATATCAGACTGCCTTGAGCAAAGAACTTACTGATACAGGGTGAGCATGTTTGCCCTGAAGAAGATTGCTTCGAGAAGCCTTCCCAACACTGCCCTTATTGCAAGGGGATCTCACTATTTGAGGGTCTTTTTAGGAACCCTTATCGTAAACCCAATCTTGTCCAAACCAAGAGCCCTTTGGCCCTGCAGGGTGGGGCTGCGCAGCAGATCCGCAACACTCTTCCCTAAACCACCCGAGGCTCCAGAACCCGCCCTTGACTCTACATCTTTACTGCAAATCCCTTCACATTTCGCCCCGAAGGGAAAGGCCTCACCCAGACACCCAGCCCATCCCAGCCAACTACACGACAGAAACGAAGCAGCTCGATCGACATCTGAGAAACCCCCTCTATTGTCTTGGGAATGCGCTGAAGCCATAGTTGAGACCACCTTCCGTCAAGTCCATGCCTCGGTGCCCAGTGAAGGGTGGAGTTTAGGGCCTCTGAAGTGTTAAAGGGTTTGTACGGGTTTGCGCGACGCAGCTCTCCAGGTTGTCTGGGAGCTGCTGGGAGCTGCCATCCTTGCGCACTGGAAGACCGGGCTGCAAAGCCCGAATCTCATCTGAACTGCTTGAATTCGCAACCCATGAACCCTGCAGAAAAAAAAAAAAAACGAGACCTGAGTTCTGTACTGGGCCTCCAGTTTCGAGTCCGACTTGGCTGTCTTCGAGTCTAGAGCTGCATCCCCTGAAAACCCCCAAGCCTCAAAGCTCGCAAGGTGTCAGGCTTTAGCAAGCCCTGCACCCTCAAAAAGAGTTTTTTGCCTGGCTTGCTGGATTTGAATCTTGCAGTGGCCGCTGAACCACCCTGAACACTGGATGCAGGTTCTGGGCCTGAGGGTTATTTAAGTAATTCTTGTGTGGTTGAAGATTTGGCCGCTTAGCCATAACTCAAACATCTGCCTTCAACATCAACCACCCCGTACCACCTCCCTATGGCTTACAAAGGTCTGGGAGTAAACAGCTCTAACTTCACCCTCCCGCCAGGAGCCCCTGGCCCAAGAAATTGGGACGTACTTGGAGACGCTGGTTGGCCACAACCTGTCGCGATTTGAGGTTGAAAAGCTACGGTTGTAATGGGGCCTCGTAGCCTCTCTCATCACAAACACTTAATTAGAGATACTACGGAGGCTTGGAACTTGAGGATGGGCTTCAAAGTCTACAAATGTTTGAGAACTGAGTTCTTTGACCTAGGCCAAACCCTTTGCCTCTCCCTTAGCACCGACTTCTTCGAGACCCCCCAGGGCGCACCGGGAACGCCCAGCCAAAGAGCTCCAGCTTTTCGAACTCGTGCTGCTGGTAGAGCCTTGCCAGCTTGGAGTGTAGATGGCTCTCGAGTTCTTCGTCTCTCTTTTTTGGGGGGTCAGGGCCGAGAGTAGACTTGGACTTGCGTTGCTCGCCGCGGCCATGGAATGAACAACTCTTGCTCAGGTGCTGGCCCGGTATCCAGGTTCGTGACGGTGAGCTGTCGCAAGTGAACCTGCAACAACCGCAGTTTCAGCAAGGTTTCGGCTCAGATCCGAAGCCATGCGCCCAAGATAATTCAAAATGTGGGTGCCCCGGAGATTCTCAAAATCCCAATGTAGGACAAGCAGTCACCCAAAGCGCCAGATCAACCATGGCTTGAAACACCAGTCAGAAACGAGCAGAACACCCGACCACCGTCTGCCATCGGAACTCTCAGGGCCTCCTGCGGCTCCGGCCAGGCGATGTTCAGCTTCCGGATGGGCGTCGTGCAGGTCATGAAGGTGTGGTTCCGGACTGTGAGCAAGCCGCACGCAACAATTGATTGCCAGCAGCTTATGCTTCTCACTCTGTCATTTGCAAGTGTGACGGCACTGACGTCAGTTGCTTCTCGCAGTTCGGTGTTGAGGGAAGAAGGCATAAGCCCAAACGCTACATTACTCGCACGAAGTACCTAGGTTTACTCCCTAATTCAGCTTTTCAAGAGGTCGGCCCGGACACTGTTCCTGTCTAGTCTTCTCTTGATACGAAGCTGGGGATGGCGAGTCTCGATGCGCTGCCATGTCGATGCGCTGCCAATTTGGTTGTTTTTTGCTGTTGCCACGAGGTCACCCGAGCTCACGGTGCCTCGGTGCTGAAAGATGCCGGTGTCTGTCTTGAAGATTGACGGCTCGTCAGACATCATGCCCGTAGAGCTGTACCTTGGCTCGGGCTTGCATCCTGCCCGTCAAAAAGACCTCCCCGCCCAATGTTCTGCTGAGACCGAGCTGCAATGTCGTCTCCGTCTCGGTGCCATCCTCGGTGGTGTTGAACCTGAGATGCTGACCATTTCGGCACGTGATTGCACTGCCTTTGTGGCATTTCGATCTTGAGAACGGCAGCACTAAGCCACCAAGATTGTGACCACGCTACAGGCCAAATCCGACCCCTCCAAATGCAATACCTACTCAAGGACCTACAACTGCGGAGCAACGCGTTTGCCGGCCAGACACAGAACTGTCGTGTAGACACAGTCCGGATGGCCGAGGTTGAACCTCTCCGGCAGATGGTGGAGCTCAGCACTATCGGCTTCAGTACACAAAGGCCGTAGTGCCATAGAGCTTAAGCCTTAAGCCTTAAGCTCAGCTCAAGCTCTTGGGCTCACAGAGAACTTGGGTTGAGTTGGGAAGCGTCCCCTCGGATGTTGGAAGGTCTTTGCGAGGTTTTGGAGAGTGGGCAAAATGAGCAATGCGATGAAAACGGGCCTTTAGCGATCAGAAGGAGACACCCACCAGGAGCAGGTGGCATTTCTGGCACCCTGAGAGGTGTCCTTCGACACAAATCCCCATGTCTACAAGCCCCCAAAGCCCTGAGCTCGACTTGCCTTCCCACGAAATAACAAATCCGCGAAGCCCGGGACACTTATGTCGGGATACAGCTGACGGGTTTGGTAACCGTAGGGTTTGGTGCCACCCTTCCTCTGGAGACCGGCAAGCAAACCTCCCAGAAACAAGCCACTAGACGTCAACACACGGTTCAGCAGCGGGCGTGTCGGCCCAAGTGGTGTACCTCAATCCCCGCGCTCTGAGGCAGTCTTCGGAAACTTTGGGGTGTCCAGCTTTGGAAAATAAAACTGTTGGATGTCATAGGCAATACCATTGAACGGTCTCCACGTTCGACCATCTGTGGATTCGGTGCCATTCTCATCGCCTCATCGAAATCCGACGACACCCACAACCCAATCCGCTTCAGCGCCTGCAATTCTTCAGAATGAGTAGGCTACTCAGAAGGAGATAACCCTCAAAAAACAACCGCAAAAGTGTACTCCAACCCAGTGCCCCAAAGCCCTGAAGCGACACAAGCCCTCATTTGCTTCCGGGCATGGTGCGAGTTCGGTGTTCCGGTCAGCGTGCCATCAAGATCCCAGTAGACTTCCTGGAGAGACTCGGGGGTGTTTCTGGGGCCCAAGGCTTTGCTCGATCTCAAAGAAGTTACAGCTCCTTGGTTCTCTGAGAACCCAGTCTTGGACTACACTGTTGGGGGATATGCGAGTCGAGGCGCTTGAACTTCTTCGAGCCGCGCGTAGAGCAGTGGTAAAACTAAACGCTTTGAACCCCAAACCTCTAGCGATACCCGCGTGGTGTTTGTGAATTGGACAATTAGGGTCTCGAACTTCCCTGGAAAATGTGGCAGTAAGGCTTGAATATGATGCTTCAGGCATGCCTTGGAGGGAGCAGCTTCACAAGTTCCAAAAACATCAACCTAGTTTTACGAAACACTCCCGACAATGATCAACGCCCTAACCCGAACAGAGTGTCGAGCCATGTAGACCCTGTCTGCCTGTGCCCCCCGACCTTCTTGTAGACCCTGATCCTCCTCGTAACATTGATGAAGCCTGCACAGCTCGACCATTTCGAGGTGGGGGAGGGGGCCCGGAGGGGGTTTCGGGGGGGGGGGGGGTGAGATAAGGG
The DNA here is from genome assembly GCA_905221605.1 of Symbiodinium natans. Classification (NCBI taxonomy): domain Eukaryota; class Dinophyceae; order Suessiales; family Symbiodiniaceae; genus Symbiodinium; species Symbiodinium natans. Next base: position 105,773 of record CAJNDS010002726.1, on the reverse strand, counting down.
GGCGGGGAGGCGCAGTGAAGATGCGGTGGTTACCCTGGCTAGTTGACTTAGAGGGGTGTCACTTTGCCCACATATTCCACACGAAGCCTGCGCAGCTTAAGTACCCGAGTCGCACCAGCAAAGCGTCCTTCACCACCCTCATACAAGTCATCGACCTTGCAACCAACCTGCAACCTCAAACCCTCATCTCGGACACTCCTGAGCCTATAAAACCGAACTACCCTGAGTACCAAATCCAAGAACACTTTTGACGCAGTTTCCATCTCCAAGCTGAGCCGCTGAGTCCGGAGAAGCGGTAGGTATGAACACCCTGGCGCCACTTCACGAACGACCTCAGAGCACGAGCGCTTCAGGTTTTGGGGACTCTACGTTGGAGATGTAGCCGCGGTCGCACAGTGGATGGCGTGGGGCTTAGCTTGCATGTAGGTGCTAGGGACGAATGCTATGACAGCATAAGGCATGGGTTTGGGATTCAGGCTTGCATTCGTTCTGAAAAGGTGCGAGCTGTGGGTGTGCTCGCGCGTGCGTGAATAGCAAATAACCTCAGAACGCCGCCAGCATTTCGCGCAGCCCTTGAAGACGGGAACCTGTGGCAGTCCATGGTCTCGTCTCGTTCGGTTTTGCTGTTCAGGATGAGAGTATTGTTGCATGTAGTTGAAGTTACTTATTGCATATTGTATGCCCACTCCATTCCCCGCCCGAAAAAAAGTGAAGCAAAACAACGGAGCACGGAGCATGGGCAAGACTCGACAAGCGCTCCGACGCCTTGCCAAGGTTTATCCACATTGAGTCTGTCACCAGGAACTGCTCGTTTTGCGGCAGCAAGATGGACCTCTGGCGAGGCTTCGACACATGAGTTGGCGTTGGGGGGGCTGGGGGGGCTGGGGGGGGTTGGGGGGGGTTGGGGGGGGTTGGGGGGGTTGGGGGGATTGGGGGGGTTGGGGGGGTTGGGGGGGTTGGGGGGGTTGGGGGGGTTGGGGGGGGGGGTTGGGGGGGGTTGGGGGGGTTGGGGGGGTTGGGGGGGTTGGGGGGGTTGGGGGGTTGGGGGGGGGTGGGTGGGTTGGGTGGGGGGGGTTGGGGGGGGTTGGGGTTGGGTGGGGGGGTTGGGGGGGGGTTGGGGGGGTGGGGGGGTTGGGGGGTGGGGGGTTGGGGGGGTTGGGGGGGGGTGGGGGGGTGGGGGGGGGTTGGGGGGGTTGGGGGGGGGTTGGGGGGGTTGGGGGGGTTGGGGGGGTTGGGGGGGTTGGGGGGGTTGGGGGGGGGGGGGGGTTGGGGGGGTTGGGGGGGGGTGGGGGGGGTTGGGGGGGTTGGGGGGGGGGGGGGTGGGGGGTTGGGGGGGTTGGGGGGTTGGGGGGGTGGGGGGGGTGGGGGGGGTTGGGGGGGGGGGTGGGGGGTTGGGGGGGTTGGGGGGGGGGGGGGTTGGGGGGGTGGGGGGGTTGGGGGGGTTGGGGGGGTGGGGGGTTGGGGGGGTTGGGGGGGTGGGGGGGTGGGGGGGTGGGGGGGGGGGGGGGTTGGGGGGGGTTGGGGGGGTTGGGGGTTGGGTGGGGGGTTGGGGGGGTTGGGGGGGTTGGGGGGGCGGAAGGGTGGGGAGGGGTGGGATCGTGCGAAGCTTTGGGGTCTGGGGATTGGGGTTCAAAGTCTTAGGGTGTCTCAGGCTCTTTGCCGCTGCAGCTTTACAATATGAATAGTATGCGTGCTTATGCAAACAGCTGCAGAACATGTCACTTTAAAAAATATAAATATTTATACTGAGAATATTGATACTAATAATCAAAATCATAATAAGAAGAATAAGAATTCTTAATCGTTTTGTCATGGTTATTGTTCTGCGTGTTGCTATTGCTATTGCTTTCTTATTCGTATATTTTCTGATGATGATGAGGGTGATGATGATTATTATGATTATACCTATCATTACTGTAAGCATTATTATTGTTACTTTATTGGTATTAGCCAACAGGCCCCATAGGTCATTCAACTCAAAGCAAGAACCCTCTCCCCCCTTCCGCCCCAAGAGAGAAAAGAACAACCAGACTCCATGGCGCGAACCCAAACCCCGAAACCCACAAGTCCAAGGCTGCTGCTGGCCCATCTTTGACTCTTTTACATCCAGATTCTGTGGCAGGACGCCCACAAAGACGCTGTCCTCACCAGGATGAAGCTTGTGGGATTTGCCGGGGCATCTTCAGACTTCAGGTTCAGGGTATGAAAAGTTATTGAATAGCCCACAGTACGGGCTCATATTTGGTTTTGGGGGTTTGGCATTCCGGCACCCTCTAGATCTGCTCTCCCGATGACAACCGCACCTTCATTGCAAGCGTGATCTAGTCTCACAGCACTTCACGGCAAGGGGCTCTGGGCATGCTACAGGATTTCACGACTTCCAAATAAACCCAAGGCACGAAGCTTGGTACCCCAAGCTCAGAACAAAAGAAGCCTTTCCAAACATCTCTCTCTCTCTCTCTCTCTCTCTCTCTCTCTTTCTATCTTTTCTATTCAGGATTCTTGGCGGACGCATCTGTATGGAAGAGCTTGAACCTAAGGGTTCTGTCAAGCAGTCCGAGCCTTGATGTGCGGAATTCCTGAGAGTTCAGGTCGAGGGGGGGGATGCGGGGGGCAGGGGGGGGTAGCCCATACTTGCCACACTCACATGTGGAACAAACACAAATCTTCGCCTCGCGGTCCACCGCAAACGTTCAAAAAGCAAAGCTTGTCTACGAGTCTGCAACCAGTCTCAACTTGGATGCATAGCCCCGTTCTCTCTGTTCACACGGGGGGGGGGGCGCTTGGAGCTTTTTGAGTGCGTAGGGCTCAAGAGATGCTTGTCGCTTTCGCTTGTGTCTGTTGGTGGGTGGGGTGCTTGGGAAAAGTGATCATGAGAACAGGCTCACTCACTGACTGACCAGATCATTAGGAATCAGAACGCGGCAACATTCTAATTGGGGCTGCTGTTACAATACTTCCGGAAGGTTTTTGCAAAGAAAGCCGACAACCCCAAAGCCTCGACGGCTTAAGACCCCTTTCAACAACCTTCTCAAAGAAACCACGGAATCTGCTGACAGCGGGCCGACCCACTCCGTCTCGTACCTGCAGGTGGTTGTTGCTTGTCTATCCTGTGCTTGAAGGACGTAGCAAGAAAGCGTTTGCTGAAGTATCTGGGTGTGCACAGAGGACTTGGAGACAAGATGAAGGCTCTAGATTCGCTCGGGTCGGGCCTATCTTCTGTGACGATTGGGCTCCATGCTGATGAGTCAGGAAATCGACTCATGCCAGCCTCGAATGAACCTGAAAACTGAGCTGCAAACCTGGCTCGTTGCAAGGTGTAGTATGGGTCAAAAGCCCCACACGCCAACATGTTACAGTACTAGATTCACTAGATCCCTGTAAGCAACACCACCACCCTGGAGCGCACTCAAAGCCTCAGCAGTTTCAGCAACCTATTCACTGGTTTGCATGCAGATGCACGAATTCCTCGCCAAAGTCGCAGCAAAGCAATCTCGAAAAGAGGCCAAAAAGTATCGGGTGGTCCAAATGAGGCAGTTGGGCGGTTACTGACGGACTGTAACCCTTGTCAATCTGTAGCCGCAGAACCTTGAAGAGTGTTAACAGAGCCGACTTCAACCTCCATCATCTCCGCACTTACAGGCATCCACGTCTAACCGTCGAACCGAGGCACTTGTTGCCGTGGCTAGCGCCGGTTTTCCGCATGAACTTCACTGCGAAGTAGTCTTGCCTGGAGACGTGGTGCTTCGGGATTTTGCAACTCGAGCATCCGCTTTTGAGGGGCTTGCAGTGCTTCGTCACATCTGTAAAGCCTTCCGCGAGGCTTTGGGCATTGAGAAGTTTAGTGATTGCTTTCAAAGCTTTCAGACAAAGACCCACTGAGTCACTGAGTCACTGAGGCCAAGGCCCGCCACTTTCCACAGCCGTCACATGGTGGTTGTGGACAGAGCCCATCTGGAAGAAAAATGCTCTCCGAAACCCTCATGTTCACACTAAGCTCGGTGCTCTTGCAATTTCAATGTGTGTAGAGCCCTTGCCAAAATACTCAAGCTCTTAAGCGGCCACTCTTGGTTCCTCGTTCTTGCTGTTGAGGGGGAGTTCTCGCGCTTTCAAACTCGGGCTTGTGGGAATACATCGCATGCTGAATACTCAGGGGCCGGCCGCCATTGCATTGTAGCAGGCGCGTCCGATGCCCCAGCCTGGGTCCACGGTACTTCAAAGCTTCCCAGAAGCTCTTCAGCTGACAATCACTGACGTGGCCCTTTGAGCTTTCAACGTCTAAGTGCTCCGGGAAGTACAAGAACAGGATTGATGATAAGGGGTCTATGGAGCTTGCGCACTAATGGCCCATTGAGTTGTTGGACCGGTCCTGGGCCGAAGCCGGCAAGAACACAAATCAACAAATACTCCAAGTCCGTTTGGACTCATGAAGAAAACCCATCAGCTTGGCACTGCGACTTGTCACTGTTTCCCCGAAGACATGCAGCTGCACGAGAGGAGGGACCCCCAGAAGGGCCATCTCATTCTTGAAGGAGTCGCCATAACTTATGGCGACTCCTTAAAGCGATGTCGCTCTCAGCTTGCCCATACAAAGTTATAAGCCCTACACGATGTGATGACTCACATTCTGAATCCCATTATTCCTGAAGCTTCGCCCTGAACACTGACCCCTAAAACCTCTGTGCACTCGGGCCGAGGCGGCCGACGCGCAGCGCTGAAAATCATTGCAGTCGTTCAAGTGCAAGGGTTGCTCAGACATGTATCTGTAGTTTACGTATATTGACCATGTGAAGGTTTCGTAGGGTACTGTAGTTGGATTGCCTGGGGGCCCCTGATGGCGGTTCAGCTACCTCAAGCCCCCAAACCCCTACCACTAGCTTGTTTTATCCCACAACTGAACAGACTACTGAGGCTTCAAACACTTGAGAAACCAAACCCGAAATCCATGTCTCGAAAGTCCTCGGGCATGAGCCCTAAGTCCAAGTGCACGGCAGGTCGTGTTGAACAGAATCTGAGGATTTTCGTCGCTGTCGCCGTTGCAAGGCTCCTGGATTGCTCGAAAGCCAACGTGTTCTGCTCTGAATCTTCAGGTGGTTTAGGGTTTGATAATGCAGATGAAGGCTTGTGGCTTGGAACGGTGCCGATGGGTGATAGGGCTTGGCGTTAGACGGCAGCTAGTGCCCCGGCAAGGTCAGTTGGGGCTGCAGCGCCGCACAGTTTACATGTTCTTTGCACAATGTTTTCTATTCTTCCCGTGTGGAAAGCCTGGGCGGGGCTGGCCTGACCAGACTAACCCTGCCCCTAATACTAAAACCGTCCCCCCCCCCACCCCCCCCCCCCACCCCCCACCCCCCACCCCCCCCCCCCCCCCCCCCCGCAATTCGGAAAAATATTTGAAATTGGGGGGGGCCTAAACCCTAAAACCTGAAATCCGAAGCCTAGTGGCTGCGACCTGTAGGGTTTGGGGTTGCGGGTTTAGGGTTCAGTTGGGGGTTTCGCCTTAAGCCCTAAACCCGAATTAAACCCTCTGAGCCCTGAGCCCTAAACCCTGAAAATCCAGAGCCTTTAGCCCTAAACCCTAATTGAAAACCCTAATGGCTCAACTCCAGGGCGGAGGCCCTCAACCCCCCCTAATTCTCAAACAGGTTTAGTATTGGGCTGAGTGCGGGAGGGTCCGGGGAAAAAAAGTAAATAAAATTAGGGTGGGGTTTGGAATTCGGGGGAGGGGATTAAAACTATTGAGACGGTTTTTGCCCTACTATGTGCCCAAGTCCTTGCGTGGGAACCACTCCAAGTAGACTCGGATGCAGCTGCCTGACATTGGTTTGTCGCTGTGGGGGGTCTCAGGAGCTCCTGCAACGACATGGCGAGTGATTCTTGGTTGAGTTTTGAGCTGAGGTTAGGGGTTGCAAGCTGAGGTTCACGCGAGCTGCTACCCTGCTTCTCCCCTGGCCGTGGCCGTGCCTGGAAGGTGATGGCATCGGTTTCGGCTCCATTCGCCGATGCGGTCGCCGATGGGGCAAACCGTATCCTTCAGCATTCAGGATGGCTCAGAGGGTTCGCACTCAGGGCCCTGTCGTATGCATGTGTGTGTGTAAATGATATTTGCATAGATGCAAAAGACTGATGCTGTTGGCATACAGGCCTTGTAGACGTCCATGGAATGCGAGATGGGCGTGCCTGGCCTGAGCATGAGAGAGTTCAAGTCAAACGGCTTTGCAGCCACATAAGACGGAATGTATTGCAGCGTCAGTGCTTCTTGCTTTACAATCAACGTACCACAGCGGCTGTGGGGCATAACGAAGCACACGTGCTGCTGCAGGGAATGCGACTACAGTAGTGGCTCACATGTGCATCAGAGGCCGTCCAAATAAACCCGAATACCGTATACCGATATGAGGCGCTGGAAGACTGGGTGCCGAGAGTCAGAGGCTGGAAGCTTTGCGTAAGGTTGGCGGTTTGGGCTGTAGTACATCCCGACTTAAGGGGATTCGCGAGGCACAGCTCCCACCAGTTTTTGGCTTATATTCATCGCTTTCTGAAAGCTCCACACCCCAAACTGGCACTTCCGAGGCTGCGGGCAATTGGAAATACCAGCCATCGGAGCCAGTGACTGCCACCTGACGAGGCGTTGCTTAACAGACACCAATCGAAGAAGGCAAGGACAGGCGAGCACACGCACACACCCACACAACTTTAAAAAACAACCACACACACACACATATATATATATATACATATATATATACAATACACACACACACATGCTAGTCGGTCGAGCCATCCTCTACGCCTCCAAACCTAGGAGTCAAGCCCCCACCCCGAGCTCTCGACTCTAGGCCAGGTGGGGGCCGAGTGTTGAAACAGTGAGTCGGACAATGAGCGAGGTGAGTCCAAAAGCGGCCCGGGGTGGGTCGGAATAAAGGCCCCCTAGTCAGAAAACACGAAACGGCGAGTCGGAAAATGTCGAGAAAACTTTCACAGGCACAGCTTGGCATCTAGGAAGCTAAGCCCGAAGACTCAAAACCGGAAAAGACATTGACATAAACCCTGAGGCGTAAAACTCAAAACCCTACCCTAAAAAATGCCGAACCCTAAATTCCCTAAAAACCCGAAAAGCCCAAAAACACGAACCCTGAAAACCCCAAAATCCCTAAGCCTAAAAACTCCTAAACGAAAAAAACTTAAAGGCCTAAAGCCCTAAACCCTCTCTCTCTCTCTCTCTCTCGCTCTCTCTGTCTCTCTATGTCTCTCTCTCTGTCTCTCTCCGCCAGATGCGCTCACCCATTGCAAGCCCTGCCAGCACTTTGCCCCGGCTGAGCCCCCTGGCGTTGTCTCGCCAAACGTTGTTGGGAGCCGCGGTCCAGAAGCCAGCAGGTTCCTCACGTGGACTCGTTCGGCGAAATGGTGAACCCTCTTAATCGGCGGGCTTTGCTCTGGCTGAAGCTCTGGCTTGAGGCTACAGAGGCTATGGGTCTGCGCCGAGAAGCCTTACATTCTTCAACACATCTTGAAACCACAGCCGCCATTTAGATCCCCAACCCCTATGCACCTTTACGGCCAAAGTTGACCACTGCAGCCCTGCCTGATCACTCTCCAACATGCCGGACAGGAGAGGAATGGCGCCGACCTGGAATTTGGGAAGGTCTTTGATCTACAGAGCGCTGCAGGGCTGGTACCCCCTAGTTTTTGCTCTCTGCCAGAATCGTCTTTCTGGAGGATCTCCAGCGGATCCCTTCTTTGTTTTCAGGCAGCTTCTGCTGAGCAGGTGGCAGTTGCTGGCATCAGCGAAAGGGTGTGGCCGAAAGCCGTAGAATCCGCAGAATCGTAGGAGGAGGCGCGGCGACTTGTGTCGGAGCTGGGCCCCTCGCTGCCAGGTTGCCCTCGATGATGTTGTGCCTCGCGTATTGAGTTGGACTGAGGGCTATGGGCCATTGTCATGCACCATGCACAGACTTGGCCCAATGCGTGTGTTCTCAAATATCCCCATTAAATGTCAATTACTGAACTTGCCAGAGACCAAGAAGCTTTTGTCTAGAGTCATAGAATAAACCAATTGCACCTGGTTCCAGTAGACCAGGGCTACGACTACGACATCCTACAACCCCGTAGTTTCGCTTGTCGGCATCGGAAAGCGAAGGTGTGGAGGTCATGCTGAACATCGAAGGCAGGGGCGAGGCACAGCCATGACCGTGTGCAGCAAGCCGAAGCTTTAAGGGCCCAGCTTCTCCATACCAGTCTCCACAAAGAACCTTGGAAAGCTGCATATCTCAAGATGGTGAGGCGCTTAGTATTCTGCATCTACGTTTCGCCGGAGTCTGGGCCAACATGCCACTAAAATGCCAGCCGTGGCCATTAAACTCAGATCCTGTGCAAGCCCTGAACAAGACGAAGAAAGATCGGCCATTCCAAAACCGAAAGCGCCACCGCACCATCAGCATCCATCAGCCCTAAGTCGCCTAGTCGCCTAGGTCTCACAAGCTCTCAACCTTATGAACTCTTCAGGAAAGCATGACAGCCGCTGTAAGGCCAGCGAATCTGGAGCCCCACTGTACGGGGCTCACCAGACAGAACGTCGTGAGGGGCAGAGCCCGCAACAAAATGCTGAAAAATATGTGTCGGGAACCTGTTTAATTAAGCTTGTGGTCTGACTGGGCGCTCCTGTCAACCTCGAGATTTGTTAGTTGTTACTTGTCGGCTTCTTTCTTGAGGACGGACTGGCAGGTTTGGCTGCTCTTTGATGTCAAACTTCCAACCTTCAATTTTGCTGAAGTCACGCGTCCAACGGCGCATACAGTATCTTTCGAGTACATGAAGCATAATTCTGCATACTGAATGACCTGTCATGAACTTCATGAGGATTGCATAGGACTTGATGGCAGAGGGGCATATGGCCAATGATGTCAAAGGCCACGTTGCCCTTCACGTGCACGTAGCTTGTAGCGTGAATCGTCAAAGCCTCAGGCGCAGGAGCACGACGCAGCACACGACATCAGCATAACCATGACCACGAAGCTGTGCAAAGGCTACTGAAGCGGTCTTCCTTGATGAGCACACCGACCGAAACATGCAACAACAAGGCAGCCCATGAGGCTGTGTGAGTTGCGGCCACTTTGTTGGCAAGTCCCTTAGACCAACCGCAGAGCCGCGATTGATCTGGATCCAACTGTACGTTGATTCCTTTTCCTGAATTCGTCCACACCGCCCACATCCCAAGGCCCAAGGTTCCACCTCAAAGTTTCCAAACCCCCGTTGCAAAGTTGCGACACATTTCCGTGGGGTTTATGAAGCTCAGTTCAGAGTTTCGGATGCCACATATATAGCTTCCCTACGAAATACCTTCCCTGTGTCACAATCCCTGAAAGCTCCAGAATGCAGAAGCCCCCCAAGACTTCTGGCAAGGTGCACGCTGGAAGCTGTGGTGGATGGAGTTGTACCGCGCGTAGCACGACTGCCCGTAATCCTGGTGGGGCCGCACTCTGTTGGGGACCAACATTCTCATCAAACAGACCCGAACATATGTGTGTACTAAAGTTTTGTGCTGTGCACGACTGTTACTTCTGAAGGCGGCGCACAAAACAAAATTGAAATAAGAAAAAGACTGGCCACGGATACCACCTAGAGAACAGGATTTTGCATGTCGAAACTTCCCTCGGCATTATTTAGCCACTGTAGACACTGTATTCTTTCAACCTGAATCCAAAGCCCCAACAATCGCCGCGCAACCTGGATGATGTGGAAGTGCAGTGGGTACCTGTGGCAGCCCGCGCCACCGCGCAACTCCGCAACTGTTTGGGAGGGCAAGGTGTGTACATAATATATATATATATATATATATATATACATATATATATATATGTATATACTCAACCCTGAGCCCTGAACCCAAACCCCTTGCGGTTGAAGTACCCACACAGTCGATGTACGCCAGATCCCCAGATGCAGAAAAGGGCGGCACCAGGCTTTGTCGACCCTGCCTCGAGCCTTCCGTATAAACGCCTGACCAAGCACACCGAAAAGCCAGCCTGGACATCTCGCCTGTCTGTCCCAGGCGGTAGAACCTGGTCGGCTTTGGGATATAGGGGGCTTGATGGGCAGGTTTGCGGGCTGCAAGCTGAAGCGTTACTGCCGCCCATCTGGGAATCCATCGTCTGCAGAGCCGTAAATGCAAAGAGCAAGCTGCACAACTACAGCAGGCAACTTCGTAAGAAGAGGGTCGCTGAGCTACATTGACGGGAGGTTCAGGAGGTTAGGAGTTCAGGGGGGTGAGGAGGGCTGTGATGCACTTGGAGGCCAATTGCGGTTGTCGTTGCTTTCTAGCCATCGGTGCAGGATAATATATATATATATATATATTGGGACTGGGCTGTAACACGTTTCCTTTACAGGAATTTCAGCCTTATATTTGGGTTCATTTCACTCTTATCTTTTGGGATTTCAATCTTATTTGGGATTTCAATCTTATTTTGGGGCTCATTTCGCTCTTATCTTTTGGGATTTCAATCTTATTTTGGGGTGCATTTCACTCTTATCTATGGGGATTTGAAGCCATTATTATCTCACACATGTACACTTACTTTCACTCCTTATCCTACAGTACCTACTCGAGTCATGGTCCTGTATCGCCCAAGGCCCCACCAATGACCTCAAAATCCACACCAAAAATTAGCCTCCGAAACGGTGCCGGTATGGCAAAAACATCGGTCAGAATTTCACTCTTATTTGGGGGATGATAAGGCTGAAATCTGTCCGGGAAAATAAGGCTGAAATCCTGGGTTCCCCCAAGAAGAGCTCGAGATTTCATTGTTACCCGCGGCCCCAGATTTCACTCTTACCCCGCCCCGGATAAGGCTGAAATATCTGCCTACCTGACACTGGTTTTTGGAGTGCTTTTGGGGCGTTTAGGGCGTGTTTTGGAAGGGCTTTTGGGGCTTGTCGGGCGACTTGTAAGGGCTCGTCGAGCACCTCAAGGAAAGGCTTCGGAATAAGGAGCGACCACGACAAGATACATGACCCCCAAGATAAGGCTGAAATGGCCCCAGGATAAGATTGAAATGGCCCCCAAGATAAGGCTGAAATGGCCCCAAGATAAGGCTGAAATGACCCCAAGATAAGGCTGAAATGACCCCAAGATAAGGCTGAAATGGCCCCAGGATAAGGCTGAAATGGCCCCAAGATAAGACTGAAATGGCCCCAAGATAAGACTGAAATGGCCCCAAGATAGGCCCGATAGAATCCCTGTAAAGAACCTCATCAAAAACGTGATAGAGCTCACCTCCAATATACATATATATATATATATATATATGCTCGCCCCCCCCCCCCCATGATCCACACATTTGGCCTCGGGAAGGGGGTTTTGGGAGGGGGGGGGACTCCAGACTCAGATTTCCAGAAAAAATCTGGAGTATGCCGGACTCCAGACTCCAGATTTCCAGAAAAAATCTGGAGTACCGGGGTGCCGGACTCCAGACTCCAGATTTCCAGAAAAAATCTGGAGTACCCCCAGACTCCAGACTCCAATCTGGAGTACCTCCAGACTCCAGACTCCAGATTTCCAAAAAAAATCTGGAGTAACGGGACCTGGACTCCAGATTCTGGAGTCTGTAATCTGGAGTTTGGGGCCGCGGGTACTCCAGATTTTTTCTGGAAATCTGGAGTCTGGAGTCCGGGGCCCCGGTACTCCAGATTTTTTCTGGAAATCTGGAGTCTGGAGTGCGGGGCCCCGGTACTCCAGTTTTTTTCTGGAAATCTGGAGTCTGGGCCCCGGTACTCCAGACTTTTTCTGGAAACCTGGAGTCTGGAGTCCGGGGCCCCGGTACTCCAGACTTTTTCTGGAAACCTGGAGTCTGGAGTCCGGGGCCCGGGTACTCCAGAATTTTTCTGAAAATCTGGAGTCTGGAGTCCGGGGCCCGGGTACTCCAGAATTTTTCTGGAAATCTGGAGACGGGAGTCCGGGGCCCGGGTACTCCAGATTTTTTTTTTGGAAATCTAGTGTTTGGAGTTCGGGGCACGGGTACTCCAGATTTTTTCTTTGGAAATCTAGTGTCTGGAGTCCGGGGCCCGGGTACTCCAGATTTTTTCTGGAAATCTAGTGTCTGGAGTCCGGGGCCCGGGTACTCCAGATTTTTTCTGGAAATCTAGTGTTTTGGGTTTAGTGTGTAGGTTTCAGGGTTTAGTGTTTTGTGTTTAGGGTTGAGTGTTAAGTTAAGGGTTTAGGGTTTAGGGTCAAGCGGCTCGGGAAAAACCCCAAATAAAACCCTAAACTTTGAAACCCTAACAGTAAGCATCTGAAACCCCGACGGGTTTTTGGTTTCAGCTTTAGATTTAGTAGGGCTCGAGGTTCCGGCTTTGGGGTTTACTGTTTAGGGTTTAGGGTTTAGTGTTCAGGGTTTTGTGTCTAATGTTTAAGGTTTAGTTTGACATATGTAAGGTTTAATTCTTGGGTTAAGTGCTTAAGTGTTCAGGGTTTCGTGCTAAGTGTTTGGGGTTTGTGCTAAGGGCTTAGTGTTAAGTTTTTAGGGCTAGTGTTTAGGGTTTAGTGTTAAAGGTTTCGGGTTTGGTTTTTAGGTTAAGGGTTTTAAGGGTTTTACAAAATTAAATGATCTGGGGAAGGCACGGGGGCTTCCCCAGACCATTGACAACTTGAAAAATCCTTCTGCTTAGGGTTTAGGGTTTAGTTTTCAGGGTTTAGTGTGTAGGGTTTAGTGTGTAATGTTTAGGGTTTAGTGTTTAGGGTTTAGTGTTTAGTAAGGGTTTAGTGCTTAAGTGTTTTGGGTTTCGTGTTCAGTGTTTGGGGTTCGTGCTAAAGGCTTAGTGTTAAGCTTTTAGGGTTAGTGTTTGGGGTCTAGTGCTGAGTGTTTAGGGTTCAGTGCTAAGCGTTTCGTTTTTTTTGGGTTGCGGGTTTTTAAGGGTTTTTACTAGTGTTCAGGGTTTAGTGTGTAGGGTTTAGTGTGTAATGTTTAGGGTTTAGGTTTTTAGGGTGTAGTCTTTAAGTGTTTAGGGTTTAGTGTTTAGGGTCTAGTGCTTAAGTGTTTAGGGTTTCCTGTTAAGTGTTTGGGGTTTGTGCTAAGGGCTTAGTGTTAAGTTGTTAGGGTTAGTGTTTAGGGTCTGGTGCTGAGTGTTTAGGGTTTAGTAGTGCTTAAGTGTTTAGGGTTTCGTGTCAAGTGTTTGGGGTTCGTGGGCCTAGTGTTAAGTTTTTAGGGTTAGTGTTTAGGGTCTAGTGCTGAGTGTTTAGGGTTTAGTGTTAAGGGTTTCGGGTTTGGTTTGTTGGATTAAGGGTTTAAAGGAATTTTACTAGTGTTCAGGGTTTAGTGTGTCGGGTTTAGTGTGTAATGTTTAGGGTTTAGTTTTTAGGGTGTAGTCTTTAAGTGTTTAGGGTTTAGTGTTTAGGGTCTAGTGCTTAAGTGTTTAGGGTTTCATGTTAAGTGTTGGGGTTTGTGCTAAGGGCTTAGTGTTAAGTTTTTGGGTTAGTGTTTAGGGTCTGGTGCTGAGTGTTTAAGGTTTTGTGTTAAGGGTTTCGGGTTTGGTTTTTAGGGTTAAGGGGTTTAAGGGTTTTTGCAAGTTTACATGATCCGGGGAAGGCACTGGGGCTTCCCCAGACCATCTAAACTTTTAAAATCCTTAAAATCTTATAAAAATCTTTCAGCTTCTGTTTAAACATTCTCAGGATTATGAAGGTTTTAAGCCTTTTAAGCCTTTTAAAGACCTTAAATTGCTTACGTATTTAAGTGGCTGCCCTTTGCGGATCTTCGAGATTTTTGAAGATGCCTTTGGTCTGAAGAAGCCCCGTTGCCTTCCCCAGACCATATAAATTTTTACAGATCCGTAAAACCCTGAAATTCTTACAGTTGCAAATGGCTGTCCTTTAAAGTTTAAAGATTTTTTGGATGTTCAATTCTAAAATCCGTAACTTCCTTAATTTTGAACGGCTGCCCGTTTTAAATTTTAAGGAATTTTAGACTGTTAAGGGATAAACGTTTCGAGCTTGCTTAAGGGCTTTAAAGCCTTGTAAGATCCTTTAAATCTTGAAAATTTTGAAAGGCTTTAAATACCGTAAAGCCTTTCAAATTTGAAAAGGGCTGCCCCTTTTAAGGACTTTTAAAATTGCAAATGGTCTGGGGTGCCTTCTACAGATCATCTAAATTTTCACAAACCCCTAAAACCCTGAAAAGCCTTAAACTTCTAAATGGCTACCCTTCTAAAGTTTTATGGAGCCGCAATGGAGCCGCAAGACACAAGTTTCAGAAGCAAAATGCACATTAAAAACACTAGTGTTTTTATGGAGGATAATATAATGGAGCTTTTTGTATTCCAGTGCAGTTTTTACTGCATTTTAGCGAGGAAAAAGCAGAAAATCAGACAAAGACGAAGACAGGAAAACCATCGGTGTGGATCATGGGGAGGGGGGGGGGGGGGGGCTAACCATATATATATATATATACATAGATACATATACACATATACATGTATACAGATATGCATACATACATGTATGACTGCGTGCTTCGACGGGTTGCTTGTCCAAGGGTTTGTGATCCGATACAGGCACAGCGGCTCCAGCATCCAGTTCTTCCATGTGTTCAGGAATGGATGTTTGGCTGGGAAGGTGTAGCATGAAGGCTCCTGGGTTCACGGCAGAGCCTGGCGGGTGAACAGTGGAGTTGAAAATGCTAAGATTGAGATAGTTTTATCGGAGCTCAGGCTTTGGCTCCATGCCCCAAGACCAGCTCCATGCCCCAAGGCACTTATATAATGGCCTTAAACTGCAATTCAACTCTGAAGCCGCGACCCCCAAGCCTCGAGGTCATGTCTGGTAAACGAAAGCCTCTAAGAAGCTATTTGCCAACGGGCGTGATTTCCCAGCCTGTAAACACTAAGCCCTGAACCTGAAGCAATATTATGGCCATGTTCATCCCTTCAAGACAACCCTATCACACCCCTTAATTTGGAAGATTGACAAACAATGTTCAGATGCGCGGGAGACGTTGAAAGTCTAAATGACCCCAAGTGTGTACCAGTATACCATTCCCTGGACACTGGAAGCAGACCTGACTCAAGTGCTCTCGACGCCTTTCAGCCCAACTTCCGAGCACCGCACTCGGCGTTTTCGATGCGGTAGATGCCGCCGAAAGCCGCCTCACACAAAGGAAGCGAGAGTCCTCTGGTTTAGGGGCTCGAGTCCAAAAAGCTTTCGGGATTCCAAAGTTGTGCATGTCTTGACCGTCCTGTCGAAACCCTGGGCCTAAACGGTGTAACAAGGACTTTAAAAATCATAGATATAACAAGCAAGGCTAGCAGGCTGTGCAGTAAGGTGTCGGTCAATGCGGGACTCAGGACTTAGAGACCTCCGCCAGAACAAACCCCATTGGCCCATTCACATGCACGGCCCGTAAAGTGCCTGAACCAAGAATTCCATCTAACCAACATGTAACATGTCCATGCACACGCATTCCACTGTTGAAACTAGCCCGAAGCTTCCTCTCTGAGGGCAGAGCCAGCGTGTGACCACCATACATGTCCAGCTCTGAGGTCCTCAGCACAGGGGGTGTTCCTGACGTCGCTTTCGTAAGCGGCATTGCACTGTCGCAAACACAAAGCCTCTTGAAGTGGTGAACTTGGGACCCCATGGAAGCCTGATTCTCACGATTGCCACAAGAAAAGTGTTGGGCAAAGCTGGGCGTTTGCTTGCATTCATGATAAATTTGGTACACAGTGCCAAGCGTACCGACTCGCCTAAACCATGAAACCGGTCCAGGGCCTCTCACCTGGGTTCAGAGGTTGGAAGGCCTTTGGAAACCAGCACCTGATGACTCTGTGGTTCTTCTGTGTGTTCCTTGGGGTCATGATGCCGGTATGACGGCAACGTAGCACCAGCTGGGAACTACCGTACCGACAAAGGAATCTCAAGGATCCGGCAGTTAGGGGGACATTGTTCGAACTCTTTTCCACCGTGGAACCTTCGTTGTATCCGTCTTGGGCTGGGCTTTCAGCTCAGCTCCGCCAAGCTCATGACAATGAAATTCAGCCCTTGTATACTTTGCCCATAGTGACTGGGCTACTGGGCCCAACCGATTCTACAATATGGCCATGCGCAAGCTTTCCCCTTCTGCTTGAAAGTGCCTTGGCGCTAACTTGGCCACAGGAAATGACCTTCGGGAAAGTCAGTGGACATCATATCCTTGGCTGCCCGGGAGGGTCTTGCCCGACATCTTCAAGATCTTGGAGAGCAGGATAGGCTCACTGATGGAGCGCTGTGGGCTTTTCGCATCCTGCTTTCTGCACATGCCGAAACATGCCGAAGCCGTCGATGCATCGATACGCTGTAGCCTGAGCACTCATGAGGAGACATGAAACCTGAAAATCTCAGCGATGGTCTGGTCCAGATGATCCTGCCGGCATGGTTTCGTGTCACTTACAAGTGGGTGTAATTCTACGTAAGCATGTCTACAAAGTCGTTGAACGGTCTGGCTTGGCCTCAAGTCAGGCCCTCTGCTTCCCTGCTCAACCCAGGTCCTTGCCAAGCAAGGTGCCGTCTTCCTGGACAAATTTGAGAACTGTGTCGGGTTTCAGATCGTGGCCGGCTCTGCACTGCATCACCACCTCTCCCCAGGATACCTCATCGGGCGTTTCCCGAAGGAAACTCAACTCGGGAGGGCTCTACGTTGGGGATCCTAACTTGCGGAAACTCCCACCTTGTGGAGGTCTTCAACCATGATCGGTGCCATGAAGTCACCGCTGGCCAAGCTGAAGAGCAAGGTGGCAGAAGAGCCGCTCACAGGTCTCATTACGACCGTCATGACGACAGCGACCTTCGGCACATCAACGATGCGCACGAAGGCGCGTCCGCAGGCGATGGCATACTTGTATCCTTTCCTGTCCACAACACCGGTGCCTGCGTCGATGAGCCACCGATTCCGATGACAATTACGGCTGCAGTTGAAGGAGTGACCCTTGCCCGTCACTCCCACATCGGCCAAATTGGCCAGAATGTCGGGCTCTTGACTTGTGTACCTCAGCTGGCGCAGCAATGCAGGGCTGCATCTGTCAGGAATGCCTTTGTTTCACAAGTACTGGGTCCGAAATCTGCCCCTTTTTTGGGCTTGCGGCTCAAACTTTCTACATTTGCCCCAAGGCACACCTCCGCCTCAATATGGGGCTGCGAGCCCTCGCTCTGCAGAAACTCGCACAGGTCCTTCATGGTTGCTGCTGCGCGGAGCAAAGCCCAAAAACAAGCTCAGTGTTTCCTGTAGCTTCATTCAACGGAATCAAACCACCCGAACCTTTTGCTTCCCGAAAACCCCAGAAAGTGGATTCCACAATCAAAACAAAGAGTCGGTGTAGAGGCGCTCGCCACAGATACCGCAATCCAAGTGCACATACCGTTCCATATCGCTCCACCCAAGGGTTTGTCTGGGGTCAGAGCCCAAACGTGGCGGAGCTGGGGAATACGTTGGGGAACTTCGATGGGACTGGATGCGAGGCACTTCTCACTAGCACTTCGCCCTGCGTACTCTGAATCCAAGAACTGTCGTGCACCAATCCTAGCTGCAATGCCTCATACAAAAGTCCGCCAGAAACTTTTTCTGAAAAACATAGAATGCGCTCCACGCTCGGAAAAGATGTTGACAGAGTTGACCACGCTCGCTCAACCCCAAACTGCCAAACCCTCTGATGATGCCAGGCAACCTGCAGTGCCCTCAATGAGCGGGTAGGAACCATGATCGACACCGTCGACACCCCTCGAACCATCGCTGAAACACGCGGAACCTTTTGGGGGCTGCACGGGTCTCCCTGGATCTTGACGTTGCGCGAGAGCAAGGCCACCTGATTCTTTGGAGCTTTTGGTTGGGTCCCCTACATTGAAGGGGGAGTCCCCTAGAAAAAAGGGATAGGCTTGTCAGTGGGTCAGGGTCGAACTTGGTGCGATTAAGTTCTGCATTTTGCTGTTTCCCGGGCGGATTCCGGGGGTAGGGGTAAGCTGAAGATTTAGGTTCAGGATGCCGGGCTTGGGACTGGGGCTGTTTATGCTGTTGCTTGTCGAGGGTTTGCAGGGGGAGGGAGACAAGTGGATCTCAACAATCCTCAAAGCCAGAAATCCTCAGCAAAAACGCACCCGAATCCGCGTTTTCGTGAAGGTGAAAAGTGGCAAAACGACGAACATCCCTGGAAACTTGAAGTCATGACATATTTCCGGCCCCCCCCCCCCCAACAACGCAGCCGGAAGAACCTAAAGCCCTCGGCCTGAAAAAAAATCCCAGAAGGAACTGTAGCTACCAACTTGCAGCGAGCAGGAAGAACAGTCAAGCAAAACAGGACACTTTGCGGTAGCCAAGGAACTACAAGTGACAACTCCAGACATCAAAAGGCCCAGCCTCAGCCGAGAGGTCGATATACTCGTCGTCGAGCGGGCGGGTGAAGAACGTGGAGATGTGGGTATACCTTGGGCTCTTGGCTCTTGGAACTTGTTCTATTCAACTATTCTCGGGCTTGCGAAGATTCGGTCAGATTGGCGTCACACACATCCGAGCAGAAATTGACGATCTTCTCCAGGACAATGTTGAACCCAAAGTTGCAAAATGTTGGATTTACAATCAGTCTAGAGAGTTGGCATGATCTGAAGCACAGACCTTCATGATGCGGCTTCGTAGGCCGGGGTCACAGCACTCAAAGTCATGACAAAACACAAACTGAAATCTTTGAGGGTGTTGGACCACTGTTGGAGTAGTGATGTACTGTGGGAGACGACTCTGGCATGGACAGCATGCAGGCACCACAGTCAGCGTACTCCGATAGACGAAGGACCGCCATGTCGACAGCCACAATGACTTGCGACCCCGCACGGGGCCCCCGCTCCAGCGGAGCCGTAAGCGTGATGGTCTTCATGTCCGCCGCCACACTCTGCACAAAGACACGCCTTGCAGAATCGATATCTTATAAATATTTGTTGACAGGAGGCTTATATCACTCACGTTGCTGGGCATCTATACTGCAACTGTTGCATGGCTGGATGTGCCAAACATCACCACCCGATGCAAAAACATAAGCATACAAATGATGACAACCAAGCGCTATAAACCAGAAGCCACCTTTGCCGAACAACAAATGCACCAAGCCTCCAGGTCAGGCTTGAGATGTACAGGGTTTAGGGGGCTATGGTTGACAGAGTTCTGAGTGGTCAAAGACTGCAGGGGGTTGTTTCGAACTCTCCTTACACGACCGCTCGGATGAAGATGAGTTCTGCACGGGCCCACTTCTGATAAGTTGTGGTTCGGAATAGTGCGACGTGCTGCGGAAGGAGAATAGGAATGCAGCCCGGAATAGCATCCCCCCCGGCCCCCACTATTTTCAGGTTGAGGAATCTCAAACTCTCGAAGCCTCCAGCCTTCATAGGCTGTATGGTTCGTACCATCCCTAGTTTGCGAACCGCCCAAGCTAAACCCCTTAACAGCTGTATTGAGTCCGACAAGTCAAACTCACTGAGCTTGCGTGCTCATTGTGGAAGTCCACCGGCCTGGGCCAAATGCGGAAGCTTCTCAGCGGATCATGTATCGATGCATTCCGTATTGTCGGTCCTTTCTCTGAAACACCACCAGGACCAGACTCAGGCTCCCTCCGGGACAAGGCACAGGGTTTGAGAAGGGGTGTCGGGCTTCGGGCCTTGTGTTAGTACGCATTCAAAGGGCCCCCTACACAGTTGAGTCAGTTGAGTTCAGAAGTACAGAAGTACGAAGGGCACCCCCCGTTCAAAACTTCAAAAACCTGTAAGTCGCAGCTAGTCAGCTAGTCACGTGTTCGCATTACCTGTATGTCAGCTTGGGCAGCGGCGGTGCGCCGTGCAATCCGTTGCCATCAAAGTGCTTGTGTGGGATGTCCGTGGCCTCGGCGTGGTGTCCAGAGGCAAGGCCCTGAACGACCTAAACCTTTTGCTCTGCGCGATTGACCCTGAGGAGTCATAGACAGACATTCAGGAGTCTTCAGGGTGAACGCTGGTGACTGCAACGCTGATTCAGCAGATGATCGATCGCTCATTTTCAATCAAGCCCCTGCGCGAAACTCCCGAAGCGGACGTTGGAGAACCCCCAAACCACGTATGCTATTCAGGACATGGAGAGCGCCAGGGCCGCCACAGCCACCATCAGCTCCTCACCGGCCTTCCAATCCACGATGTCCTTGCGGCTTGTGGGGATATTGGGGATATTGAGTTTGAGGGGTCTCAGTCTACGTCTGCCTTACTCGCAGGGCCAGGCCAAGCAAGTGCGCTGGTGCTTTTCGTGTTGGGGGCAGGGGCAACTCGTCAACAAGTGTGCAAGTTCTCCATCGCAAACCCAAGGCATTTTGACGAATGGAAGAGGCTGCGGAAAGTATTCGAGAATTTGGATCCGGAGCCCGAGGGGTACTCTAAGCTTCTTCTTCCGCCTAGGGGCAAGACCTTGAAACTGCAAACTATGACGGAGGCTGAGCTCTGGAGTGCCGGGATGCTCCAGGATGCTTCAAGCTTGCTTTGAGGCCCGGTTGAAGCCACCCCTATGCGCCTGCAGGACAATCACCCGATCGCCGGCATTGGCCGTCTGTGCCAAGCGAGTCCAGACCTCCACACCAACTTTCGGGCTTGATGGCGGGGCTTCAGCAGCTGCTTGGGTTTACCTTATATGCCTTACGTACAATAGGGACGTGCTGCTTGCCCTTTAGCCGCACGGCCTGCGCCCCGTTGCACCCGCCCATCTTGGGATCCGGGCCGATGCTAGGATGCACCGCGTCGCAGAGCTTAGGAATTGGGGCTGAGGGATGCTGAGGGATGCTGAGGGTTGAGGAAAGGTGTACAGCTTGGCCATCATATGACAAACATGGCAGCGGTGGCACCGCTCTGGATCACGGGTCGACTTCTGCATCTCCGCAAGAGAAGCAGTCGCTGCCGTCCAAGGTGTCTCCAGCTTCGGACCGCGAAACCTCATCCAAATCCCGACGGCTACTGTACAATCCTCAACCCACGCCGCACTCTCAAACTCCGCCACCCTGTAATTACTCCCAATCTGCGAAGAGGGTCCTTCAGGACGTCCTTCAAACCTAAAATGCCCCTTCTCATCCCTTCTCCGCCTTGAGGCGCGGCATGCCATGGATGTCCAGCGTGCCGATCTCGGCGCAGGGAGATATGCTTGCAAGGGGTTTGGATGCGTTGCAAAGGGGTCTCTGTGTTTCAGGGTTCGTGAGGCTTGGGGGTCCAGGGGTTTTCGGGCTCAGGGTTCCTGAGGTTTTGGAGTCTAGGGGTTTTCGATATCGGGGGTTAGCGTGCTGTTTGCCAGTGTTACATGGCCTTGTAGCGTTCGACAATCGGCGAGCATGCGATACTACTACGAGGTTCAGAGGCCTGTGGTAGGGATTGGTAAACGCAAGATTCATGTGTGTGTGTACTCATCTAGTGAAACCTTGTTTTGTATTGTTCGGTTTTCGGTACCGGGAAGGGTGACGGGTCGCAGCCGGAGGGTGCTGGCCTCTGCTTGGTCATTGGTTAACACACCTGGGGTTTCTAATTCAGAATTCGGGGCCTTTTGCTCTTTAGGGCATTGGAGTTTTGGCATGTCGTTCCTTCTCACGAAATATTTCACTTTCCCAAGCAGCTTCTGCAGAAAAAGCTAATCTATAAACTTTCAAAAGCCCCTACAATACCCCTCAAAAGGCCCCTCAAATACCAAAGGACTTTCATGACAGAGTCCGAGGCTTGGACGCAAGCCCAGCTTGGAGAACATCTTGTGTTCATTCGACCACGATAAGGGTCTATACTCTATACTGTACGTGCTCTATTATGTCATCTACGCAGAACGCAAAGACAGCTTGTGATTTCAAGCAATTGAAAGGCCATCCCTCCGAGCATCTCCGAGAGGTCCCTGCGTTGCCCTCCTCAATGGCGTTGTCTCCCTGCTCTCGGATGGTGAACTGCCTGGGCTCTTTGAGGGGCGCAGCCCCTACATATCGCGCACACTGAAGACCGAAAGGCCCTTCAGGAGGCCCTTTTTCTTGGGACTCGCGAGTTCTTTGTCGCGAATGCGACGCTAAGCAGGACCGCTTCTTCGCACAACCGAGCCAAGTGAAGCCGAAAAAGGCAAAACCGCAAGCTTGTTCCACGTCAAGCTTTTTAAGTGCCTCAGAATTATTCTGCTTTAACCTCAAGGCCTGAAACCACTCCGTGCACACACTCAACATGAACTCCTTCACTGGAGGCAAACATCCCGATAAGCGGCCTGGGAGCTATGGCGATGGGGGACAGAAAGAACGAAACCCTGCAGTGGTGACATTTGTCCAACTGAAGCCGTAAAGAAGTAGGACCACTCGTACTGTGAGAAGCGGAGGGGCGTGTTGGAGACGGCGAGCACTTTGCCACCGATCACCGGCCTCAGAGCTGAAATGGCCGGATTCTGTCAGAATCCCCATCACTGCACGATTCCCTCAAACTCTTTCGAGATAGATTTTGCCATATCGACACAAAAGCAAACCCCAAACGCCATCGCTGAACCCAATCTCCCAATCTGAGTATGCCTTCGGCACCTTCCTTTTTTTCCATGTGGTTCAAAAACCCTGATACAGTAGGCTCTACAAATGGTCTCAGTGCAAGATTGACCTTTGAGCCATAGCCTGAACTCCCCTAGGCCACACAAAGGCGCGGGCAACCGGATGGTGCTGTACCTGGGGCGAAATGGCCAAATGGCTGCGCCGGGCTTAAGTGTTTGCTGCCGGGAATACAAAGAAGTCAGGAAGCTCTTGCTTGCACGCTCAGGATGCACACATCCGCCGTTTACAGTAAGGTTTCAGCTTCATTGGGCGCTGTGAAAGAGGCAGCATCGAGTGCTCAAGGTCCAGCTTAGTTACGGGGTCTTCACATCAAGTCGAAAGAATAATCTGATGTTTTTCCGATCCACGAAGCCCTCTGCCCTGCAAATTCTAAAACCTCAAGGCCGTCGAGCTGCTTCTGTCCGTGCAGGGTGATGAGTGCCTGGGACCAAGTTTAGTGATACGGACTTTAGATTCCTGACCAGCGTGTGCTGAAGTTCATCTTTGAAGGATTTGGTTTTCGATGCCTGCTTGGGAACCGTTTGGTTGGGATCCGCCGTTGACTTCTGATTTCGTGGGACAGGCTCCTGGGAGCGACAGCGCTCAGGCTCCCGCGCGGTGACGGAACGGCCTCTCTTCAGTGCCGATCTCCATTGTCCCGCCCTGGCATGGGTTCATAGTAGGGACCAAGACTTGGGCTGGGGCTCCTAAGGCCTTCAGCACTCAGTGTCCCAGAACGCTATGCCGCTAAGCATTTCGGCTTCTGCAGGTGTATTATGTCTGGCACGACGAACACCTCCTCCACATGCGGCCCCGAAAAACTGGCCAAAACCCCAAAGCCCCGTGGAAACTAAACTCAAAAACCAAATGCCTCAAATGCCCAAACTCCCGTACGGCCGAAAGCTGTACCCGGAGCCTGACCCAGGCGGAGCCTTGACCCAGATGTACGTTGCCTGAAGGTGAATGTCCTTGTTGTCGAATACCAGCACGCCTTCGGCTCAGAAATAACTGTGGTTTGGAAAATGAGCCTAGGTTTAAACCCTAAACCCGGAGGATTTGACTGTTAACACAACTTCGTGAATTTCCGGCTTGAGGGGCCTCAACCTTCTGAGTGGAACTGGCTCTAGGAACTGGAAGGGTTTGTTTTTTTCAAGGACCCCCCGGAGACAAAGGTTAGCAGGATAGTTACGGATTTTAGGGGCCTCGGACGCGCAGGGGTTTACTTCACTCACAACTCGCCGTGGCCACGCTGCTGGCGCAAACTGCGATGCTGTGGCCGCCAAGTTCAGGATGAAGATCACTGCTACCCTCTTCCCATCCCCCAGTTCCCTAAATGATCAGGCCCGGAGGCGTCCGCCCAGCCTTTGAACAGCGAAAAGAAGTCCCTCAACCCCTTTCCGAGCCCCAAGGCCACCAGAAGCCGACCCGGACTCCAAAATTGCAGACCCACAAGAGCCCTAAATCTAAACCTTATAAGGTTGCCTTCCACTGTGAGGATAAGGAGCGCGGGCGTATCCTCATCCTCGGATGCCGACACGATGCGCGTCTGAGGGCTTCAGGAAAGTACAAGCAGTGGCACCGGTGCATGGGAATGCGTCCCAGAGGGGTGGGAGCGCTGTGCAAAGCCAGAAAGACTTCCCGAAGGTTGATACGTAGATGAGAATGTGTCAAGGGTTGAAGTTGTTAAACCTTACAAGTAACACCCCAAACAAAACCTACCTGCAGACCTGCCTCCCACCCTAGAGCTCCCAAAACTCTACAAAGCCCTGCAGTGAAGCCAGTGAAGCTGGGCATGCGGGCAAGGAGGATGGACTGGCCAGCTGGGATGGACACAAGGGCATCGGCCACGGGAGGCTCCTGTCCAGTCTGAGTTGGAGATGCTTCGCTGCAGGGGGTCGACAGTCCTAGAGGGCTGAGGGTCCCATCGAAGTTCTTGGGTAGATCGTGTTTGGAGTTCTAGGTTGTGCTATATCATGGCAAGTACCGGAATCCCAAAACCTAGCAGAGCTCGAAGCCCACACACAGAAACCCTGCCAAATTGCAAAACCCTCCTTCCACCCTCCTCCCCCGAAAAGGAGATTTGGACAAGTCGCCTGATTCGCCCAGGTGTCCAGCAGCGACCACCGATCCAAGTATCCTCAACTGCCCAGCTTCCAGCATGTCCACTTTCCCACCATGCAGAGGCAATTGTAGGACCACTCTACGCAGTCTTAAATTCCCGCACCACACATAGAATCCGACGGCACGACATGTGCCATTCCTCGAGCCCCAAAGTCCAAGCCTTGCAGGCCTTGCACGCCGTGCTGCCCTTTCTTTTGGGAAAACCGAAGCTGAAAACCTAAACCTCGAAACCCAAAGGCTCCCTTAAACATCCTAAGCAATTAGGATGGGCCACGGTAGCGCGTGCCCGGCTTGATCCAGGCGTTGCCGGCACCTCCACAGACAGTTGGGGCTAACCGGGCTTAGGCCAGGGCTGAGAATTTGTGTTTCTTGCTTGGGGGCAGTCCGGCAGTCCTTCGGACCCGAGCTGCATTGCAGCTGCGAGGGAGCCGTTGCGGACATGCTGCCGCCCCAAGGCTTGTGGCCAAACTTGCTCTCTGCTATGGACTTGTTGCCATGTTGCCACGATGGCCTGCAACGTACACCCTGACAGATGGCGGCTTGATGCCGGAATCGCGGGGCGTCGTGACCTGAAGCGTCTTGGACGAAACTCGAGCAACACCGACTTTTTGTTTTGCTACGTATGGTTTAGGTTTTGGATCCTCCGCTGGGTTGCTTGAGGAAGCAAAGGGATCTGGATCACGGGTTCAGGGCCGTCATTTCTCCGAGGCAAGGAGGATCGTGAACCCTAAGTCCCAACCCAAGTTACGGTCCACTCTGGCTTAGAGGTGCTTCCCACGGGAATTTGAAAACCTCCAGTATACATCCACTAAGACCACCAAAAAAAAAAAACTTTGGGAAAACATTGTCTTGCCGTGGCGAGGTCGAAGATCGGCCCTTAACCTTGCACCAGAAACCTGGAAGACAACCGCTGCCACGCATACCCGAAGACACATAAGGGCCTAGTGGCAAACGGCAACCTCAAGATTAAAGGTGCACTGTTGGCCTCCGGGCTTTCAGCAACACATCTGCGCATGATGGAATGAAAAGGCGCCCCCCACCCCCACCAATATCGACTCAACGCCTTGACCCAAAAAAACCTAGATTTCTCTCGGCGCGCTTGCGCTCATGTTCTGCAGCCTCGGTATCTATGGTGAGAAGGACCCGCAAAAGCCACAAGTAGGCACCTACCTTAGAAAACAGAACCGCGTGAATCAACGCGCCGAATCCCAAGATGACCAGGTGCCCTTCTGAGGTTCGGACGCATGTGACCTGCGTGGGCGTCACCTGGCGAGCAGGGCTCACACGAAGTGCGGGGCAGAGCCGCGAAGCAGCGAGGAGCTTTCCGCGCTGTTGGGAGAACGGAGCTGCAAAGAGAGTTTCTTGGGGATTATATTTATGTGTGTATATATATATACATACATCTGAAGCCACGTGCGCAGCGCCTCGGTGACCACGCAGGTATATTCATTGAACTCGACCATCACAGAGGCTGTCGTGTCCTGGGCGACCGTGGCAGGTTTTGGGCTGGTCCGGCTAAAGTGTCTCGTTCTTCCCCTCTGTGCGGGGGTTCCTCTGCTGCAGCTCTGCAGTCCTGCAATCTGGGCGACCCTGCTGAAGAATTTTCGAAGAATGACTAAGCTCTAGAGGTGAACCCCAAGTTTCCCCGAGCCCTGCAGCCCTCCACAAACCCTTGGCCCCCCAAACTGAAGCTTCGGGGTTGAAGGTTCAGTGCGCTTCTGTTTCCTGGGGCCATAGTTCCAAAGACCGGGGCTGACTG
The DNA here is from genome assembly GCA_905221605.1 of Symbiodinium natans. Lineage (NCBI taxonomy): Eukaryota > Dinophyceae > Suessiales > Symbiodiniaceae > Symbiodinium > Symbiodinium natans. The sequence continues at coordinate 79,348 of CAJNDS010002726.1, read as the reverse complement.
GGGCTGCTGGCATTCGTTGCTTCATCCGCCTCGGCCGCGATGCTGAGGTAGCTGGGGGCCGTGGGGGGCACACGTGTACGCTCAGCGCTGGGAGATGTCCTTCTGATACGTTGCACAATCGGGTGTGACCCAACCCTCCCTTGTCTCCCTTTTCTGACGGACCCCCCCCCCCCCCAATCGCTCGGAGGAGCTGCAAACCGATGCCGTGGGGGGTCCCGCCTGTCGGTGGCTTCTAAAGAAGGGGCACTCCAAAACGTGCGAATTTGCCCCCTGAGACCCCCCTAAGACTTTCTAGGATCCCCTGGAACTGTTACCCCCCCGCGAACCCCCCCGAAAACCCTCCCGGCTTCCTGACCAGAAACCTCTTTCCTCATTTCCTGTCCGTGGGCCGGCCCGGCTGCCGAGGCGGCGTTCGCAAGCGTTTACAATTAGGGCTTTGGGCTTTCTTGTGCGACATCAACGTCCAAATGCCAACACCCTACTGCCTTATACTTACAGGAAAAGAGACCTTCATTTCCGAAGCCTGCACTCCAAGCAGCAACTAAACTCAATGTCAAGCTAACAAGAACAAGCCCGAACCACTGTCACACTGTCAGCCAAAATGAAGTCCTTCATGTCTTGAGCACCTGGCTACCCAGGCTTCGCCAAAGTTCGTTCCGTGCAGTGTGACCACCCTGGCACAAGCATGCGCGAGAAGTGGACTCTGAGAGGTTTACAGAGGCTTACGAGAGATGAGCTGAACAGAAGAAGAGCTGAAGAGTTGCGAACTTGGGAGCATGCGATGGCTTCATGGATGACGCTTCTGCTGCATATTGTCAGACCTCTAAAGGACCAAAAGCACGTACTCTGTCCTATTCTAGCACCGCGCGAGGCAGCCTGAAGCTCAAACCTTCCTGTAAAATAGCGCAGGCCCACGTGCCGCCGCGAGCGGTTCCGTTCATCGGCGAAATCGAAGTCACAGTGGGCCTCACTCTCAAGTTTCGGGCTCGGCGGTGCCAAGGCACAACTAGGGCCCACGGTTCCACGGGAACTGATCATTGAATCTTTGAGGCTCATTGAGGCTCTGCAGGGCCCCATTAGCATCCTCAAGCAAGATTCTCGGTTACGGTGTTTCCTGACCCTGAAAAGGCCCCTGCGTGGAGTTCACCGCGAAGGTGACCGTGGCTTCAGAGTTGGAGACCCACCTGATGATTTCAAGTGTTGATTGTGCATAGGGCTAACAGGCCAAACTCTAGCTTAGGATTGTCGGACATCCGATTCTGTTGAGTATCATAGTCTCTCAAAGTACACTTGACACAGCACTTCGACGTTGCTCCACCAGCCCGACACATGCATGCACATAAAACACACATCTGCATATATAATCGCTTTGCAAATAGCTCACCCAACTAAGAATCAGAAGGAAGCAGCACCTGTTCAGCCGCGAGCCCCACCCCAAAAAACAGCCTCCCGCAGACTCACCCGCCAACCAAGCCGATGAAGACGCACAAGACACTTAGACAGATCGAGCAACTCGGCTCCGTGCTCGGTGAAGGCCTGCGGGAACTCAGCTGATGTGTGAATTCCTCCACGCCAGGCCTCCGGATGGCTTTGTCACTGCATTGAGGTGCTTTCCGGGGGTCGGAGTCAACAAAGTGGATGTTTCGAGGATGTGTTTAGATTCGTCTTGAGAGGTTCATTCTTTCGAGGTGATTTGCTGGTAAGGAATCTGTAAGGTCTAAAGGGGCCCTGGGATGTGGACAGCGCTCCGAACTGTAGCGGAACCACAGCGATGGCCCTAACAACAAAATACAATCGCCCCCCAACCCATCTAGGAGCAAAACCGTGGACAAAGACTACGCAGCTCCCACTCTCAGGTTCTGGGAGCAAAGCCGTCCGGCCCACGTCCATATGAATGTTGGGGCCAAGGAGGGTTCGCACCTCATGGCTGCTTCCACGGCTGTTGCTTCCGAGCGTTCGGGTTGAACCGGTAGCTGCAAAAAAACACTTTGGCGCCTTAAAGGTTCACAGGCCGCAACACACAAAGCTGTCACTTCGACAGGGTTTTGAAGCTTCGGGTCGGCTCAGGTGTGTTGGAGTCGTTCTGAGGCCGTGGCGTTTCGCACGGCGACTTGACAGGTTTCCGACGTGGCGACAAGCTGGCCGATGACCTGTCACAATCACTAAACATCATCACTTTGAATCGCTTCCCGCCTCTTGATACATCAGCCTCATCGAGTCCCTCAAGACATAATGTCCTGGACCCAGCCCATGGACAGCGCGGACCCGGGCGTGTCAATAGGGCTTGGGATGGTTTGAAGGTGCAGGTTGAGGATTCGACTTCTTGGGCTCTCTTCGATGGTGTTTGAAGTTCTTAGGCCAATCAGGATTCCTGGTCTTCTTCTCCCGAAGCCTCCGAGACCATAACATTGGGACTTTGATTGCTCCAATCCCCAATGATCACAAGGCCTGTGCCATCTTCTCATTCCCTAAGACTACGATGAAAGTCTGGAGCAAGGGAGTGGAAGAGAGATTGATAAGTTGAGGTTAACGTGTTAAAATGTAAAACTCGCGGACTTTCGCCTTTCGCTGTGAGCGATCAAACTTTGAAGCTCATGCTCAGGAGGCCATGAACAGTGGAGATCGCCCTGTGAGTGTGCTGCTTTCCCAGCTTGGCTGCGTTTGCAAGGTGAAGCCCCGGAGTCCTCATCTGCAGCCCTGTCCAAAGCCCTTTCGCCCCCCGACCATGTTTTTCCCGAATCCCTGAAATCTGGAGCCAACGTCTTCATTAGCTGTGTGTGATTCACCTTAGAACGGAACGATCGTCGCACTTTTTGGGACTGATCTACAATCTACAAGAAGCCCTATAGCGCATTTGCATTCGCCCGCTGCCTGCATCTCCGTAAGCTGACAGTTGCCCGTGGGAGACAAGAAGCGCAGGAAGCGACCAGTTGCCGGCGTGGTGAGTCTTGGCTCAAAAGGTTTGGTGCCAGGGCCTCTAGAGAGCTTGTACAGCTTTGGTGAAGGCCCAAACTGCACTTATACTGGCTGCTCTACGAAATGGGGAGCTGGCTATGGAGCTCGTCCAGAGATTTGGAGTTCAGGTTTTGAGGGTTTGCGGGTTCGAGAGCCTTCGAAGACACACTTGACCACAAGGCTCGAGCCCTGAGCCCTAAAGTCTAAAGCCCGAAAAAGAGAGAAACCCTAAACAGCCTAAACACCTAACCGATGGCTCTGCGAAACCCTGGAGTAGCAGCAAGAGTTACAAGGCGTTTGCATGCGTAAGCCGCTGGCAACACGTCATTCCACAGCATTTTCGGCGTGCGCCTGGTATCATGCAAGGCTCGCTTTTCTACAATACCCTCATAGACATGGAATGAGCACTCGGGTGCAAGGTTCGTGGCCTAGGTATTGCAGCCCGTGGGTATCGGCGTGGGCAATTGGAGCTTAGGATTACACCTCCACACCTTGTAACTTACATGCAGGTGCTTTTAAAGGTTGGATCCCTTCGAGTATTCCTATGATGGCACGGAGACCGCGATTGGGATTCTGACTTATGGGAGGGGAAGGGTAGACTACGCAATATCACTATAGCCTTCTAGAACCGCTAGAAACCTAAGACCTCCCTTGGAGGGATTATACAAAGTATACACAGTGACCACATACTCTCGGGGAACGACATCCCATGGGTCCTCATTCCATTCCTACAGATTCCTATGTCCTGCACCTCCTTAAGCCCGGCACCTTCCAAACCCAAAGGCAAACAAAAGCCGATCCTAAACCTCTAAACACTCTGACTTGACTTGACTCTAACCATCAGCTGCGCACGGCCCCCGAATGGGAAGGCCAAGTCGCTCGATGATTGTCAGGTCCGTCCACATAATCTCTGGCATCTTTGGGTTGCAGTACTCCCAATCTGGCAGCTTCTAAAGCTTGTGCGGGAGTTCAAGGGTATGGAGGGCTTTAAGGGGCTCTAATTATGCTTTAGGGCTTTAGGCCACACATCTTCGGGACACCACGAAGGTCCGTGCCAGAACATGATAGCCTTTTTTTCGGGATGCCTGAGTTCGGAAGGTTCTTGGTGCTCTCTGCAGGAAGTAGGTTTCAAGGGCTCGTCTCGGAAGCATGCAGACCAGTTGTGCGGGCTCATCCTCACAAATTCTCAGATGCGCCCAGCTCTTCCCACTGATGGGAACTTCGTAACTTTGACTTCTGAAGTCTCTTTCGGCAAAGGGCTTGGGGATTAGCAGCTAATCTGGCTTTGTATGCAAACCGGATTTACCGTCAACCACGGGATGAAGCCTACCAAGTATGTCGTGGAGTTCTTGGCATGTTTTGCTAAATTTGTCTGTGGTAGGGTCTAGTCAAGAAATGTAAACCCCTTCTCCTGTGACACACAGTCCAGGGACCATGGCGCGACATACTCGGACTGTCAACTCAACTGCGGAGGCAGCACTTCCTTTGATCGTATGGCACCAGATGCCACGATTCCGACCTTGTGGGATCGGGATATCGTGTTCGGACTGGGGTTTGAACGCCAACGATGTTTCGGGCCAAGTCCACGGATGTAGCCATGCAACGGGTGCGCTTTTGGGAACTTGCATTCGAGGTTGATGCATCACGCAAGCATGCGAAAAGTCGGTACCAACAATGCGTACGATCCAGATAAGATATCGTCAAGAATCTAGAGTTGCTAAGTAACCAATCTACGACGTTCCAGACGACTTGGCAGTGCAGCTTCGGGCAAGGAAAAGCACTAGCCTCGCTGAAAGGCATCAACCAGGGGGATTTGCTATAGACATTCATTGTCGATGATGCAAGACTATACAACCCCTGTCCTACCAGCGCCGCCCAATATGTCTTCGAAGACAACCGTGCACAAGGCACCCCTCCCATTCGAACAAAAACATTTTGAAGGTCTCAACCCTTCTTTCTCGGTATTTGTTCATCTATACGTAGTTGTGTATACTGTATATGTACAGACTAGTATCGTTCTACTCCTGTGGACACCATCATCATGAACATGTTTCGAGCCTTCAAGTAAGCAAGGCCAACAAACGCATGTTCAAGCGACCATGAACAACACAAGGAACATCTGTAACAATTCTTCGTACAGAAAGACACACCGACTTAGCCTGTCGAAAACATGCATCAGCTACAGTCAAGCTGTACTTGCAAACCCCTTATGACATCCTCTGAAACTCCACACAAAAAGCAGTGTTCCAGGAGTTCGCAATCATCAAGTTTTCGCCAGCTGCTGCTAGCAGCCATCCCATTCCTTGGAGCCCCGCTTCCCGGCCGAGGATTTCGGCAGTAGCTGAGCCTTGGAGGAGCAAGAACTTGTGGTCCGAGAGTTAGTAGAATGTAACATCTAAGGACTCAACGCACTGCCCCGATCGGCATGTATTCGATGATGAAAGCTTCAGGCGATTCAGGGGCATATCAGAGTCCGGAGATGTTTTACCTGATAGACTACCACAAATGAATCTCCAAGCTGCCGGCACTCTGAGAACTAGTTCGCAAGGAGTTCAAGAGCGCAACACATGGGAAACTGTGATGTAAACACATTGCCCCCAGGTTGCAGATACCTTTGGGGGCTTGGATGAGCGCCTGCGGCTCCGCTCCAAGAACCTATAAGTCTCACCCATGAACTGAAGCCCTGAATCAAGAACCTTTCACCTCCCCGCCCCCCCAAAAGAGAAACCTCCACACCGTGAGTCCCGAAGCTGCTTCGAAGCTGAAGTCAAGAAAGCACCGCACCAAAAAGGCCCAAGAAAAGGGACCTCCCAAGAGAAAGCCCTCTCTTAAGGGACCTCTGAAGAGGCACAATAGAGAGAAGCTCCTGGGTGCACCCACCCCGCCAACTCCGGCTCGGAATAGCCCGCTTCTGAGCCGGGGGGAAGAGGCGTCGGGTGTGTTTGCGTCAGGTGTGGAAGGGGCGTTCGAGGGGTGACCCCGATCTGTAGAGGCTTGACGGGATGAGGGGGTGCGAAAATTGAGCGGGGCAGCTTGCTACGCCTCCCCGACTTCTGCACATAGAAGTCGTGGTTCTCGGGGTACCACGTCTATAGTATAATGGGTGCCGAAGTATTCGAAGTCAAAGGCGGCTGCGCGCGACAAGTCGTCCAATCGACCAATGCTCTCGATGCGGCTTCGATTCCCTGCCTGATGAGCGAATAATTTTGAAGATGCTCCACGCGACACCCCTGGATACCCTGTCCAAGAGAGCCTGTGCAGAGAATGAACCTCTACACCGTCAACCTATGAATCCGGCAGAACACAGAAGTTACCACGGAGCCCGGTGCCCCTGAGACGAGCACCTTCCCAGCCTCAGGTCTTCCGAAGGCTCAGAGGGGCTCAGGGTCGAGGGGAGGTTCAAACTGCGAGGTGGCGATTCGGTTCACCTGTCCGTCTCTTCGGGAAGTGTCCTTTTCAGAGGCAAGGGCTTCAGATGTACTTTCAGTAAACATTGTACAGCTTCAGGTTGAGCGCCCATGCTCGAGCACTAAGCTGGAAGCCCTCTGGATAAGAAACCAAGGTGCGGCGAATTGACCAAAGTCTGGGAGAGTTTTATGGCTTAAGGTGATGGTGGTACTGCAACACTCGAAGCCCAGGTCGCTAAAGCAGTTTCCAGGTTCAGGAGTGGCTTCGAGAGTTGAGTCATTGAGGGGTTCCCGGAGACTCCACACCAACAACAACCAGAGAAAGCCGCCTTTTCGGAGAAGCAGGGGGGCCGGCTGATGCAAGGGTTCCCCCTCTCCGACACGTCCTGCGCTTGGAGGGCGTTCGGGACTCCACTTGATGCTCGGGATCCCCTCAAGAACCTCCACAGAAAGTCTGCTCTTGAAGAAGAAAAAGAATCCACAGAACTTTTTGTCAAACAGGAGGTAGACTTTTCGGTCTGGCGCTACTCCACCTCTTCACCATTCAGCGTGTTAGCTGGGTTTTCTCCCTTTCCAATCAGTCTTTTGTAGAGACCTCCCTATGCTAGAAGAGCTCAATCTGATAAACACACATGACACGGTGGCCCTTTGACTCGCAGAAATTCATCCCATGAGAAACCCTTCGACCGGCTCTCGATTGCTTCGTCCCGGTGGTATCAGTGAGGTTTGGAAATTTGCGATTGTGGGGCCTCTTGTGCAAAATTTCTTGTACCGAAAGTGGGATGTGTTTGGTTCAGGTTGCCCTGTAGTCTACTTCAAACTCTGAATCTCACATGCCCAATGGGGCCGCAAGCCTGGCAGCCCTGATACTCCACACCGCGCCAGCCATAGCCTTCGAGGAATTCCGGAATCCAGCAGAGTGACTTGGGGGGATGGTGGGAAGCAGAACATGCAGAGACTCCCAGCTTCAAGCTGCCAGATCCTCAGATCTTTTGCACAGGTTCTTTCAGAATTTACAGCACCTAGCGAGTGCTGAGCTGTGACACCGGCCGGCACGAAGCCCGCAAGAGCGCGCAAACAATTCCAAAACTCGCACTGCACAAATCCTGATGGCGGCACATATTCCGACGTGAAGCCTGGTACGACAGCCCCAAAACCCGATACTTCAAACCACTATGATTGCATGCCTAAGCTCCTGGAATCTGCACATTCGGTCCATCCTCCCCTCGGGCGCCCGGCTCAGCTCGTCACAGGTTTGCGGGGTCGCCAAGGACCCGATCTGGAACCGGGCATTGACGTACTGCTCGGCCTCTTCTGGGATCTTTTTGTGTGGCGCTTGAGGGTCTCACAGGTTCAGGGTTTAGAGGGCTTTTTGGGTCGGGGGTCGCTTGTTCAAGCTAGTGGCTAGGTGGATTTGGTGCGTGTGGGGGGGAGTCATCGGGGAGGGCCAGGGCATAGGGTGTGGAACGACATGTAAACAACGCATAGACAAGAAGCTAGTGTGGACTAAGCCATTGGAGTCGCTATCCAAGCCGGAACCCCTCGCCTCCAGGAAGTCGTACAAAGGATGCCACCGGATCTTCTCCACTCGGGCATCGGTGTAGGGTCCAAAGTCCAGACCTGAGGAATTTAGGAATCGGCATTTAATTGTGGCAGTTCAGGATCTTTCGATGTTAGGGTTAGGGTTCAGGGAGCCCTTCAAGGTTCAGGGCGAGTGCTTGGACATGGAGACTCTACTCCCCTCCTTTGTGCTTGGCTCCGAGCCGACGTGGCAATTCGTTCCGGTGGTTCCTCAAATCGGCAATCAAGTGGAATTGGTGATGTTTGCCAAGCGCTTCAGCAATCGAATGCTGTTGATGACTTGCGACGCCTTGCCTCAGCGTTTATAAACCATTATAAACCCTTAGTTGCTAGCCTTAGTTCTTGAGGCTTGATGCGATAGAATGGCAAGATGTGGGGTGCATGCCAATGCATCAATGTGATTCTCCGGGTCGGATACTGAAAGCGCATCGCTATCGCAAATAAGACTCTTCAGATCAGGCCCTGGACACCTAGCTGCTCGTACTGCAAAGAACAAGCAGAGCACAACAATCTCTCTTCTACCAACGCCAGTTTCCCCTCGACGCCCCCTTCCGACATCCCACATCGTCCTGCGACCACCTCTGGGTCGTCATCGAAGACCGCAGCACAGGTGCTGTGCCCGACCTATCGATCGAAAACAGGCTGAGTTGGACTCTTGGCGTGTGGACTTCGGGTCAAGATGTTGATGGGGGGTGCCCTCCCGAACCTGACCGGGATTGCAACAAGAAGACTACCTCGATGCCGGGTTCTGGGAGGTGAGGATTGGGGAATTTGAAAGCCCGGAGGCCCCGAGGCTTCGGGTACAGGAAACTCTCGTTGGGAGACAAGGCTTGCCAAGAGAAGCCGACGTGAATTTTGCAAGAGGGGGGTTCAAATTTTGGGTCCAGGCTCTTTGCCCCTGAGGGCCTGTGGTCTCAAAAGCTTCCTTCTAAAACCCTCTGGATCCTGAGCATCATCATTCCCTACCGAATCGATCACTAAAGGAAGCAGAGGACCAAACTTTGTCCCTGCATGGGACCCGGACCTCCTCCACCCTGACCCACACACGTGGCACACCCCAGGATCTGAGCCGGAAACCCTTTGAAACCCGAAACTGAAAGGAACCAATGGAGGAGAGCTGGCTCTGACCTCGAAGTGGTTGTCGCCCACGCCGTGGAAGCAGGCCTTGCGGGGTGTCAATTTGGGTCATAGCTATATGGGGTTCTCGGCTTTAGTGCAGCGTAGGGGTTTGGGCGGGCTTTTGGGGTAGCCTCGACAGGCGACGGCCGTGGCTCCGTGGCTCTGCTTTCGGGATGGCATGACTAAGCTTGGCGGCAAACACTTAAAACACAAGCGGTCGAACTGCCGAGTCCTCTAACACGACCAGACTGATCCTCGACACTGAGGCCTGGAACTCTCGTGTCCTAGCCTGCCAAGCCTCAACTCTGACTCTGTTGCCAGATTTCCAGCTTCAACGCAACCCTAACTTCAAAATGTAGCCCCCAAAGCAAGTTCCGGACAATGGAAAGCCTCGTAGCGTCGCAGCAGCATGAACACAACAAGCACCCGAAATTGGGCTTGAAGACTGCCTTGGGGGTTTGAAGCTTAGCGCCTCCGATGCCGGAAACTATGTCGGGGATTAGGGTTCAGGGACTTGGGGTTGAAGCCCCTTCAGACACCAAACCCTGAATCAGGAAACCCCCTTCTGGGGGTGGCCGGGCGGGAGCGTTGCCCAACATCTTCCCCGCGTCCCGGGAGAGGATGCGCGACTTGGGAAGCACCTCATTGGCGGGCTCAAGGGCCTAGGATTCAGGGGATTATTCTAAGGACATTTAGCTTGTCTGCGTATCATCTGTAACCCATGTAGACCTGCCCATGGCCCTCTGGACCGGCTTCCAGTCCGACCCAATCCGACAGTTTGGGGATCGAGGCCCAAGGTCAAGAGCCAAGGTGCACGCTGGGAGGAGGCTTTGGGGTTACTTTGCCGATAAGGTGGTGTGCTCAAAAGAAGCTGCGGCACCGCTGGTTTGAAGACGAACTGCGTTGTAAAAGGATTCCTGTACATGGACGGACTGCAGTTTTTCAAGGACCTACAAACCTAAAGCTTGAAACAGCTTGGAACTTTAGCTGTTAGCTTCAACATGTTTTAACCCTGGCGGCCGACGACCCTGAGGCCACTGCAAACCCCAAGGCTGGAGCTGAACCCTCCTACTCTTGGAAGTGAGCCATTTTCCTCAAGCGATCGCCTCCCATGGTAGTCAGAAAGAATGCATCTTGAGCATAAACAGTGGGATCTGGATCTTACGTTTTTTCTGCTGACGACCAATACTCGCGAAACTTACGAATGCCTGGAAAATCTTGCATTCGGCGTCCGACCTTACATTCACCTCAGTCCTTTCTGCATACCATGGGATTCTCTTGATGCTCCGTCGGCGAACCGAACGAGCAGTACCAGCGAAGCTCTGCGGCTCCAGACAGAGCATTGTGGGTGTAGCTGGAGCTTTCTGTGCACACTACCCTCAGCCATTCTTGAGAAGGAGGTGTCGTGAAAAGCACGAGCTCAAAGTCGCACAGAGGCGCAGAGCCGCGGTTTCACTGTTCAGGGGCGACGTGTAGGTATGCAGAGTGAAGCATTGTAGAGGTCGGCTCTGGGGTTGAGGGTGCTTGGCTGACTCAGCTGGACACCGGCTTGCCAGCGCCTGACGGATGTCGAACCGACGAATGCTTTGTCTCTGCTTTGGGCGGGGAGCGGGGTTCTTTTCGAAGCTCTTTCGGGCACATGCCGATTTAGGGACTCGAGCTGTGGGTTCAGGTTGGCGAGCTGAAAGTCAAGGGGCCCAGAGGCAAAACAGTGCGCCTGAATCCTCCCTCTTGTGAGCCTTCAGAGTGGGCCTTCTTGGAGGCTGGGAGAACAGTCTGCTCAACCGTCAACTCACGTGAGATACCCAAAAATCTGAGATGCAGAACTCCTCCAACCCCGTGATATAAACCTTACGCAACAATTCCGTAACGTATGACATGTGACATGTTGATCTTGGCTAGGGCTGTGCACTCCAAAGCTTTCTTGGAAGGAACTCTGAAGGCAAACCCCTCTCAGCTTTCGCCGCGGCGCTGTAGAGCCAAGCCCCAGCTCCCCAAACCAAAAGTGGCACTCAGCTTCCTTCTCAAATGAATCATCACACCCCCCAAGCCCTGACTCAACCCTGAACCCTGTACTTCACCAAACTCATCCCATGACATCTCTGCAAGAAACCCTCTCGGAGCCTTCTGGGGCGGCTAGTCCGTCTTGCCTTTCCGGCAGCTCTGCACCAGGAGTCCAAACAGCAGAAACCAGTGGGTTGCCTGCATCTTGGGGCGGTTCCAGCGTTCAAGTCGAGGTCGGGGGGTCAGTTCGACAGCATCGATGATAGCAATAGCACGTCTGCTGCCGCTTTAACACAAAATGGTCGAATGTCCAATGTGCACAGCGCACTCGACAATGGCATGGATGTTGCTAGTCACGGCCATCCCGGGTGCCATCAAGACTCAAGTTTCTGAACCGATGCAGTCGGACGGAGCGGTCTACATTCCTGCCTGAAGAAGTATGCTTCCCAGGCTGGTTGGCAAACCTTGCACCAAACCCGTCACATCCCCGTGGGGTGCGCATTCGGGGTGAGCGAGTGACGCATGTGAGTGATGAGACTAGCCCACCTTACCGTATGTACCAGTGCCCCCAGGCCGCCAAGAAACCCTTGTTGGCCCGTTCCCGTTGAACATGCTACGCAACTGACTCAAGCGGTGCGATTCTCTCAACGTCTGCCAAGGTCACGTTGGGGCAATTCCAAACCCTGATGCAGCACAAAGCCAGGGAAGCACACACGGTGAATTGCTTGCTCGTGGAATGTCTCACGAAATGGGGGTCCCCAGGTGTAGATCAGTTCGTAGTTACAGGTGGTCAGGGGTCCTGCCAGCCGGACAGGACCTCGCTGGCTCGCAGTACAAAGAAGAACGACTAAACTAGCATTTCTGAATTGATTGCCTTCCTACATGCCTGTACAGCTCTCGAGCCCGTATTCTCGAAAGCCCACAACAAGCCGCGAGCGGAATCCCGAAAAGGAAAATCTGGAGACTTAAGTCCATCAGGTCGAGTGGCCGGGAGAGGTCCAACGACGTCCATCCGGACCGCGCACCTTTCGGGTGGTTTTAAGAGGCCTTTTTAGAGATTAGGGCTTTGGCTCTTGAACAACTCTGACGGGCTTCGCTCACTCACGGCAATCGAATGCTCCTAGCCAGAGCGGAATGTTGCAAAAAAACGGGCTGGTCACAGATCAGAGCACAATGTCGGTAGAATCAGAAGCGGATCAGAAAGGCGGGACTCGGCCTCAAAAAGGCTTTTCAGGGATGTTGTACGTGCGGGATATCGGGATATCTAGCTAGCCGCGCGGTGCGAAACTGGGCCTTGTCCTACCACAACGTCCAACCGGCGCCACTCTGGACCACCACGCCCCATTAAACCAAAGCGAAGTTCAAAACAAACTTAAGCGGTAAACGTTGCAAAAAGCTGAATGGCCATCCATACACTGTGCTCTGTGGCCTTTGCGAAAGTGCAGCAGACTGTCAGCAGAGGTAAGCCCCGACTTCGGCGGCAGAGCGTGACACAGGACGATGCTCACTCTATCGTCCAAGTAGAAGGCAGCCAGGCCCAAAAGCCCAGTCACGGCCCAAGCTGTGTATGGCACATGCAAAGTCTCGCCAGCTAGGCACGGTGCCACAGGAACCTTCATGCCCGAATGACTGAAGCCCCAGCCACATGCCACGTCTTCGCTTTCACTTCAGGGCTCTAGTCGCCGATTGTAGTCTTCAAATCAGAACGTTCAATGAACACGTGCTGCTTCCCAGCTGGGAAATTGTCGCGGCGAACCTGCTACCAAACACCTAAAGGTTAAAGCGCGGAACTAAACGGATAATCGTAGACACAACGTGTAAAAGCCCTTCTCGGCCCTAAGAAGATCGCTACAGCGCACCTCTCCGTGGGTCGTCACGATAAAGGGCACTTCTACCTCACGAGAACTTCTGGGTCCATTTAACTTCTCAGGCTCCACACACTTCCTACTCCACAAGCGCTCTCTAAATAAGGCATTTAGGAGTGGTTGGCAAGCAGGTAGCATACGGTAGCATAGGAGCCTGCTGTTCAATCTTCAGGTTCAGGCACGTTTTACTTGTGCGGTGCGTGTACATGTTCTTTTCATGCAGTCGTTCTGCAAACCGGAACAGTCTGGCACGCAAGACACCAATGCAACAAGGCTTTGGGGTGGAGCGTCTCTGAAAACGTGAACGACACCGCGTTCGGAAGGAAAAGCGTGACTCCATGCTGCCCCAGGGCCAGCAGCGTGATGATCGCTGTAGCTGCAGCATGGTGCAGCCGGCCGCTGCCGAAACAACAGTAGGCCAGGTAGGGGATGGTATGGAAGTACCTCAATGGCGCGCTCAACAAAAAAGAGGTCATCTTGGGGTGTGTCGGGTAGTGCTTATAGATGCTTATAGGATCTTATAGGGATGTCCATGCATGGCCAGCCCAAAACACCGAGTCCTTGGACCCTGGCTTCGGGCTTGCTATTGACATGGCTACCCGGTACATGTTGCCGACCAGCTGAACGGGATCAGAAGCCGCCATCAAGCCTCCACCCTGACCCGTGTCTTGTGTGACTCCCGGAGGCCCTTGTCTGTGAGGGCTGGCGATTCTATTCTGAAGACACCCTTAGAGTTTACGGGATTTAGGGACTTTGGCATGTTGCATTACAAGGTTCGGGGTTTTTGGTTGTGGGTTCTTGCCTTTTACAATGATTTCGAGAAAAAAGTCCGAAGGCGCTTCGTGGACAAACAAAGGCTCAAAGTACATCACTTCCAAGGGGCCAAACCAGGTACTGGAAATGCATCGTGCGCAGGCAGGCAATGCCAATGAAGTTGCCTCTGCAGCCCTAGATGTCTAAAGCAGCTGGGCTCTAAGGTCGCTAACAAGACTAGCGAATTGTGACTGCGGGGTAACTCTTCGGTGCATTTGGCGAAGAGCCGTTAGCAACCAAAATTCAACCAAATTGGGTTAGAGAACCAATCATGCGACTCAGCAATCTGGGTTTTGCCTATGTTGGTAGCTCCTAATTACACCGGACAACAAGCAAAGAGATCCCTGCAGTCGCGGGATGGCACACAAAACATGGTCGATGTCCGAGCAGAAGGTCAGGGTAGGGGGGGGGGGGGTTGAGGCACATGGGGTTGGTTGTTAGGAGGGAGTGCGGGCGTCGTGCCCATGCTCGGCACTTGTGCTACTTGAGAAGCGAAGCTTACATGTTCTATGTGCAATAGGCATTCAATCTGAGCTAAACATCCGGCTGCGGCCAGGGAACAGGTGAACCACATGGCCACGACACTTTGGTCGCTGAGACACGCCGAGCAGCGCCACTTTCGGATGGTCCTACAAAGAAACTGAAAGCTGAAGCTTCAGTGTACCAATTTTCAAACAGTAGAGAGTACGCGTGGTCATAAGAAGCACCCTGTCACGCCTTTGTTCTTCAATGCCCTAGTGAGATCGTCCGGTTCTGGGCTCTAAACTGTGAACTCAGAGAACTACAAAATTCGGCACTCGTGGGGTTTACTAAATGGTGATTAAGTGGTACACCCGCCCTGAGGCCCTAACGTAACCTATGCCCCGTACAAGCCCGAGCCCTGAAGGGCAAACTGCTACTGGTAGCTCTTAAGACTTGCGTCGGGTCCCACGTCCTGCTCAAGAATCCACCATCTATCCAGCGAACCTTCCGCAGAAGAGGCTTTCACGTGGTCTATACAGTGACTTGGGCGTTCCTGGTCACGCATTCACTACAACAATTCTACATGCTGTTCCGCTGTTCTTTCTCCAACCACTTCTCATGCTTCGGCTTTGTATCGTTCTGTATCGGTGACTGCTCCTGCTCTTGGTAGCGACTGCTAGCATCGCAAAACTCAATGCGGCATCCGGGCAGGCCAAGCTGCCACTCACTACGTGCCCAGTCATGTCCCGCATGATATGCACATGCATGCATAGATGCTGAGATGGACTTAGACTGAGTTGAGGTCTCGGTGCTCCGTAGCATGGACTTCTTGGATCCACCAGTTTGACAAGCGCGTGAAGCTCCGAAGTTATGCTAAACCCTACAAGGATGGAATGGGCTTTTCTCGTCCAAACCGCCACAGAAAACACGAGATGATGTGGAGGTGCAGCGAAGGAATACTGGCTAAAACACCCGAGCATTGTTCGACCATGACCACACAGAAAGGCAGGCCTGTGCAAACCAAAGCAGAAGGAGGACATGCACCTTAGCTAGTTGCGGGCTCGCACAACTAGGCCCTATAAGTGGCTTGTACCAGAAACGTTGGTCCCAATGAATCTGAAGCACTACACCCCCTCTAGGATTAGGTTCAGGGACCTGCCTAAGCCCCCACACACCCTTCAACCCCACTATAGCAGCTGGATTGTCTTAGACCAGCGAGAACTTGTGCAAAGCACCGGAGGTTACTTGTTGGTCTTTGTGCCGGATGATTACGATCTTCAGGCTTGTGGGTGGTATTGGGAACTCAGGTTGAGCATGTTGAGCATTAGGGTTTTTGGTTCATGCTCTTCGACTCTCCTAGGCTGAGGGTGTAGGACGTGAGATGGCACTCAAGTCAAGGCTCAGAAAAGCAAGGCTCAAGCACTACCTTCATGCTTTATTTAGTTCCAGGTGTCATGAACTCTCTGTGAAAAATGCCTACACTGCCTTACACCAGCATGCAGCTGACAGCATCTTTTCGGGTTGGAGGCAGACTCTGAGGCTATGGCCAGGAGCAGCAGGATCGAGAGCTCCTTCCTCGAGAAGAGCGCCTGCAAACCCAAACGAACACCCATGAAGACAAGCCGCCTTGAGAATCTTGTGGACGCAACGCCCCCCAAACCAAAGTCATAGCATTTGATCGGAGTAGCGGATGTAATCTTACGAGATTTAGGTCTACAGAACTTCGAATAGCCCCCTCCGAAGTAATTGCCTGTGTTCTTGGAAAAGGCCTCCGGGAGGAAGCGCCAATTGACCGACCAGGCAGGCCTGGGCACATCCAGCGCTTCGAGAAGCCAGGGCTCCAGGGGCTGAGGTTCACCTTCCCTTTTTTCGGATGTTTGACAAAGCAACATGCCCCAATCCGATGCCCAGACTCCGTGCATCTTCAAGCTCCGAGCTTCTATACCACGCACCATATTCTGTCTGCTGCCAGAGCGGCTGCAGATCTCCAGGCCCTGTCAGCTTGCTTCCCCGTATGGTGCCGGGAAGGGAGCTTGGTGGGATTTCCGCGGTCGTTTAAACGGTTTTTGTCTGTCATACTGGCTTCCAAACGGCTTGGTGGGCTTCTGTGGTGGGGTCTGAGTCTGAGAGCCTTCCAATCAGACTTGGTGGCATCCCCAGAAGCGCACTGGTAGGACGCTGGCCTCCAAACGCGCGGCCAAGGTACGCCGGCGCGTTGGCCTCGTCGCTCCGGAGTCCGGCGGCGGCTTTGCAGGGGGGGTTCGAAGACAATACTGGCGCAAACATGCCCTGAAGGTCGAGGAATGTTTCCCCCCCCCCACCCGCCCCCTGCGAACTTCGGGCAAGTCTGGCGGTGGTGCGAAAAACCCTGTTTGTGAAATGTGAAACTGTGAAACCCATAAGCCCCAGTTCCTTTTGCCATCTCTCTTAAGCCTTTGACACCCTCAGGCCTAAGCTCACAGAGCCCGTCAAGAAGTAGTCCAGGGAGCATGGAGGAAGGGCACTGCCAAAACCAGCTGAAGAGCGAGCATGCAGGCGATGCCTAAGGCTTTGATTAGTTGCAGTGGTCTGTGGCGTCGGAAATTTCAGGGTTTCTCGAACTTTCCTGGAGTGGAAGCCATGTGCCGCCGAAAACCTAACCGCAGCAACAAAACCGAAGCAACAAATGACGAGCGACTCCGAAGAGATCTGCAGGCCCTTATGGAATGCTACAATCTGCATTGCGAACCCCTGAACTTCCATCTCCACTGGCACCCCAAAAGCCGCAAACACTCAGCTTGCAAATCCCAAGCCTTTAACAATCTCAGGTAGAGCCAGTTCGGGGGATTAGGCCTCAACCAGGAAATACAGCTGAGCCACACAGCAAAGCATGAGACCATCCGCCACTGGCCACCAAGCACAGGCCCACCTGTGCTACAGTCTTAACTTGCCCTAGTGCTCGGAACTTGCATCTGGGTGGTAGGAAGAGGTAAGTACAGGGTTTAGGGTTTAGGGTTTAGGGTTTAGGGTTTAGGGTTTAGGGTTTAGGGTTTAGGGTTTAGGGTTTAGGGTTTAGGGTTTAGGGTTTAGGGTTTAGGGTTTAGGGTTCACAACTGCTTAGCACCTTACTTGGGGCTCTTGTTATAGTTTAAGCTACTATATTCTTTGATGAAGAGGTATAACTGGGTGCACTGGGTTGCTCAAAGTTGGGTTCTCCTACAAGAGTTGGCCATTAGCCTGTTCCAAGACCCTTAAACAAATCTGTGGTCATTTCCGAAGGCCTGCAAAAGTGCCAGACTTGACTGTTGCTGTGCTGGCAAAACATCAGCGGTAGGATCTTGTGGCTAATGTGCAAAGCAGCAAGCCCGGCCCTCGCACACCAGCCCCTGCCCAACAAGGACCATCTGAATCCCATTACCACTGTAAGGCTCAGAACCTCTATCCGACCCATGGACATTAGCAGCCCAGAATCCACTGGGCAGATTAGCAACGGCTGCATCTTGATGCTGACCTCGCTCCACACCAAACCCCAACGGGACTCTCCCGGGACTCTCTTACATGTAGTAGAAATAAGAAACGCTGGAAGGCAAAAACCTTGGCCCCTGCCCAGTCAACTTTCAGAATTTGCCTTCTGATTGGGGAGTTGGAAACAGAAGCGACCCAGGTGCTGTATAGCAGTTCAAGGAAGGTCCTGATCAACGTGCTCAAAAGATTCGAAGGAGGTGAGGGGCCCAACGTTGCTAATCTCAGCATCTGTGCCTCTGCCGAGGGGCTGCCAGCGAGTAGCTCAGTGAGCACATCAGGTGCCTTCCTTGAAAGGGAGCCCCCCCCCCCCGATGCAGCCCATGCAGCCCATGCAGCCCATGCATCCCTCTGTGATTGAGCCCTGGTAGGTTCCAGATGCGCTTTGGGGGGTCTTAGGACCTATCGAGTAGGAGCTGTGGTGCTCTAGAACCCGTAACCCAAACCTTGGCAACACGTGAGGCGCGCATCCAACGAGGCCAGCGACGCCCAACACTACAACAGTTTGCAGGGCTCAGGGTCTAGAAGTCTGCAGGGCTTTGGTGCGTCGCTTTTCAGTCTGAAAATTCACAGAAGGCCCAGAGCTGTGTACTGCCATACACCAGACTTGCCATTGAGGCTAGCCCAGATCTCCAAGCGACTTCAAAGATCTACCAAGGAATCCAAGGAACTTTGGAGGAAGAGGAGCAGCGCGGCATAGCAGAAGAACTGGGCCACCGCGTCGTTGAAGAGCCGCAGCACGAAAACCTTGAAGCGATGTACGGGTTGAGGGCCTCAAAGCCCTACTGTATGGAATGCAAAAATGTTCAAGATTTCTGGCAACACTTGGGATTCAAGGTCGGGTTGTTGCTTTCTAGGCTGGAGATTCAAGAGTGGGCTTTGTGGGATGAGGGTCCAGGGCCTTGGGAGGTGTAGCCATGACAGAGGCAGCCCTGTAGATGTGTGCTAACTCAGCGATGGCGCGGAATGAACTCGCTTGCTCAAGACGCAAAGCGCAAAGACCCACAGCGGCGCGCCCGCGTGGTGATAAATCCTTGAAGCCAGGAGGGGCTCAAGCGTTTAGCAAGACCCCCAATCCGAACCCAGGTTTGTGCCTTCTTGTTTCTTGATGTATGTGGATGCTGGCATCGGGGCTTTCAAGGAACATTCCGACACGAAGAGCCTAAGCGGTTGGGGAGCATAGAGCTTTTGGGCACAACCCAAGAGCTTTCCTGCTGTAGGCGTGGGGCTCGAGAACGGCCTGCCTGTCCTGGTTATTCATGACCAACAGACCGCAGGGCTCGAGAGATTTCAATCGCTTTCACGAGTGTGAGGTACCAGAATAGTTGACCCCAAACCACATTGAAGAACATCCTTGCGTTCGTGTTGAGCCCTCTGTTGATGAAGCCGCGACTCTGGTGAAGCACTACCATCATGCCGAGATAAATCACGGCAAAGAGTGCCTGGCAAGCTGTTGTCAATCTAGGCTGATCACATGTCGCGTGGGGCTTTAGTGTTGTGCAGTTGCCATCGGATCGCAGAAGCCGTCGGGCTCTTGGCACTCCCTCGGTATAGCAGCGAAAGCAGAAGATCGGTCTGTGAAGTTCAAATGCTGGAAGAAGGGATTCTCTTGGGTGGTGCACTCCAGGGATACTCACATTCCCAGGGCCCACTTACATGTTTTGTTGTGCCCAAAACTTGTGCTGAATTTGTGATCGAAGAAGACTCCAATGCTTAGCTTCCATTTCTCGCGGACTCGCCCCAACTAAGCCAAGTGCTAGACTGCTAGACAACAACTCCCGGAGACTCAATAGAAAAAACGAGAGAAGGATGTGACCGCGAGCTCCAGTTGAGGGTTATCCTCCAAGGCGCACTACACTGCAATAAACACAAAGGCTTTGGAAGAAGCCAAAGTAAGCAACCAAAAGCCTACACATGTCCACCAACACACACAAAACACAAGACCAAACAGCAGCAAACCATCTGCGCCTGCACTTGGCGAACCTCCAGGCGAGCCCACCGGAGCGCCCCGTAGAACCTCATGGGTGGGCAAAGATTGGAAGCACTCGGATTCGGTGTCTCTGGCGCCTGGTTCCCTGTACCGAAATGCTTCGCCTTCGTCATTTACGCCTGAGGGCTGAGCCGCTCATGACGTTCATACCGTCTTTCATATAGACTATCACTCATGTCACGAGCAGTCACTAGCACTACCACACTTCAAGGCGGCCAAAGCTCCAGACAAAGCCCGCAGGATAGGCGATGGGCCCATTGGGGCTCGTGATTTCCTGATAGTCATACCTTGGCAGGTGGAAGGCATCAAGGCTTTAAGCTATGGCTTAAATGAACTTGGGGGCCGACATGACAGGTTCTCACATGGTTCTGGTATGTTCTGGTGCCTTTGGGTCGTGTTGGAAGGTTCACATGGTGTGGTCGGGTTTGGTATTGGATCAATGGTAAACGCAATTCCCCAGCAATCACCCGCCTCCCCTCCCCCCCAAACAAAAGGGACGCCCCAGCTTCAGTGGGTTGCAATCAATCGGAGGCAGACAAGGGCACCGTGCAGGCAGACAATATGCGCCCAGGTGAGAATCAGGGAGAACAATTCAGCTGGTCCGAGCTCTCCGCAAGCGGGCAACAGTCGGGAACCCTTACTCCTGGAAAGCGCTGAAAAGCGCACTGCGAACCTAAGACGTCTATGAACCCGGGCAGCCTTCAACCATCCCTCCAACCCTCTTATGCAGCTTGACAACCCCTAAGCTTACACTCAAAGCCCCAAGCCTAAACCCTACGCTGATCAGCTGATCGTCTTACCAAGAACTGTCCGATTTGGAAAACGAGATTGCAAAACACAGGATGCTCCATCCTTACGAAGACCATGCCTGAAATTACACACTTGGGAATCCCATGAAGACCCAGGTCGGCAGTCTTGAGGGAGACTCCTTTAGAGTTCCACAGCCGAAGTTCTGCGAACTCCAAAGTTTGGCGACCTTGAATTCTGATCAACTCGTTAGGTTGGGTCTGTAGGACGGAGAATTGTTCAGGCAACTGCAGGTTACGGACCCTTTGTGGCCGAGATTCTGCCCTGCCAGCACAAAGTCCACCTTCCCCAGAACGGGTGCGTGAATGGACAGATGCGCGGGGTCAGTTGGGTTGGAAGATAAGGGCCTCACCGTGCAGACTCATTTTGGGCGTTAAAGGATTAAGACGTGGGGTCCGGCGGGTCGCACTGCAAAAGACATCTCGGCCCTTAAGAGCCGATGTCGAAAACATTCCGCAACTCTCAACCCCTCGTCGCCTCGGCCATGTATGACTCCCAGTCAATGTCTGTGAACGGCACCTTCGCGACGACAGCGGCCGTGAGAACCTTCTTGACAGCAAAGGTGGGCTAACTTAAGTGTCACTACTAAGCGCTACTAAGTATCCCTATGACTACTGCCCACAGCTTCCACCTCAAGCGTGTAACGCACATGACATGGAGACTGCATGGGATCAAGGCTGGGACATTGCAAAAGGGGGTCGGGCATCGCTCGCACAGCACGCAGAGAGATTCGCTGGCATTTTCTAGCTATACTCTTCTCAGCAACCCCAAAAGCCCCACATCCCAAAAAACTCTCAAGCCCTCAGATACAAGCCATATTTAGCGCAAGCAACCTTCAACCCTAGCCTAAATCCTGAAAGAAGACAGCGGACGACAATCAGGCATAGTTTTCTGAGTTTCTGCCACGAGGGAATGGTTTTCGGGATGCAAGACCCTTTAATCCAAAGAAACACGTGTTGCAAATTAAATTGCCCAATCACGCAATTCTCTTTCCCCTGACACTAAAAGGGCTTTACGACGGCGTTACGATCTTGAAACATGCAACAGTTGCTCTCGCTTCAGAGAGCCGTTAATCGCCGCAAAAGGATGAAAGTTTGACCAGAAGAAGACTCTGTTCGCAATAGAAATGGCAAGTACTTCGTATAAGAGGAAATAAGAAAGTCTGCCTCTTCTGGGAAAGAGGTTCCGCTGGTTCTCAATACGCGATGAGGTATATAATCTTAATGCGACATTCGAAACGGACTGTTAAGCATGCATGATCAGAATATATCAGAATGAAGACACCCCTTGTTTCGTCTTCCATTTTCTTAGCAAAGGAGAGCGCCCCTTCTGCTCTTCATAAGAGATGAGGGAGGGGGCCAGCTACCAGAAATGAGCCATCAGCAACAAGAAACTCCATAAGTTCGTCTTGACAATACTGACCTTTCCTTAGGAGTGACAACAAGACTTGCGTTGGTTTGGCGAACGCTTTGCATTTGTCCATCGACTTCTCATCTGAATCCCAGAAGCACATGGACATGTTGCAACAAGTTAGTCGGGCCAACTTTTCCATGACAAGGAGGCAGCGAAGAAGTAGGTCAATGGAGGGGATGACCAATATACATGTGAACAAGACAAGACATGCGCGTATCATGTTGTAGGTACATATACCTCCATACCCATGCGCATACGTTGCTATAAGCCCAAGAGCCCCAGAAGGCCCCCAGGCGCAAGGCGTGGTTTGGCCAAGGCTCGGCATCGGCCAGCAGTACCAGCAGGGCCCACTTGGAGGCACAGGGAATGGAGAACAGCCTTGGCGGTGAAACCCGTAGTAATGGCATGACTCAACCCAAAGGCATGCTACTGGGATGGGCTCCACAACGCCCTGGGTGGTTTGAACATGTCGACCTGGGTGGGAGGGGGGGGGGGGGAGAGGGGCCTGCCAAGCCTTTCTCACTCAATGAGCCCTGCAGCCGGCCCCCAACACCACAACTGTTTTGGTGTTTTGGCGTGGTCGCAAGTGCAATGTCTCCAAGTGCGATGTCTCCAAGCAGCCACCGCTCGAACTTCCTGGCCGCCCTGTCAGAAATTAACCAGTTTATTATGTTGAGTTCAGGGGTACAGTATAGGGTTGACAAAGGGATGGCTTCGGGCCACAACAGGACATTTGCGAATCACTCAACCAAGCCTTTAAATCTCACACATCTTTGTAGCCGGACACATGCTGCTCATTCTCTAGAGCACAAGACACAGAGCCTTAGAGGTCCTAAGCTGCGCGAGCACCAGCTCACGAATGCGATGATCGGCGCCTCTGGATGCTCTCCAGGGACGACGCCATGGGTTCGCATTCATAAAGGGAGAAGCCTCATATTTAAAGGCACTTGGTTTCCAGAGCCGCTGTTATCCCGTGCTTGCTGTTTCTGCGCTTCTGTGCGCAATGGACTAATCTCAAGGGCTCAAAGCGGGCTTCTTGCGGAGGCAGCTCTCGGGCCAACTTTCTGCTTACTGTCGCTACTCTAACCTTCTGGCTGTTGCTCGCAGCTCGCAGTGTGTCTGTTATCGAATTGATATGTAATAATTTAGTGTGAAGAGCCGTCCGGTTTGGCGCATTGCCGGGCATGAGCTCCTCAGCGTTTGGGACTTGAGCCTTGAGCTCCAAGCAGTCGAGTGGGAAAGGCTTGCTTTGTCATGCACCCTGACCGAAACCGACTAATTCGACAGTCCAGGGCTCGAACGGTGTGAGAGGCTTGCAGGGGTTAAGGGGGTTTATGGGTTCGTCGGTTTGTGCGGTTTGGGGTTAAAGGGTCGCGAGTCACGAACTCTCAACCCGGAAAAAATAGAATAAGCCCATGAGCTGGTCCTAAGAGTGGATCTTGGCCGCGAGCGACAGCTTCCGAGGACCCCTCCAGAACTTCCGGCGTGGTCACCTCGGGTCGACGGGCTCAGGCTTAGGGCTCTTGGGGCTCTGTGTGTGTGTGTGCGTGTGGACTGCTAAGATCCTGACTACAGATGCGAAATCTACATCATAAACATAAAAATATAATAAATATGAAAACTTAACACGAAGCCCTTAGCACAAACCACAAACACTTTAACACGAGACCCTAAACATTTAAGCACTAAACCCTAAACACTTAAACGCTACACCCTAAAACTAGACCCTAAACATTACACACTAAACCATACACACTAAACCCTGAACACTAAACCCTAAACCCTAATCAGAAGGTTTTTTAAGTTGACAATGGTCTGGGGAAGCCCCGGTGCCTTCCCCAGATCATGTAAATTTGTAAAATTCCTTAAAACCCTTCTAAACCCTAAACACTCAGCACTAGACCCTAAACACTAACCCTGAAAACTTAACACTAAGCCCTTAGCACAAACCCCAAGCATTTAACACGAGACCCTAAACGCTTCAGCACTAACCCTAAACACTTAAACGCTACACCCTAAAAACTAGACTCTAAACATTATACACTAAACCCTACACACTAAACCCTGCACACTAAACCCTAAACCCTAATCAGAAGGAATTTTTAAGTTGACAATAGTCTGGGGAAGCCCCGGTGCCTTTCCCAGATCAGTTGGATTTGTAAAATTCTTTAAAACCCTTAACCCTAAGAACCAAACCCGAAACCCTAAACACTCAGACCCTAAACACTAGCCCTAAAAACTTAACACTAAGCCCTTAGCACAAACCACAAACACTTTAACACGAGACCCTAAACATTTAAGCACTAAACCCTAAACACTTAAACGCAACACCCTAAAAACTAGACCCTAAACATTACACACTAAACCATACACACTAAACCCTGAACACTAAACCCTAAACCCTAATCAGAAGGGTTTTTTAAGTTGACAATGGTCTGGGGAAGCCCCGGTGCCTTCCCCAGATCATTTAGATTTATGAAATTCCTTGAAACCCTTAACCCTAAAAACCAAACCCGAAACCCTTAACACTAAACCCTAGACACTCTGCACTAGACCCTAAACACTAACCCTAAGAAACTTAATACTAAGCCCTTACCACAAACCCCAAACACTCAACACGAAACCCTAAACACATAAGCACCAAACCCTAAACACTAAACCCTAAACACTTACACACTACACCCTAAAAACTAAACCCTAAACATTACACACCAAACCCTACAACCTAAACTCTGAACACTAAACCCTAAACCCTAAACAGTAAACCCCACAGCCGGAACCTCAAGCCCTACTAAATCTACACCTGAAACCAAAATCCCGTCGGGGTTTCAGATGCTTTAGGGTTTTATTAGGTTTAGGGCTTTAGCCAAGCAGCTTGATTCTAAACCCTAAGCCTAAACCCTAGACCCTAAACTTAATACTCAACCCTAAACACAAAACACTAAACCCTGAAACCTACACACTAAACCCTAAACACTAAACCCTAAACCCGAAAAACCAATCCTGAACCCTATACCCTAAGCACTAAGCCCTAAACCCCAAACCAAACAACATGGGGGTTTCAGTGCTTTAGGGGTTTAAACACTTAATCATTACAAGGTTTTTTAGGGCTTAGACTTTATCCAAGTCGCTTAGCCCTCAACCCCAAAACGTAAACCCTAAACCTTTCAAACCAAAACCTAAACACTAGACACTAAACACTAAACCCTAAACACTAAACTCTACCAAACCCCAAACCCAAAAAAACAAACACTAAACCGTAATTCCTAAACGTGCATATGGAAAATACGGACCCCGGACTCCAGACTCCTGACTTCCAGAAAAAAATAACTGGAGTACCGGGGCCGCGGACTCCAGAAAACGGACTCCAGATTCTGGAGTCCGGGGCCCCGATAATCCCGATACTCCAGATTTATTCTGGAAATCTGGAGTCTGGAGTCTGGGGGTGCTCCAGATTCGTTCTGGAAATCTGGAGTCTGGGGTCTGGAGGTACTCCAGATTTATTCTGGAAATCTGGAGTCTGGAGTGTGGGTACCCCGGGCTCCAAAAAATGTGGAGTACCCCGGACTCCAGACTCCAGATTTCCAGAAAAAAAACAACTGGAGTACCGGGGCCGCGGACTCAAGAAAACGGACTCCAGATTCTGGAGTCCGGGGCCCCGATAATCCCGATACTCCCGATACTCCAGATTTATTCTGGAAATCTGGAGTCTGGGGTCTGGGGGTGCTCCAGATTCGTTCTGGAAATCTGGAGTCTGGGGTCTGGAGGTACTCCAGATTTATTCTGGAAATCTGGGTACCCCGGGCCCCAAAAAATGTGGAGTACCCTGGACTCCAGACTCCAGATTTCCAGAAAGAAAAAACTGGAGTACCGGGGCCGCGGACTCCAGAAAACGGACTTGGAAATCTGGAGTCTGGGGTCTGGAGGTACTCCAGATTTATTCTGGAAATCTGGAGTCTGGAGTGTGGGTACCCCGGGCTCCAAAAAACCCCGGACTCCAGACTCCAGATTTCCAGAAAAAAAAACGGGAGTACCGGAGCCCCGGACTCCAGAAAACGGACTCCAGATTCTGGAGTCCAGGGCCCCGATACTCCAGATTTATTCTGGAAATCTCGAGTCTGGAGTCTGGGGTGCTCCAGATTCGCTCTGGAAATCTGCAGTCTGGAGTCCCCCCCTCCCAAAACCCCACATCCACAGCCTTCCCGAACCAAATTGTGGACTTGAGGGTGAGGGCCTGGGACGAAAGCTAGTTAAGGTACCCCCACGGAAGGGTTTCTGTCAACAGGGCATCCACTACGCATCAGGACAAGGCTACGCCAAGGCATGAAGCCGTCACCTTTTTCCCGCGCGGTAGTGCGTTTCAATATCATGCCTACCAGCCAACGGCTTCAGGTCGGGCACCCAACATAGAACAAGTACGCAATGCGCGAGCATCATGAAAGTCTGTCCAATCCAGCTTTGAGGGACGCCAGACTCACATCAACATCAGGGCTTCTGAGTCTTTTCTTAAGACTTGGAAAGGTTTTCGAGGGCCTGGGATCCACAGAAAACGGCGTTCATTTGCACCCATATACGAAAGAAATGAACGCCAGCCCGTTTCCCCAAAACCTGTGGTCGCCGCTTGGAAACCGACCGGGTTTGCTGGGTTTCGTGGCGCCTCCCCCCCAACCACCCCTCTCACTGATACAATGATTTAAAGGGCCTCACGCCCCCCCTTCTTCCCTGGACGCTCCCCAGCCCCACCCCCAACCAACCCCCCACCCCACACCCCCCCCCCCCCCCCCCCCAACCCCACCCCCCCAACCCCCCCCACCAACCCCCCCCCCCCCCCCCCCCCCCCCACCCCCCCACCCCCAATGCTTTCACACAGTACAGGCCTGCTGCCTGCTTCATCACCCCCCTCACACTTGCAGTGCATGCCCAACCCTCGCGCCCCCACGCCCTTAGCGCCCTGCCCTACATAGAACTCATTCTTTTTAAATACTTTTTGCTACAGCCCTAAACCCTAAACCCTAAATCTCGGAGCCTGTACTGGCTCTGCGGTTTGCCGGCCTGCCGCCGGCCCTCCTGTCTGGGGTCGGCGGCACTGGCGGTAGCCGTTGAATATATATATATATATATATGCACATATGTACATGTACATGCACAAGTAGCCTCGAACTTTCTTGCAGTGTAGTTTTTCAGTGCTACGCTTCCTTTACTAGACGGGTCCACCTTCTGTTCCAGTCTCGCGGTTCCCACGGCGCACCCCGACCTCCGAGCCCCTGGCATTGGGGACGATGCACTCAACCCAAGTGTAGGCGCCAGTGACCTTGGCTCAAGACAAGGAGACATCGTACTAACCTTGGGTTCGACAGAGTCCATGGGAAAATGCCAGTGTTGGGGTCGACATTAGCGCCTGTGCTCGTAAGGTTAGAACAAGAAGCCAACCCCTGTTCGGAAAAGGGGTTGACGTGTCCGTCCAAGATTTCAAAACGTCCTAGCTGCCGTCAGTTCAGGCCGTGGCTCGCGTGCTAGTTGACTTCAGGTGCAGCTGAGGATTCCGGGGCATGTAGACTCAGAGTTTCTGACCTTAGGGACACCTCAAACCCTATCTCAGAACCACAATCCTATTTGAAGCATAAGACACTAAGCAGTAAGCAGCATATCAGTATGCTTGATCAACATAAGGCCGCGGCAACCTCGCAGAGGCGCCCGCAGACCGAAACCTCGACGAAGGCGTCGGGGCCTGCGTGGGCTCGCTTCATGTGCTGTTTGCTTCCTGATATGCTTCTAATATGCTTTCTGATATGCTTTCTGATATGCTTACTTCATACCACCTCCCTTCAACACAAAAAGTGCTCGGTCAAGGTTCAGCATGTGGGACCATAAGCATGTTTCACTCCATGGTTGGAGATTCTAGGCCGATTTAAGAGGTCTTATACTTTGTTGGGCAGTCTCGCCGAGCGGGTATGGACAAATATATATATATATATAGATAGATATATATAGATATATATAGATATAGACAGATATACATATATATATATATATACGTATTTACACACATACATATAATATATATATATATATATATACAATATGTATATATATATATATGTATATACCTCATATACACTTGGGGTAGGCTGTCGATGATCGGAGGCGCTTTGGATTTCAAAGGAATGCTCCTCTTCTCAAGCAAACTGCCGGACTCCTGTATGCACTTGTGTAAACACTCCATGTGAAAACATTCTTGCACGATCGTAGGCGTACTGTGGCGAGTACAATCAGTGAATGCACTAAAGAGGCTGCATGCAGCCGAGGTCGAACCCCTCTACTCAACCCAACCCCCGCCCCAGAGCCCTTTCAAGGTGTAGAGAAGCGACGGTCCTTGGCCGGGTGGCGGGGCAAAGCCGACGCCCGTGACGTTGAGGCGCCATCCTGGCAGTGACTTTTATCACGGCTTTTGAAGGTCGCCGCGTGTGTGGGGAATCGGGGAATGAAAACAGAAAGCTGTCGCAGGGCTTCTGCTCCCCTGCGCTGCGGTCGTCAGCCTGGAGCTTCTTAGGCAAAGTGCTTGCAACCCCAACCCCTGTAGGGCACTGGAGCCTGAAGTCATCCCCAAGCTCCCTCCTACATCCATCTGGCACTGATGCTCCGTGCATACAGCCATAAATGGTGGCGCCCTTGTGCTTCAGTCCTCTTCCAAAAGTTGTCGAGACATTTATAGTGCGTGTACAGCTACAGCACAAACCCCTCACAGCGAGGTCAGCAGCGCAAAAGATCGAATCCCAACATCGCAATCAACTTTCAACCGCAGCGAAGCTTGTTCTTGCTTACCGCTGCCATGGAAACCTGACCGACCAGGAAAGGGCAACTCAACTTAGCACCGTCCCAGGCACCACGTGCGGTCTTGCAGGTTGGATTTCTGGACTGAGGGAGCTTTCGACCTCCTTTCCAAACTTTCAGATCCCAGATCTTCAGGAGCCTTCACCAGCCATAAGGCCTTTGAAAGGGCACCCTGAAACCCAATCTGAGGAAAAAATAAACAGAAGCAGCTTCAAAAGCCCTGGCATGCCCCGTAACCCTGAAAGCCCCTCACATATGAAGATCCAAAGCCTCCGCCGAGGGAGCTTCCAGCAGCCTTGGGTGCTACTGGACTTAAGGGACATGTGTTTGGGGAGGGGGGGGGGGGCATATTCTGGGACCTTGGAGTGCGGGCATGCCTTGCTTACGTTGTGCAAGGACTCGCAATGTACAGGTGCCTTGGGCGCGCTCATGTTAGTTTCGTAATGAATAAAGCGAACCGATTGTGAAGGAATACATTATGAAAGAGGCCTTTCATAGACAAATGCCTTCAATACAATGCACGAGCATGCCGCATGGAGACTCAAAGGAAAGACAAAATCAACTATAGAATGTAAGACACGTTTATTCGTGGAAGATCCAAAGAATAAGTTGCCTGACAAAACACGCAGCAAAAAAGAAATGAGTGACAAAACAAACTTGAAAAACTCGCAAAAGAAGCCGGGGGCCCCCGGCGATCCCTGCATATGCTCCCACCGGCGCGGCACCGGTGATGTTGAGTGGCAAGACGAGCCTTGTGAAGGGAAGAAGGAACCGGGAAGGGGGGGGAGGGGGGGGGGGGCAGGGGGTTGGAAGGGATGTAAGGGCCCTAATCAACCTTAGATAAGAATTGATATTCACCTCTCGCTCTCCCCGCACCTTTATTACCTTCATGATGACACCAGGAATAACAGCAGTAAAAGACACCCCTCATGTTCTCCCGTCATAACCTTTGTCTCTAGGAGTTAATCTGTTGAGTCGAGAAGGTAAAAGCCAGGATGGGAGAATGAGGGTGAAAAGGTCCAAATAATAGGTCTTGTAGCCTGACATGAAGGCTCTTGGACCCCTCCAAAATCCCGCTGCAACTATGCAGATAAATGCACGCAGTGCGCCAAGGGACTTGGGGGATCATGTGGGAGGGGTAGTCTCAAAGTAGAATGTATACAAACTCGATGTTTCTGACGGCGGCAGTTGGGGTCCATGGGGTCGGGGGTTCTGAAGTGTTCTTCTACTCAGTGCTGGTTGCAAAGACTACGCCACCAGATCTCTCACGTCTGAAGGCAAGGG
Source organism: Symbiodinium natans (assembly GCA_905221605.1). Taxonomy (NCBI): domain Eukaryota; class Dinophyceae; order Suessiales; family Symbiodiniaceae; genus Symbiodinium; species Symbiodinium natans. The sequence goes on along the minus strand of CAJNDS010002726.1, from coordinate 49,316 downwards.
GTGAACTTTACCTCGTACACGATAAGGAAGTTCTGCAAAAAAGCTAGCTTCCACGCCTAAGCCCTACAGCCCTTCGACGCCCTTCGAAGTGCAGTTCTGACTGGTCAGCTTCTGCTTCAAAACTCACAGACGCGTTCAAGTTTAGCCGCCTGAACTGCAGGGAAAGCCTGAAGCCCAGAGAGAGGGAACTTCCAGCTGCCATTCTAGCCTAAACATCGCCTATGCTTCAGACGCCCAATACAGTATGGGGGAAGACTTGAACCTTTGTTTCGGTGGGCAGCGGCGCCTGCAAGGGTTTTAGGGATCTATCAAAGATAGAATTCATCGCAGGGGTTCCCGAAGTGCCAAACAGCCGAAGCTTGAAATCCTTTTTGGAAGCTCATTGCTTTGCTGGTAAGAACTTCGATGCACTGGGACAGAGCGCTGCTCTGTCAAGGTCTCGAAGAAGGGAAAGAACGTAAATGCAGGCCCATAATGTGTCCAGGAACCTGCACCTTTCGCCCTAAGCCATTGCAGAGGGGAGAGCAAAACCGAACAAGAGCAGAAGAGCAGAAGCAGCCCATCATAGTTCCAGAGACTGCTCCTGCGGTCCACATCATCCGATGCCAACTGCCTTTGGCAGTTGCCAGGACTTGGGAACTGCAAACTGCCCGGCGGTCCATGCTAAGGTTGCACCCTGCAGCAGAACAGCCAGGCTTGGTCAAGGGTTTTCTTGAGGAGTTCTAATCCTAAGCCGTCTTAGGGGATAAGGCTTTAATAAAGGCTGAAGGCGGTGTGGGGCTTCCAGCAACATACACATCAATAGCTCATCGTGGCGACCGATGTCCAAACCGTCTTGTCAAGTACATCTTAGCACCGTACACAGTAACTTTCAACAAGATTGCTGGTCTACTTAAAGACTTAGCGGGTTAGTCGAGGAGAAGGGTCAGAGAGGCGCAGCAGCAAACAACGCTGCATTCACATGGAGAGAGCACAACATACCAGTACATCCTACATACACCTAAGCTCAAGACCCTTCCTACACGCAGGTACATGTCTCTACATCCATACGCACACACACACAAACACCCATGCATGCATGCATGCATGCATGCAGATATATATATATATATATACCAGTATAGATAGTATGTATGTATTAAGTAAAACTACTGCATGCATATATCTACTCAACAGTGAATCACAATCAACCGAAGGTGTACTGGAGTACATGACTGTGCCCCCTCTAAATCCGTACTGCAACGCAGTGATAACTACAACAGAAGCGAGTGTGAGCGATAGTGGCCTCCAAGAAAATCCCTTGAGGGCGAACGCCCAACTGGCTCGATGATTCACTTGACCATCTGCTTCACCTTCGATGCGAAGACCTGCGAAGTGTGAAGAACATCAACTCTGCCTGAAATCCGGGACAAAAAGACCTTGCGCACATGGCCGCAAGCCCAACTTCACCCGGCCCTGTTCGTGTCAGGAACACTCAGGTAAGCCCCTGCAATCGAATACAACAACCAAGCTCCGTCAAAAAGTCGGTTCACAAGTAGCTTTTCAAAAGTGAAAAAAAAACATCATTCTTTAACGGTACTTTGCCCTCATGGAGGAAAAAGTCGATGCCACCGGAGATTCCCGAAAGCAAGCTTGTATGCAAAAAGCGGCACATATGAAGAGAGTCCCAAAAGGCATGGGTGAGTATTTGTTAATGTCATGCATCAGAAGACAAGCAATCTCTTGCATCTGGCATATCCTTCCCGGGCCTTCGAAAGTACCCTTACATCCTATCATCACAAAGCTTAGATTGGCTTAGATAGGCTTAGCAGAACACGGGAACGACGAGCTGGAAATGAGCCAGCGCTAACCAAAAGAGAGCGTGCCCACATCGTGCCCGCATCCCTTCGATTCCCCCCGGCCTTTCCCTGACGGCGCGCAATCTTGAGCTCCATGGCGCTGGCCTGGCGGCTGCCATCTGCCCCAGCAAAGGTGCCTCAGCTGACTCGGGGCTCTTTCATGAGCTTGACTGGACTTATTGCGGTGTAAGCTACAAGCCCGAAAAAGCCAGGGCGTAAGGCCTTGAAAGGATAAAGCCATTTTCGCCCCGGCACTGGCGCCCCATGGCGATCCACCGTGGATCTCGGTCATGTCGAACTGCCCATCGCCTCCGGCCTTGCCGAGGAGCTTAATAAATAAACTCATCGTCGTAGGCGTCGAATGCAGGCTGAGGCTTTGAGCCCCTTCAGGACAGAGGTTGCACTGGTGATGAGACAATAGGATTTTGCCAGGATCTGGATTACATACATATACTTTTCCACTGGCCACTCTAACGAACCCGACAAGCGAGCGGTGGGAGCTTGGGATCTAACAGCGCCTCTGCGTCTCACTTATTCCCTGCAGCGTGGGCCATCGTGGGCCGAAGCTTCACTTAGAAGCTGAAGCCGAAAACTTGAACCGACAATCCCCAACCTAGACTCCCGCCTGAGCTCTTTTGCATGTTAAGAGGGGCTCCAACCCAGGGCTTCAGAGATGGCCTGGTAGCCGAGGGGAACGTAGATCATGCCGTGGTGCACGAAGTTGGTCCTTAAGACGTCACTCTTGGGGCATTCAGACCCGCTTCCGGAGCCGAAAAAATCAAAGCCTGACATCCTGTAAGCCCGTACTCACATGACAAGTTTTTTGCCCCTGCGTTCCTCACCCTCCTCAAACATCCTCAAACAACCAAGCTCATGGGATTGGACAGGCTCCAGACGGATGCCCCGGGTGACTAGAGCGCTACCCGGCTTGCATGATGCTTGAAAACCGGAGCTTCAACCAGAAGGGCTTCAATGCCCCATTCTCGAAACAGCGGCCCTGAAAACATACCTGGAAGCCGCCAAAACCATGGCAGCAATGACAACATTGGCCCCAGGGGCAGCGTCGTCATGTGGGTTGATTCCTGACCGCCGTTGAGGGTGCCGGTGCTGCAGAAGCTACCAGCCAACTTCCTGGGCTGGACAGCCAAACCCTACTTCCCAAGATCTTTCTTTCATGTTAGCTTTTATACTCGCTTCATGCGGACGTAGGTGTTCTATGTAAGAGAAGCGAAGGGGTCGTTGCAAGGGCCTCCAGCTTGGCCACCCGATTCCTTGCACTAAGCCCTTCCAAATCCTTCCAAGCTTCCCGGCCAGCGCGCCGCTCTGCCAAAGCGAGCCCGTGCTGTCAAAGAAGGCCTTCATCCTCGAGTTTTTTTCAGAGAAGTGCTTAAGGTGGGGCGTTGGGGACTGAAACCTTGCAGAGTGCTAAGGCTTCAGAGATTCAAGCTCACCATGAGCAGCCAAAAAACTTCGATGCATCAAATGCGGGCAGATGGGTGCACACTTACCTAGGTCGAATCATCAGGCCCGGTAGCCCTATCATGCTTTTGGCCCAAGGATGATGGTCTCGTGAAGAAACTCGAGATGTGTGAGCCAGAATCACCTCAAGCCTCGCTCGTAGCAGTCCAGACACTGAGCTGCAGCACTGCCGAAGCGTGTAGGAATGCCGAAAAGGATGCCATCGTAGTCCTTGGACTGCGACGCTGCCAGATGGGCTTGAATTTAAGGTTGAAGACGCTTCTGGGCTCGCACGCCCGGGTCCCTTATTCACTGCAAAAACAGAGAGTGGAAAACCCTCTGAAAAAAAAGCAGCCATCCGAAACCCAGGGGCCGCAAGCTGCTGGACCTTCGTGTGGTCCATGACAGCGTCCGAGGGCTTCGCAGGGGCACCCATCCTATGGAGTGCGGGGTTGTAGTGTCTTTGGGGGGCTGTAGGTGACTTCGGGCAGATGTTTAGGGCGTTCGTGCGCAGGAATTTCTGGATGTGTTCACTCCAGTCCGGTGGGTTTGCTGCTGGAGGGCGCTTGAGGGATGCTGGACTCGACTTTGATCAACCCCCAACAGGCCCCAACAGGCTTGCACAGTTCCAACAGTGTTCCAACAGTGTTCCAACAATAACGCAGCCGAACCCCAGCCACTCCCATGAGAAGCTGGGGTCAAAAGCCCTGGATTCCGCCAGGCATCTTCTTGAGCACATCAGCACCCAGAAGCTCGGGCGCTTGAAACATATCCACGGTCACGCCCTCCTCCTGCACCAGGTCCGTGCTTAATAGAGGAGGGTGGTGGATGCTACTGCAGCTCGACGGCAACTCGACGCTAGTTTCTATTCCAAACGCACCCTGTCTGGGCAGCCCATTCCGCAGTACTAGCGCGCTTACTCTAATCCGACTCACGTGGTTGGCGGCCACACCTAGCAGCCAATTTGTTGAACGTGGGCATGGGAAATAATTTGACCTGTACCGTTCTTAAGGGGCGCATCACGGGCAGGGCTCCTTCATGGAGGCGGCGATTTCGTCTGCCAGCTTCTTCACGTGACCGTACCTTAGCTGGCTTTTGTGGACCCCAACGACCAATGAACTTGTAGCCATTGGTGAAGCTACTTAAAGCAAAAGCCGGCCAAGGTACGTGCTGTAGTAGACGACGCAGACCTGCTTGGAGGGGGCGGGAGGCTTTGAATGTGTTGGAGGATTGGAGGCTTGGTGCGTGGAGGGGCAGGTCCGCAGCTGCCCCCTTTTGCAGCCTTGAGGTCCCAGTTTGCAGACCCTTCTGTAACACTGGGTCACTGGGTTTACTGAAGCCCTGAACCTTAAGCTGCAGTTACAGGGCCTTCTCCAAACCAGCACATCCTCTACCGCCCCTAGACCCATACCTTAATCTACATCTCAAGCCCGAAGCCTAACAAAGAGCATGTCCATGCGCGCCAGCTCCAAGCCGATAAGACCATGAGAGTCAAGCGTGGACCCCGTTGGCCTTGGGCTTCTTGGCCGCCGCCGGAGTGGTCGTACGCTTCACGGCCTTGAAGCCCACAGGTGAAGGGGTGGGGGCTCGGCGGGCCTTTGATTTCAAGGGCTGCAGGCGGGTTCGAAAGGACGAAAGGTTGTGTAACGCGAACTCCGTGAACAAGACCTCTCTCAAATTCCCTTTGGAAACCCTGGAAACCCATCAGCCCCATCCCACATCTCAGAAGTCACCATAGGGCTCTGCCTCCCCCAAGCTCTTTGATCGAAACACCGCTGCCCTTAATTCCACCTCAAAGCAAACAAAATCCAGCTCCGAGCGGCGTTGCCAAAGACCTCGCCCTGCTTCTTGGCGATCTTCAGCTCGAGCGCCTGGAGTTTAGTGAGAATTCCGGGGACAAGTCAGCGAAGTGCGGCCGCGCGGGGTAAGGCTGCGAGGACCAAGGTGCTGGGGGGGTTTGGGAGCTTTGAATTGGAAGCGCCTTTTCAAGCTCTCGATGAGTCTGGGCAGCTTTGGGGTAGCACTTACAGCCATCTCCCTGATTTTACATCGGAGACCAAGGTGCTGAGGGTTGGCGGCTGCCATCCGCTCCGGCCAAGGTGCCTCGGACAGGCTTTGGAGGCTCCAAAATTTGGGAATTCCAGGGAAAGGGGCTTAGAAGCACCGGAACCATGGCAAGAAGCCTCACCTGGAAATACTGGAAACAAAGCCAAATATGCACTGGGACCATACATGTCTCTGCCATGCTATCCGATTGGCCGCAGCATCCTCTTTGAGCAGGGTGTGGGACTGAAGTTGGCCAGCTATGGCTGTGAACAAATTGAGGAGCCTTTGTACCACCAATGTGAGAATCGGCTCTGCGACTTGCAAGGCCGGCAACACGTACCCCTGATCCATACAGTTGCAAAAGCAGGTGCTGGCGCCCCATGGAGAGCCGCCATGGATCTCATTCAGGTCGAACTGGCCGTCGCCGCCCGCCTGGCGACATGCAGGACCGCGCCGTGCGTTGTTGCAAAGCCGAGGGTCAAGCAAGGGTCCTATGGCTAAGCGCCAATTCGTCAAACAAACGTCACGCGGCAAGCCATTTCGCAGATCTGCCGGTTCTGATCACCATTGTTGTATTCGCCGGAAAGTATACGTAGACAAGAACGGAACCACGTGACAGTCCTGACCCGCGAAGCACTCCGACCTTGAACATGAAGTTTTCAAACCCTCTGCAGGAATAAATGCCTGACATCCCAAAACCCACACGCCTAAACCAGATACGCAAAACACGGCAACCATGCTCGAGCAAACCACAAGAGCGTGATTCGTGAGCCTGCGACACCTTCTGAAAGCCTCCACCTATCTCAAAACGCGGAGCCACCATGGAGACTCGCCTGGTATCCCAAGGGCACGTAGCACATGCCGTGATGCACAAGCTGGGTGACCTGTGCAGGGACACTGTTTTTCTCCCTATGGCTGCGAGATGTTAGGATGCAAGCAACACTTCAGAATTTAGGACGAGCCTTGCAGCACGAGTATAGCAAATCCTAAACCCTAAGTACTAAGCCCTGAAACCGACACTTGAATGCCCCGACCAGGCTAGACCCCTCGATTCCGACGCTCAAAACTGCGAATTTATCATGCAAAGCCTCTGCAACCACCTCAACTCGTGAAAGCGTTGTGCAGAAATGTCCGTAAACTCTGCAGCCGGAGCGGAAAAGTAAACAAGGGATCAGAGGGACCCCTGAGCGACCGTAAGAGGAGCCGAGCCGCTGCTGTGAAGTGCGTGGTCTCCTGTCCCCCCTGCTGTGTGCCAGTGCTGACCTTGAGGCGCTCCGAGGAAGGGTGGGGTCCTTCGAGAGGATGGTCCACCCCATGCTCTAAATTCTTTGGCGTCCTTTTCCCCCTTCCCTCCTATACCATAGCTTCTTCCAGGGCTTGGCTCCTGGGTTTTCGCCGGGTCAGGGGCAGCTTCACACACGAGTCATACATATGGGCCCTTAATTTGGGTTCGTCTGCCGGTGAGGGCTGAGTAAAGGGCCTAAAAACTCTTTAAAGCTTCGTGTTTCAGCGGCACAAATAAATCAGGTGGCAAAGCCTATCCTCACCTTTCGAGTCTTGCAGCTTGGACCTGGGCGAAACCTCTGGTTGCCTCGGCAAAGCTGAGCGCCTTTCCGTGTAGGCTTTCCAAAAGGACAATAAGGCCTTCCAAGCCACCGAAATTCACAGCCCCTCTAGCAGGAGGAATTGGGGGAACCCCAAAAGCTGCCAAGTGGCGAAGGTGGCGCCAAGCTTCCCTGCCAAAGCCCCGCTCTGCCAGAGGCTGCCGGTGCCATCAAAGAATGCCTCTCAATGCAGAGGAATCATACAAAATGCTAAGCCCGACTGTTGAGGGGCCTGGGATGATGTGGTAGGAATGATGCAGAGGTTTCAGAAGCAACCGCGGAAGGTCCTGGTTCTGAGCCAAGCTACTGCACCTAGCTACTCTCTTTCTAGGTAGCACGCTTCATGAATCCGTCATCGGCACAGCTCACTGGTTTACACCTGCATTCAGGGGTTTGCAAAAGGCTTATTCCCGCCGTTCGGGTTTAGAAGGAAAAGTAGCCGCCAGCCTTCATCTGCGAGGCCATCATCCCGAAGCGAGTGGGCATTCCAAACATGAACCTCTCCAGTCTCCAGTAGTGCTTTGCTTGAAGAGGGGGGTTTGCTGGTCTCTGATCAGTTTGTGAAGGGATGCCGCGCGCTTGATCTGTGTTGGCAGCAGGGTCCCTCGCCTTGCACACAAAAGCCTTCCCAGCTTCAATGCGGCGCAGTTCACATATGCGAAGACAACGTCCGCATCATGCCACCGAAATCGCGTGAAACTAAACGCCCTCAACCAATCAGAGCCCAGATGCCCATCGTACTTCGGCAGCTCCGATAGGAAGGCACGATCCAGAAGCATCACGTCAGCGGGCTTGTCCTTGGCTCCAGGGAGGCTTTGCTGGGCTCTCTGCCCCCAGACAAGGCTCCACACCTCCCCGCACGGACCTGCAGCCCTCACACTCTCAGACGCAACTAAGCCTTGCGTGAACCCTACTGTAATGTAGGCCCCTATACCTCTTCTTCCTCCAGCGCTACAAGCCACAAGCCCTTTTTTGCAAAGTCTCGGGTGCGCCCAAAGCCTGAAGAGCTGTGGGCGGCAGGGTCTCTGGCACCTGCCCAGTCTGCAAGCACTTTCGAAGAGTGCGCATGGGGTGTTTACCCAGGCTGGTGGGTTCTTAGAGGTACTTGGGGCGGCTGGGTTGCGTTCTCAGTGGGGAAGCAGCTCATAGCAGCTCTGAGTTCTAAGTCTCACCTTCGCCCGCGTGGTGCACAGTCTGAGCGGAGGCCCCGATGAGGGCAAGTCCGAGGCCCCGTACAGGCCAGGCCCAATTGGGTATCCACATGTCCCGAAATAATACGTATGAGGGTAGATAGTACTTTGGTCTTAGGGCGTTCGGCCCGCAAACCCCAACCCCTCTAAACCCCAGACACTGGACCCACTCTCAACATCTCTGAAGCGGAGCCTGGAAGAGGTCCGCACTGGTGCCCGTGGCCTCCAAGCCCTTCTTGATCTCATCTGCCAAGACCTTTCCAGGTGGTCTCAATGGGAACACCGGATGGGTTGAGGAGGTGTTGGTCCCCCAGCCCTATATAAGCCCTAGCTGCAATGGACGCTCTCCTGACCTGCTGCACAGAATATGACAATCCCTGAATTGCCCCGTAGCCCACCTAAACATAGGAACCAGCATGACCCTTGTGTGAACTCCATGAAGTGACAACTCACTGGCCCAAAAAAGGCCTCCTTTGCTCAACCCTCAACCCCCCCCCCCAGCCTTTACGTGCACGCACGTTATTAAGGCAGCTGAGGTTCGGATCCTTAGCACCCAAAACCCCGCGCCTTCACATGCCCGTACGTGGAGTAGTAAACGATGGCGACGCTGGGGCTTGCCGCCTTCTTCTGCGCGGGAAGGCCCTTCTGGATGGCCACCTGGGAATGTTGCTGCATGTTGCTGCAAGAAGCTAGAATACAAAGTCCAAAGACTTGCGCTGCGGGGTGTGTAGGAGCTGGGCTATGAACTTGAACGTTAGTCCGAAAGCCCCAACAATACCATTCAGTCAAAATGGAACTGCATCTTCGAAAGCCCCACACCACTTTTTTGGAAACGCCAAAACGTAGGACCTCGGAAATGCGGATACAGATCTGTGTGCCGCCAATATGGCCTTCTCCCTACTGTCAAGAGATCTGGATAATCACCAGGCGAAGAATCAGTGGCCCCTCCGAACCCCGAACCCTGACACCTGCACCGGCCGAAAACGAAATTGGAGCCCTACGGATTGTCAGACGCCTCAGCGATTACAGTGGGACTCAGGCTTGAAAGGTTCAGGGTGCACCCGGACCGCCTCGAGCACACCCACAGAAGGCTCGGAGCAGGTGTTTCCCATGGCGAAAGAGTGGCACGAGGCTGGGAGCTAAGTGGGTCTGCAGGTCAGTGAAGCTTCAAGCGCTGAGGTTCCGAGCAAGGCTGAATCACCCAAGGGTCAACGCTACTCCCAAGTGGGCATCGCTGCTTGGCTTAGATTGGGGATCCCTATAGTCAGTCCTCCAACCCGCTTTCAGCCACGCTAAACCCTATATAAGAATACACAAAGCTCTAAAGCCCACAACTCCGAACTCCCGAAATCCCAACCCGAAATCCTGAGTCTGAGGTGTTGGCCCTGCTTCAAATCCGCATCCCTGGCACCCCTAAACCCCCAACTGATGCCAAACCTAGGAGCCCTATAGAGTGCTTATAGAGTCCTTTTCGAGTCCTGAGCCCGCCCAGCACTCCCAAGGCCATGGCCAAGTGGACTCCTCCGAAGCCATACCTGGCTCACGGCAGGAGACCCAACAATGCCCATGCTACGGCAGTAGGCAGACGCTTCTTTCGGGCTTCAGCTGTGGATCGCGCACAGAGCTTTGTAGCCGTGTGACTTTGGGCCTGAGCTTGTGGATTGCGAACCATTCGAAAGCTTGCCAAGCACTGTAATTACTGCAATTCACATACCTCACTGGAAAGCCTTCGCGAGATGACAGCAAGAGCGAACCCGAAAACTTCTACGGCTAGGCGCGCCTCTGCCCTCCTTGGTTAAATGCATCAAGAGTCCTCTATAGCCTTCTCAAATGTGCAACTCACCCCCCAAACCCCCCAAACCATGTTTTGCTCCCGCCTTTGTCCACGGCCTCCAGCTGAGGATGGACTGCAAGGCCTATCCGTGCAGCGCTGTGCTCTTTCTCTTCATTTTCTGAAAATCTGAGAGCTTTGCAAGCTGCATGAGGTCAGGTGTGGACATTTGCTACAGGGCATTGCCGATGCAGTGATATTCGGCCTGAGAGAACTCTGGGCCCATTCTGTGATTCCCGGAGGTGCTCATTCCGATCTTCAAGTCCATAACGGGTGCAGGCGAAGCCTTACGACCTAACTTTCTCATAAACCCGAACCACACTGAGACCGAGATTACTTGAGAATCTATCGGGTGCTGCCTTTGAGGAGTCTTGCTTGAGGTTCAGGGCTGCATCCGGTCCGCTATGTAACATTGCATATACGGGTCATTTCATGCCATATACACTCGCACACCACCTTAAAGTGAACTCGTCTGCGCAGATTTGTTCCTCACACTCGGTGTGGAGTTCTGCCATACTGTAGCTCAACTATGCTCGTGGTGCAGGTCTCCTGCAATCCTCGCCCGATCTCCTGGCCCGCGCCCGTGATGCCCACCCCCAAGGACCCGCCGAGAATCCCGCAGCACATCCCAGGCCACAGAATCCCACGCACGCCAGAGAATCCCGCCGAGTGAGAAGCCCAGAAGAGTCTAGCCTCCGCAACTGAAAGGGGATGCAGTGCCTCGTGTCAAGCTCTTAGGGTCAGGGATTTGCACAGGGGATTCCGGCCAGGAAATAATTAAGGCAAGGCCGAGGAAGCATTGCCAAGAAATAGGGCGAGGCCGAGGAAGCACCACTCAACTCCAACCTGCTCTGCAAACGTCAATCTCGTTTTGTGGCGCCGGTTCACAGGGCATACATGTCAAACAGGATCGGGCAAATCTCTTGTTTGGGCGGGAGCTCACACTTTGGGCACAAACATGCGGCAGTTCACAGAGCATACATACGTTCCAAGCAGGATTAATCCTGCCTGGCTTCAAAAGCCGAGTTGGGAGGGGGGGAGCAGACCCCTCGGCCAAAATGTGGAAACTCAGGACGAGCTTCGAGCGATTCGTAGGGTGTTTGCGGCAAGTCGTCTGGACTGCATGATGTTCTTACTCGATGCTGCATCATGGGCCTGAATGTGACATGTGCCCTCCCATAATTCATAAACACCATCCACGTGCCGAACTCGAAATGCATAGATGCCGGATTTCGAAACGTCTTCCGGGCGAAAGATGCTGGAGAGCAAAAACTCCGGAGGATCCCGCAAAGTACCAATAAGGGTATTAGGGGGATGATCGAAATCAATTTGCTTAATGTGTCTCAAGGTGCAGTCTTTGGGTCATTTCCTGCCTCGGCCCGTTCTACACCTGCAGCCTGATGTTGGGGCTCTGAGTGGGGGATAAGGGTGCTGGTGACCAGAGCAACTTGGCAGCCGGTCTGGGATAGGTCGAGCTCAAGCGTTTTGGCGAAGCATCTTGCTGTAAAGGTAAAGGTCTATAGAGAATCTTGGGTTTCCTTTGAGGAACCCGAGCATCTCGAGAACCCTCTTCATCGCTACTTCCTGCAGCACTTCGTGCCAGCACTTGCAGGCTCACCGCCTGGAGCTCCATCAGCTCGGCTGCAGCATTCTTGCCTTTCCGGAAGAAGCTCATGTTCGGAACGGCCTTCCAGGCACCGGAGCGAAGCTCGTATCCCATCTGGCTCATCATCGCCATGCGGAACTCCCAGATTGTGCTGTTAAGCATCTGAGCGCCGCCGAACTCACTGACCAACAGCTCGCGAATCCGCTCTTCATCCTCAGGCACTGAGCACCTCGCATTTTCCGTGAGGACTCTGAGGCTCTCCTTGCTTTTCCCTGTCTGCGCCTGGACGTAGGTAAAAGAAGAGGCGGCTCTAATCGGAACACCCTCCAGAGAGGCTTTCCCGATCTCGAAAACACACCAGAGACGCTCGTAAACCTCTGATGCCGAGGTGTGTATCACGACCATTCCACGACGTGCGTCTTCAAAACCCAACTGGCGGCCTGCCTCGTTGATCGCAGATAAGACTCTTCCAAAGGGATCCAGAGCAAGCTGGTCCTGGACTGTCCAGCAGTCGCCCGGCTGATAGTTCGCAAAGACACAGAACCAGCAAGCTGTATTATCCAAGATGTTGTAGCGTGCAAAGTGTAGCATGAGCGCCTCAGCACACTCGTCGATCTCCTCTGCCCAGGCGTGTGACATCATCAGTTCTACCGGTAGTGGCTTCTGACTATTTAGGAGAAGGGCCACGCTGTTGCCAGTGCCAGCTGTCCAAGGCTTCACGAAAGTTTCGCAGATGTCGTACATGTTGACTTTGCCTTCCGTCCTTTGTGAAAGACCTTCATAGACAGTGGTTGACTTACAGGCGGCGATGAAGCCATGGAACTGCGTCGCTGACATGGCCCACATCTCAGGTGCAACATAACGATTTCCAGGTCCCTCATAGGGAAGCCAAGCAGGCCGCTCTCCTTTTGCGTCGACCAACAACGGAGAGTCTTTGGATGCTTTGGATGCATGCTGCGGGGAGACATGCGTAGCATGCAAACTGCCGCCCGATGACGATCGAGAGCTCTGCTTCAGCGGTAGTCGCAGCTTCGGCATAACATGGATAGATGCAGACCCATTGCTGGCCAGGTTGCGAAATAGCTGATCCTAGCAATGCTGCTAGCTGTGCCATGTTATCTGCAGGCACCTTGCGATTTTGCCGCACTAACAAGCCACTGACAGCATCCTGCATTGCTGCTTAGAATATCATGAGAACTTCTTTGGTCTCCCTTTCAGACAAACGACGAAGAAAACTCACGCCCTCCTGTCTAGCTTCCACAACAGTTCGACTCAGCCACAAATTCTGTCCCTACCCGCCGTACCTCCAGGAACGTTCCCAAGTCGGCAGCCAAGATCCACCCAGGACTGGCGAGTTCGTCTTTGTGGTCGCTGAAAACTTTGGGAATCGAATGTCTATATGACTCTGGATGCTTTCAGGGATCAACCCTAAACCCTCAACCGCAAGTCCCCACTTCAGGCAGACCCTGGGCCCGTCAAACCTGTGAGGCGCACCCCACCCCCCCCCCCCTCCACCACAGCCTTATCCAAAAAGTTGGTGCCTATTTCGGGGGTTCTCTACTGTACAGGGATTCGGTGTATTTCGGCGGGGAGTCGAAAGTGGGAATGGGTTAAAAACTTTAGGGAGAGTCAGGGTTTAGACTTTAGCGTTTAGCCTAAACCTAAACCTGCCCGCTCGGAACCCACGAAGAGGTAGGATGTGGCTCTACGATTACCCAATTGCACTCAAGGGTGATCCGGGGCCCTTAGGGTGGTTCAGGGTATTGGGAGCGGTTGTTGTGGGTGTAATGTTTAGGTGTTGATTTAGGTTGGATGCCATAAATTGCTGCTGGTGAAGAATCTCTTGCTGAGCATTTCAGTTTCGCGCCTAAAAGCTGGTTGAACTATCTCCGCCTTTCTTAGAGCCTGCTTTGCCAGATATCTGAATCGAGCGAATATATATATATATATATCTATCTATCTATATGGATACGGCATGTTTTGTATGGGCTTGCATAGTGTGCTACATATAGTATTCGTTGTTCTGGAGATAGCCATGGAAGAGAGTGAAATACTCCGTGTAGGAACCAAGGGTGAAGTGACACTTTGCCGCAATCGCTCTGAGCCTAAGAAACCACGAAAATAAGCCTCGGGGAGGACCCTATAAAAGGTGTGCCTGCCCAGAGTACTGGCGTGCTGACTCGAGAGGGCACGTGACCTGGCACATGGCTTTCTTCTTTTCTGAAGATAGGATTTGCAGGGAATTCGGCTTAAAGATGATGAGGGAAAAGAAGCACCTGCTGCATAATGCCAGGTACTTGGGTGGGTGTATCTTCTATTGCTGTGGCATATGGGCCTCCCAATTTCACAGGGACCCTTAGCTGGGGGTGGTCCATCCGAAGCCCTGGCCCAGTTTCCCTGGCTCGTAGATCTAAAGACTCAGTGTTTGGAGGCTTGTAGATAGGGTTTAGGGCTTGGCGGGGTGTTGGGCCCTCACTGATTACGTAGACTAAGGCAAGAACTGGAACTGCGTGTTGATGCGTGCGACCGTGCGACCTTGGACCTCGGGCAACTTGCAGAAGCCTCTGCTACTCTTCTCTGCTCCGGAAGGAAGGCTTTGATCTACCGGAGAATCAGAAGCGACAAAACTTCACAAAGATCTTGGCTTTAACATCATCTCTGTTTCTGGAGACCTTGTGGCCAAGATGTTCCACCCAACAAGGAAGCCCGTGAGGTGGCGGAAGGCCACCGAACGTCCCAAGCGTGGCCGGCAGACTCCCCCAAAGGATACCTCGGATGAGAGAATCTGGTACCCGTTCTCAGAACTCCGAGTTTTGAGACGGCCGGAGAAGAAAAGCATACACCGAACGCCTCAAGCCCTGAGCCCGAGCGGATACACATCCTTTTCACTCGGCAGGCCTTCAGGCCTTTCAAAGCTACAGTCTGGAATTAGAATGCTGAACCCCGATCCCGAAAGGCTTGGGCGGGGCCTTTTCGGGTTTATGAGTATAGGCTATGGCTATGGGCTTTGCATTCTGCAGAGCAGGCACTTGGGAATACTGGAATACTGGAGATTCCGCTCCAGCTGAAGGGTCTAGGCACGTCTAGGCTTTCACGGACCGTTCTCTTTGTCGCAGGGTTTGGGGCAGGGGGTTCCCAGAACTTCCAAATCCGGAGCGATCCCAAAACAAATTCTTCTACGTGAGGAGCTCGACATCTCCTACCCCCTCAATCCTCTTCAGCTTGCCCGAAGCCCTATGAACTTCTAGCCGAGGTGCGTTCACCATGCCATTGCTGGGGTCGTTGATCAAGGCCTACATAGGGTTTCGCGAGGCTGCTGGGCTTCTATTACACTCTGGCGTACGTCGGTTTGGGACTTCAGCCGCGGGTGCAGACCGTGGGAGTTCACAAGATGGGGAGAGAGTTGAATTGGGAGTGTGGGGCTTTGGGCTTGCAGACCCGCTGGGTCGAGCATTGAAAAGGGCTTTCCCTTCCGGCTGTTTTGGTAGTCGATGAGCAGACGCAGAACAGCCCACCTGAAACATGGCGCTGGACCACTTTGACAGTATACTGCAAACTCAACAACTCCACAGCGGCCCTTTGTCCCCTTCCCGTTCCCACCCCAACCGAGATGGCTGGGTCCCCGTGATGCTCGGCACCCTGCGGTGAGCATCGTGTCGTCACCGAGCCTTGGCACGGAGACCCTCATCAGGGGGGGGGGGGGGGGGGGGCATTTGCGGCTCAGGCACTAGAGGTACGGCTTCTACAAGACAACAGCCACATATGAACCAACACATAGCATACTGAGTAGGGTTTGGGTGGAAACAGAAGGCTCGGGTTGACGGCTTTGTTTACATTCCAGGTCTTGGGGCTTATGTGCCACAAAGATTGTTGCGATGTCTGTGGAATCGTCCTTTCGGACAGCTCTTGCACTAAACTGCTGCATCCTCCCAAAGGGAGTTCGTCCCTGAGCCAACCCCCGCCAAACTTCAGCCTGAGTAATGAACTGTCAGATTTTTTGAGGAGACCAACACACCCAGATCTCTGAACCCAACCTAGCACAAACAAACGAACCACGTCAAAGGCAACCAAACAGAAGGACAGACAGGTGGGCAGACAAAAGCTTCGAATGACCGGTTTTCGAAAACATGTGTTTCTGGGGCCTGTGAAGCTCCGAAAATGCATCGCCCCTCACCCCCCACGAAGGAAACACAAACTGATTGAGGATGCTAAGAGCAGCATCTGCAAGCCGCAAATACGAGATGACAAACTCTGCCCATGATGCAGAGGACACCCCCCACCCGGCAATAGAGTGTCAGCCTTCTCATGATCATTCCATATAAGTCCACGAACTCCGCCAGGGGACGTGTCCACACGCAAGTACACCTGGTCGCCAGCTCTCCAGAATCGCTCCTGCGAGGTGTTCAGGGTTTTAGTTGTGACTGGTGATCTAACTTAGGGTCCTGCAAAAAAGGAGAACTCTGACGCACTAAAGCACACACCAAGAAAATCCCACCACAGGCTTGCAGCGACAGCAACTCTTTTTTGTCGCAGTCTGGCGAAAAACGAAGAGCGGCCGGAGCACTTGCTCTGCACACTGCCACCACACAAGCAACCGTGGCTCGCAGCTATTGAAGCTTTAAGTGCTGAACTTGCGGTGCTGAGGTTTTCAAAGGAACTTCGGGTTTCTAGGCACTCCTTCATCAAAGCGGGGATGCAGGCATCCAGGCGACCCCCAAAAAAAGCTGCTTGACTCGATGTGCAAAAAGACGAAGGCCCGAAGACCCCCGAAACATGCAGATTTTGGTTTCGGCTGGCTAGGGCCAGGATAAGTAAATCATTAGCAGCTCGGCGGCCCGAATAATCCTGTGTACTGCCAGTGCCACCGAAGCTATCAGAGTCCATCTGAAGCCTAACCTTCCTTTTTTGTGAAGCTGCAACCAAAGCCGCGGTGCCAGCCAGTGGCAGATGCAGGCACCCGGGAAGGGTTGGGGAGCGGTGGTCCTCCTTAGGAGGCGAACTCGGGACTGATGGCTCTGGGCTTTGGCGCTGGAGGGGGTTGGACCGTTGGACCCTACAACTAGACGCAAATTAGGTGCCAGTGCTCACACTCATCCAGGATCCTCAAAGCCACTTAAACATGTATGCACCCTTGGCCTTTGAACGGCCAATCGGTCCTGAAACGAACCGGCTGACCACTAGCTACAGAGGCATGAAAGAGGCCCGGACAGAGTCCATGCATGGTGCTCTCTTCGTGTTTTTTGTCTGGCCCGGGATCTTGTTACAAGGACTTAAGCTGGAAGACAATCCACGTTGGGCCTTAGGGGTTGTCAGGGTAAGGAAAGGGTGCTGAGGTCTCTGTCCAGGCCGTCTCCCTTGCACAAAAATCTGCAAGCAGCAGCTCTGGCGGAAGCAATAGCAACATCCACAAAACGACCACATACCCTGAGGCCCTGATGCCCTTAACTCCAAACCAAAACCCCGCCCCTTCCCAACAAAACAGAATCCTGAACACGAAAGCCCTGACCTACACAATTTACAGTTGCACCTCAACACCGTTCGATGCTGTTGAAGATTCTGGGGCATGAAACGTGGCTTTGGGCCACGTGGGGGAGGTCGAATAAGGGGCTTGCCAGCGCTGCTGACGTCCTGCCGTAAACCACGGAGGGTGCAACGGGGAGCATCTTACCCCTGCCGCGCGGCCCAGTGGAGCAACGACAGACACCGGTCCTGGGTGGTTTGGCGAGGCTGTAGGGGAGTGCCCAGCAGGACGTCCGTTTGTCACTTCAAACCTGGACAGCAAAACTCAACCCTGAAACACGAAGCCCTGAAACCTGAAACCTTCATCCCACATCTCAAACCGAAGGGCACACTAAAAACCTTCTTCCTGAAACACTAAACCCGACATGCTTGCAAGCGTGCGACGGATGCCGGCAGCAAGTCCTCCACCTGGCAAGATGAACATCGGGACCCAGTGAGGAGAGAGACATGGGTACAACGAATGCCCCTCGCAGCCCCAGCCAGTACCCTCACCCCCATCCACCCCTTCAAAAGCGGCGCCAGGACACCTTCAGTGGAACCCCAGTGACGGGGCAGACGTTGCGATGGCTCAGCCAAGACATAATGGAAGAGCGTTGGTAAATAACCTTAGTGGGGATCGCCGCCAGTGTTGGTTGACGATAGAAGCTTTTTGCCCTAAACTCTTCAACTGCCCCAACACCCTGACAAAGGAGATCAGGCACCTTGAGGACTGAGGGACGAGCGGTTGTCGGAACGCAGGTCCCTTCAACCATCTAAATCCCCAACATGCAACTTGCAGAATCGCGCGCACAAGAGGGGCAATTGGGACACCTAAGGCTTGGGCAGGGTGTGGGGTTCTGTCTGGATTCAGAGCTGAAAAGTGTCGGTGTTTTCTGTGCTCACGTCATGAGCAACAGGTGTAGAGTAGGGTCTGAGGACCTCAAGATTCATGCATCCAGGGTTTTAGCTTGCTGCTGTTGCAGGGCTTCGGTGCTGCGGGGGGAACCAGGATTGTGTCGGTTTGAGGAGACTAGGGTACGAATATTTCTGTGCCAAGCTTCATCCAAGAGGTCTCCTCCTGGCGCAGCCAACATGGGCCTGGAGGAGCACAGCCCTTGCAGCCAAGGCTCCCCAGCGATGCCAAACATATAGAGACCCGTCAATGGGATGCCCAAAATAGATGAAACTGATCTTGGAAGATCAGGCGGTGCACAGCACCTTAAACAAGAAACCGAGTTTCCAACCTGGGGCAAAACCCGAAAACCCCAACCGGCACCAACAAACTGCAAGACGCTCCAGACCCGACAGACCCAACGGACCCTCCAGACCCTGAAGCCCTGCCGGCGCTATGTGCTGCGATTCGGCTCTGTGCAAATGCGCCCGTCAATCGCACAGCGCAGGTCCGCTGGCCTCATCGCGTTCAGGCAAGGGGGTCAAACTGATTGGCTTTTTGCAACACATAGTACCACGCGGACCATAGAATCCAGAGAACCCTAGCCACGTCCCAAGCAGGGACAGCCTTGATCGTCAGTCCCGCCCTTCCATGCCAGCAATAGTCAGCTATTTCTTGCGGGAAGGACATGGAAGGACTGTGTGCTTTCGCCAGGGGCAAGGGTTCTGCGGCTCGGCGGAGTGCTGAAAGGAGCCCTCTACGTAACCCACGCCCATACCCTGATCCCTTCCGAGCCTTGAAGCTCAAACTCCCCGAAGTCTCTCAGCTTGAATCATAACCATCATAAACGCATAGCATGTGTTTATGAGAATTTTGGTTGACGATTTATCGATGTTCTACATATACATGTGTACGATGTATACGTATATGTATGCGTCTAAGACGCAAGTCACCAGATTGAAATCACACAGGAAATCCAACAACCGAATCTTTAGCCTAGCCGCGCAGAGCAAACAGCTGAGAAGAGCCCACGGCCACCTCTTGCAAGTCTTTGTGAACATGGCCACAGGGCTCTTACAGGCGTGTTTTGCTCAAGGTGCTTGGGGTGATCCAAGTGGCTTTAGTCTTAAGGAGCACTGGGCCTTGCTGACCTTTGCTCAGGCGCAGCTCAACTCTCCAGGGTCTCAGGATAAATGCAGAGGTTTGTGACTGGCATTCCGAGATGCCCTTTCTAGCTTGCTCGAAGCCCAGATAAAGGTCAAGGGTGGAAGGCTTCGAGGTGCGGAAGGTGTTCGCATTCCAAAATCAAAAACCCAAGCTCCGCCGAAGGCCGAAGAGCATATCCCTTACCCTTGCAACCCGATGTGGCCATGGGCCTCCGCCGGCGGCACCTGGCTCTGGCGGCGCTTGGCCCAGGGCACCTAGAGGGCCGCTGGGCCTTGGCTGCCCGTAAAATCAAACCAGCAAATCCTTCTCATGCCAACACGAAGCGGACACTTGCAGCCTAAACCCCAGTGGTTATGTGGCTGCTGGAAGTTCGAGGAGGACTTGGGGCCTGGGGTTGGGTGCTAATGTTGAGGAGCTTGCAGCAAACTAGGACTTTGGGGGCCCAGCAGATCTGCAGTCTACTTGGTCACGCTGCGACAGCTCCAAGTGACTTAGTGCCTCAGGCTTCAATCGCACATTTGGCCCTTGCAATGCCTGGGTAAGTTGTGAAGTGGGACCGCAGGCTGCCCTGGTGCCCAGACTGTCTGTTGTCCGGAGGTGCCGGGGGGGTGGGGGTGGGGTGGGGGCTGGGGGGTCGGGAAACCGAAAACATCCAAAAACTCTCCTGTGGAGGCGGACCAAACCAAACATTAAGGGCACAAAAAAAACACGAGAGAGAAAAACATGCTTTTTTACGAACTGAAGGGATGCACCCCGTCGTGAACCCGAGAAGTTGCCGCTCTGGTGGCTATCGACCCCTGGCCTCTGGCCAAGCGACCGAAGCTGAAGGCTTGGCCGCAGACGAACAAAACCCTGACAACAGCCTGACTTACTTTGTCTCTTTATACTCCTTCGCTCTACAAGATAACAACTCTCGGCCCTACTAAGATGCACTATGCGGGTTCCATCTTCAACCTCACTTGAGGTTCACGTGTCGACGACCTAAGACCCCACTTTTTGCACATGGTTGCACCTGCAACTTGCGCCAAGCAGCTTGCCCTCCACCCGCTTGGTATCCCCCGCATCCAGAGGCGTCGGAGTCTGGGCTTGCGCGGATAAGTTATTAGGTTCGGTTTCGCCTGTGTGTCGCACCTCGCAATGTGGCCTTCCGATCCGAGCCTTTCAGGGTCTGAGGTTTCCCAGCCGGAGCTCAGGGCTTTCAGATTTCAGCGTTTCCGAACGAGTAGCGTCTTCTGGGCCTTTGGGCACACCGGAGGCCTCTTGATATGTCAAAGACTTCAAGTGCTGTCCTCTACTCTAAAGCTAACTCTGTTGGAGCGTCCTCTGCAAAAGCTCTGAAGGAAAAACAACATGTCCTGCGACTGCGCAAGAAGTCCCAAACACAGTCTTCTTCAACGTTGAGTCGTTTGATCAAATGCCTTGCAGAGCGGAGCCGAGGAGCGTCTTCTGCCTCTGGGTCTTCTACTTTGGGCTCATCTTCGGCCACGCAGGCCTGCTGTCCCCAGACCCAAGCACTCTCTTTCGGCAAAACTCTTAAGTCTTACGATCCGTGCGTGCTTGTTGCATCCCTATGAAGGACTGCAGTAATCAAATGCCAACACACACGAAGTCCCAAAGAGAACCCACTCCAATCCAACAGGAGTCCAACCTACCCAAGCCGCAAAGTCTTTGAAAGCCCTGAAGCCGAAAGCGTCACGGGATTTCGAGTAAGAGGGCCCAGAGCCCGGCGCCTCGGTTTCAGCGGGCTCCTCCTTTGCCAGCTCCACGCCCATCTCCTTTCAAGGACAGTTTCGACGGTTTTCTCACGGGCTTTGTAGGATGTGTACAGTAGCGCCTCTTTGGGTCTAGGCTTGACGGATGCAGGACACACGCTGAATCCTGAAGTTGTAGCTGAATGACATTAAGATACAATAAGAGCCCGAGGGGTGTCAGGATACTCGTCTGCTCGGGGGATGTTTGGGTTAAAGGCTCAGGGTTGGCCCCTGGGCGTACGAATCGTGGAAAGGCTGGCTTCTGGGGTCAGGGGCTGTAGTGCAGCAGAGCCGCCTCGTCCACGCCGCCTCGCTGCGAGCCCGAACTTAACTTCTTGCGACCAACCCTGGACTGGGAGTCATCAAAACCCAACAGTAAACGTTGAGGTCCTGCGTTGAGCTTTAAACCTTAATATGCAGAAAGCCACGCCCAAAGACACTCTCTTAAGAAACCCAAACCTTTTTCAGCACAGCGCAACCCTTAAACGCACTTAAGGCCCTTGAAAGCCCGGCAGCAAACTCGACATCTCCGAAGCACTTTGTGAAATGACGCGCCATGTGGAATGCGCCTGGCAGCACCGCGCTGAAGCCGCCGCCATCTTCGGGCTGCAGCCGCGCAATGGCCGCCACGTCCTCGGCTCAGCCATACAGAAAAGTTCTTACAAAACTCTCTCTCCACACATGATACCATCCAGTATCCATGGAGGGCTTCATCTCCTCAACTACCCACCCGAAGGCGAAAGTGGGAACTTAGAAGCCGCCACCGGACAGACCGGGACCGCGGCTTTAGCGGCTGTGGGAGTATCAGGTAATTCGCGCAGTGTCGGGAAATCAGCGAATATATATTCAACTCAAGTTGATATTCCTTTTTAAACGGCCTACAGATCAAACAACTTGCGCCGCAATCTTGATGGCTGCTGCTCAAGGCCTGCTAGATCTTAGAGACCCGTAACGCAAAGAATTCTCCTCGCAAAACAAGCTTAGGGCTGGTCAGGATTTACGGCTTAGGACCAGGAGCTTCCTGGACACATGAAACCATATGAAACCATGGCCAGGCAGCCGCCTCTCTGCGTGCCGCGTCCTCGCTCGTGGGCCACCTGTGGGGTATCCGCGGGGCAGAGGTTGGGTGCCTTCGCAGGTGTTTGAGGGCTTCGAAGGGGGGGGTGGTCAGGATCCCAGTTGCGGTCACGGTCAACTCCGGGTCTGAGCTGCTTGGCCCAGCTCCCTTCTATCCATTTGCATTGCGACCAATTCAACCTACTGATCCTAACATTCCTTAGAACGTGAATGCCGATTCGAAGCCCGATGCCCCCAAAGTCAATATAAAGTCAATACGGGGAACTTCAGGCGGAGCTTTCAGTCACAAAGCAGACCTTGAAACTTATCCACGTGCCTCAATACCCGGAAAGCAGTATCCCTTGATGCAAATTCTCTCCAATGCCTGAACCTGAGCCGCGAAATCGGTCTCTGGGAGGGTTAGATTGTAAATGCTTGCACTCGTAGCTTCAGCAGAGTGGTCGAAAGCAACATCTGACCCCCCCAAGTCGGCAGCCCCAGCCACAATCCCAGGGATTCCACGGCAGGCCAAGCATCCTGGCTGCGAGCTTCTATGAGTTGTTTTTTTGTTTTCATGGGGTTTCTTTCTGGGTGTGCCGGAATGTAGGTGCCTTTACGACTTCGATGTGCTGCTACGAGCCAAGGTGGTCCGTGTACAGCGTGTTTGGACTCCGCTTAAGGCTTGGGCTGTTTTCTGGGGGTCAGGTCTACAAAGGCCTACAAGCCCGAAAATGTGGGAAACGAGGCCTCGAGAATCCACAGGCGCTGGTCGGACTCCTCAGAGAGAGCGGCAGACGTACAACATGGTACAAATTTGCGATTCTCTTTGAAAGCTTTGAACCCCCCCACTGGCTTCCAAAACCCTTCGATCGATCTTCTTTTCAGCTGTGGGAAGGGCTTCATTCCAACTCTGCCATCCACCCCACCAGTAGCCTGGAAACCCATTCCTGCCCTAGCGCTTCAGTGCTCGTTCGCCTCACTGTCGCTGCACCGACTCCCATTTCCAATTTACGGGAGTTGGGGAGCTTGGTTCAACGCGAGCTCCTCAGTCAGGCACAGCTGCACGGCCGACTTTGTGGCCTTCCCATGGAGGGCTTTCTTTCTATAGTTGAAGGTTTATGTAAAGGCTTTGTGGAGGTTTGTGTAGCTTTGTATGGATTTGGGGGCTTCCGGCTCGGTCGTTGTTTCTCGGGCTTGCGGCATTAACGGCCTGCAAGACTGTTGCATTTAGGGCCTGAGGGTTCGCTGGTGCAGGGAGCTGAGATTTCAGGGGGCTTTGATGGGTAAAGTCGTTTGGGGCTGTCGAATGACTCCACGCTAAACAAGTCCGGTGTGTGAATTATCGTGCATTCAGCCACGATGAAGTGGCACTGACAAGTGACAGGGGGAAGTTCTTTTGCGGACGATCGCATCACTTGAATGATTTGGGTTGGGTTCCGGCCCCACAAACAACTTGCATGTCTCTTCAGCCCTCATTGTAGTTCACAGCATGCACTGGTTGTGGCTCACTCAATCTGCCCCTGCCTTGTTCGTGGCGTAAACTTTCTTCAGGACTGTTTGCATGCTCAGCTGCAAGAGACACCACGATCAAAAACATGTCTCGCTCGCCAGAAATTACTCCAGCTCCCCATACTGAATTTAAGCGCATCTTGCTTAGGGGTAGCTCTGCGTAGCTCTGCGTAGCTCTGCCCAGCTTTGTATGGCTCTGCCAGATTCCACAAGAACTTCCGCCTGGTCGAGGTTCCCGAGGGTCTCATGCAGCGACGCCTCTTTGCCCGCCCCCTGTGCACGTGCAGGTGTCGCCGTACAACATGTCAAAGAACCCTATGTATAGCCCCAATCTTTGCCTCTTACCGGGTCTGCCCGCCTTCCGTAGACCGAGGCTCTTCCCCTTGGGCCCTTTGTTTGCGACGTCCGCTGCAAAGCATTTTTCGGGTTAGGAACAAAGCTTGGCGCTACCGTAGCTGCGATGCACATGGCCTTGCTTGACTGGCCGCTCCCCCTTTGTAGAAACCTGAAGGTAATGAAGCAAGGATCCACACTGCTCGAAGTATCTCTGGGAAGCCCACACTCCAAGGCCCTGAAATCAGTTGATCGCGAGCTTCGGTGGTGTAAACCGCGATCCAACGGCAGCTTCCACCCACGAACACTTCGAATGTATGTTGGATACAGAGAGGCTACAGGAGCGGATTTCTCTGAGTCTTGACGAGTCCGGCGAGCGATTATGGAGAAGAGAATGGGCTTCAGGTTGCTAGGCTTTCGAGGCCTTTCAAAACCAGCTGCTATGTAAACTTCTCGTTGCTGCGCAATGAAACATTCATGAGGGCAGGCTTTTGGTTATGGAAAGATCCACGATTTACTTGAGCACGGAGTGTGTCGGGTGCTTGCGGGGCAAAGGGTACCAAGTAAGGACCACCAGACCACCTCATCAGACGCTCTTCTGACAGGAAAGTGGGGAACCCCTGGCTGCTTCTTGCTGCTTCTCCACGTGCGCCTCGGCCATGCCCAGTGCGCCGGCATTGGCCGCGCAGCCCACAGCGGTGGCCAGGGTCTCCTGCGCAGGACTTCGAGGATTCAAGGTGGTTGCAAGGGTTTTGAGGGGATGAGAATTATCTCAGGACCTGAGGATGGCATCACCGTGAACAGTTTTCTATGGGCTTCAAAAACAAAAACAACAACTCAAAGCAACAACGCATCATCGCGCAGCCGGTTTCGCCTTCAACCTTACATGCCCCACAAAAGTGCGGAACAGAGTGGCCAAAAAGCATCTCCCCTTCCCTTAAACAGTCCGGGGCGATTCCACCCTGCGCGCAGCGGGCGGCCACCTGCGCCAGGCGGCTCGACAAGAGTGATGATAGGAGGAGCCTTACAATAGGCCCCCAATAGACCGTATATCACACCTTACATATAGGTTTGAAATCCCCGCCACCCTCTGGTGACCGACCGCGAATCCCTACACATCTCTACACTCAACATCTCGATGAGTTCCTGAAACTTCCTGAAATTCCTGAAATGCGGAGGCCTCGGCCGCCAGGGGGCGCGCGAAGGGGCTCAGCTCTGGAGCCTGGATGGTGCGGGGTATCTGACAAGGCAACAGGGCCTCAAACCGAAAGAACGCTGGCCACCGTTTCCACGCCTCAACCATCGACTGGGTGAGTTCAGAAATTTTGGGACCACCGTCGGGGTCGCCATGAGCCATGAAGCCCGTTCCCAAAGTCGGAAGCCATGGCACGTGGTACAGCAGCCAGGCGAAAGTCCGCAAGTCCCGGCGCAGCTCGCGTGCAGCTCGGGCTGCAGAGCCTCCACAGGAGGGCAGAATATGAAAGCGTTCTTACCGACAAGGAAGCCTTAGGCATCCTCACCTAATTCGGGCTTTGGGAACCACTCCGTGCGCAACTCTTGCTTGCATGATTTCGATTGCAAGCTGAAATGGCAACGACGACAGCTTGTCCGGTACCGAGTTCTGACTGAACTGGACAGGGAAGTCATGTATGTACTGTTGAGTGACGGCCGGTTAAGGCTTTAGTGGTTCAAGAACTTAAGGGTAGGGTTTCGCTGTTCCCCACACTGGGCGAGGGGGCTATCGGATTTTGACTCTTGACTCAGATGTTGTCCTCGCCCGGGGCTTCCTGTACTCGCTCGTGAAACCCGCCCGCGCCCCCCAAGACTAACAGTGAGGATGCTCGAGATAGATTGAAAGTCAGATCTTAAACTTCGGGATTCCGGGATTTTATGTCTAAGCCGCCAGACCTCCCGACTCCGCCGCGTGCAGCAGCCGACGCAAGTGCGGCGCCTGGAGCCCGTACCCGGAATGCTAATGGGCTTTAAAAGACGGCAGCCACCCAGACGGTCTACTCAAAATATGAAAACATGCATCTACGAATAAAGATGCAAGTATAAAACAGAAAACACAGGTTTTGAAAAGTAGACTGATGCAGGTACATGTTGTACACAGAATGCTTTGAGCTTCTACTTGTATGGACACGTCGTGTTTGAGCCAGATGATTCACTTCCCCTATAAGAAATAAGAAAAAACTATTCAAAAAAACTAACATGTTAAAGGCCTTTGATCTTGGCCCTCAGCTACATCCGCGCATTCAGATGTTCCACTTCATGAGTTGCGTGCAGCGTGGTCTCTCGGTTTGGATACCTATCAAGGCCTTTTTTCAACGATATGCGGCACGATGCTGAGATGCGCGCAAGGACGCGGTAGCCAAATCGTGGCCACAACACGGCAATGCCTCAGAACAGAACAGGACAGGAGTGCTGTTGAGGATTTGGGCTATCCCGCTTTGGCTTCACGGACTCATTCAACATACCCGCAAATCTCAAACCCCGTTCAGAAAAACTTGCCGTAGTAGAACCGTAGTAGAACCTGTGGTAGACACGCCTCCCCTCCACAGCTCCATAGCTCTATATAGGGAGCGTAGGGAGCGGACGCCGAGCTAGCAGCCGCGCAGCCGCCCAGGGCCCAGGTCCGGAGCACAGGCCTCACTGTGAGAGGTGTTTAAGGGGAGTCTTCGAACCTTCGCAAGTTCACTGTTCAGCTTCCGAAACCTCAGAAGTCAGGGTTGTTTGGTGTTTTGGGTCCAGGGTGCTTCTTCAATCTCGACTTGGGCGAAGGTTTAGGACTTCAGGGTGTCGCACAGGCGGTGGTATAAGGAAGAGGCATCGAGGTCTTGGATGGCTGAGAGTTGGGTCTCTGGGGACTGATAAGAGAGAATCGAAGAGTTTACGCGAGCTTCTTGCGGTAAAGCTTCTTCAATTCTTCCCTTCGGCGCAAGAAACATCCAGCTTGTAGGTTCTACGAGTGTTGGGTGATGGGTTCGTGTCCAGACCCACCAGGCCCCTCGACAATGAGCAGTCTCCCTGCAAGGGCCCCCAAGCATCGCAAGTCAAGTTTCCAGAACAACTTTGAGCCGAAAAAAGGGCCTTCAGAAGCCCGAGGGCCCGAGGGCCCCTTCGACATGAGCCAAAAGAAGCGAGGTCGCACATGAGCCAGCGGCCCGAATGTGCCCCAATTCGACCCGACATGGAAAGCAACAACAAGAAGAAACGTCCCCGAAAACCTGAGATGCTGACTGTGCAAAAGCTCCAGGCAGGCCGAAACAATCACAAGTCGGTCATCCGCCTGGCCAAGGTTCAATTCGGAGCTTAGGCCTATGCAGCTTTCCACTCCAAAACTACAGGTTGACAAATGAAAGTCTTCAGCACGTGAATTCTTCAATCGAGAAATCGTGTCCTGATGGGGAGGTTGAACGGTTAGGATCCGACAGACAAGGACAGGACTTCTGGGGCTTCAGAATTCAGGCTCAGGGTACCAAAGAGATCTCAACTCAACATCTTTCGAAGAAAGCAATGGCCGAACAACAGGCCGCACTAGCCACAAGATCGCATGTCGCCGTGACCTAGCACGTCATCGGGCCCCGCCCCCTGCAGCAGCCCCCACCCTTGACGACAATAGTCGCTCGCGTCAGCACTTGTCTTAGGGCACGCAATACGTGTCAAGCCTGAAGCCAGAACCCTGATTTCTGACAGCAAGAACACAAGACCTGGCAATCTCGACACCCGTCTAAGATCCATCAAGCAACACCTAGAAACTGTTCCAGCCCCCTGAATCTTGATCTTCTCCCGCCACCTCAGAGCTACTCCCCGCAGCGTCGCAGCAAGCTTCCAGGGCATCGGCCTGTCACTGTCATGGATCGTATCCTTGTCCTAGGAAGAACGGGCTCAAAAGGCTTCACTTCACCGTGCTACTACCGTGCTACTGCGGGAAGGCACTGGAAGTCAAAGCAACTCACAAGCCGTGGACACGGGTTCGTAATTGCAGCGCAAGATGCATAAAATAGCGTGATGTAGCGTGCCTCTGTTAATTAGCACTGCAATGGTGAGAGTTCGCTCAATCGGTTTGAAAAGTTGTGATTACTCATCTCGCTGCTGGTGCCCTCAGATCCCCAACCCTGAGCCCGAAAAGTAGCTAGTCCTTAGATTCCCGTGGGCTTACGCGCGTCAGAACAAGTAAGCGGGGACCCTAATTCCATTCCCAAGCCTGCGACTCCCCTTTATGGCAAGAGATTGGCCTGTATTAGGCACGCCGCCATGGCGTGGGCGAACGGCGGGTGTTCAGAAACCATATCCTGACCAACGTGGCTTCCGCGTTAGGAACGCTTATACCTTCATCCCAGAAATGCAGACGGGGTTGAAAGGGCATCGAAAGACACTAGCATGCACAGCTCAGTGCACATGCAGGGCACACATGCGCATGCAGTGTGTGTTCCAAGTTGAGGCAACGCGAAGCGAGCCCGGCAACCGCAGCATTCTTCTGTATGGGCGGTCCTCCAGCGCAGTTTCCGCGCTTCGGTCCTGGCCAGTTTTTTGAAGCCAGCAGATCGGGCAACCAGATTTTGGAGTTGCGAACGGCCCTTTAGATCCTTTAGTCAGGATCAAGCCAAGACTGGGGCCTTTATGATCTCAGCTGCGACTTCCGAAAGGATGCCATGGCGGGAGCTCCTTGTTGCCGGAGAGGCTGGCAGAGAAGTACTGGCAGCTGGCCAGCTCCTGCAAAACGAAAACTTAGAATTTCCGAAACATCGACGGCACAACCCGTGAAAACCTCCGAATCTGCTCAGAATCTGCAACCTACAGTCCCTTTTAATCGGCATTGAGAAAATTTTCCATATAGATTTATCCACTATTATCCCTTTCAAAAACGTGGCTCGACGAAATCTCCTTGAAGACTCATCACCAGCCACGTGCCCCCAAGCCCTATAATGCCTCTAAGCAAATGTGCAAAGTCACCATGCTGTGCCGCCCCTTGCCATAAACAGCTAAGTCAGCACTACAATCCGAACACACGAGATTCGGATGGACAAGCAGCACCTTCAGCGACCGCCAGAGGCTTCGCCTCAAACGACCTGAGGCGCGCTTGCCTCGGGAGCTTGTTTACGGTTTGGATGGGTTTTGGGGGCTTTGGGTTCTTCAGTCCGAGTTTTAGGTGAGGCCTTGAGCCTTGAGGGTCTTTAGACGGGCTTTATAGGGTTCTCAGGCCTGCTAAAACCCAAGTACACAGCTGGCCTGGCCTGCAATTTGCCCTCGGGAATTTCCGCCACTTCACAGACCCAGGAAATCCAAGCAGACTTCAAAAGCACAGAAATGAAAAAGAAGTTAGAGGTCGCCCAGACGTACAGACATACTGGGCTAAGAAAATCACAAAGTGAAAGCACCAGTGGAGGAGCTCTGGAGATTGCCCGTATTGCCTCTGAGCGCCCCGGCCCGGGGCTCGCATGGCTGCGACTGCGCTGCACACCGCCAGCGCCATGTCCTTTGGCGCTCCGTGGTGGAAAAAATGGGGCATGCGGGTCTGCGGGTGGTCTCGGCGGGCCTTGGAAGGTGTGACATTTATCAGCCTGTACAAAGATCGGCCCACACCTTCTCAAAATCTCCAGAAACCCAAGCTCTCTGGGACTCGTAGCCCGCACTTGCCAAGCGGCTCCGCTGGCAAGGTCCACGAGCTCTTGAGCGCCAAGGGCCTTTGTCAAAATTAAGCTTTTGTTTGTCTAGTTCAAGCATGTTGGGTGTGTGTGTGTGTGAGGCACAATCCCTCAGGTATGATTTGGAGATTACAAAGCGACGCGTTCTTGAGTGCAGCACTGAACCCCGTAAACAAGGCCTTGAACCTAAACCCTAAACTCGAAACTCTCAAGCTAAGAGCGGCTGAACCTCGAAATGGCGGCTCGAGCAGCTCCTTTCGACACACAACCACAACGACCACAACCCCAAAACCCAATACCTCAAAGAACTCAGAGGATCCGAAGATCCAGGGTTGATCAACCTTCCTCCTCCTCAACTTACTCACGCTCAAAATTTTAAACTCTAGAAAAGAAAGCCTCCCCCTTCCCTTGCGTGTAGAGAGGGGGGGATGAACAGCGCGTAGGGCGCCGGGCTTCGGGGCCGGGCTCGGAGCAGCGAGCCAGGATCTGCCAGGATGAGCACCAAGGCAAGGGTACACGGGTCCCCAAAAGTCCAAGACAAACGGGGGAAGGGGGAGAGGGAGAGAAAAAGAGAGAGGAAGACGATGTTGGGGCCCCCCGGGGCGTTGAGCGAGAAAGATGTCAGAGCTCGGCAGTTTGCACGGACTTGCACGGCTTGTGGTCTATGGGCAAAAGCTGTTTTGGAGCTCAGGGCCAGGTATGACTCCACAGGCAGAATGCGCAATCCAACTTTCACAAGCAATGCATCATGACTTCATGCTACGCGTAGTCTCGCATCCTGCAGTCAGCAACGGAGATACTTCCCCAATCCATCTTGACAACTTACCTGCCAACAAAAGAGCGACTAAGACAAAGCTCCAAAGTCAAAAGGCAGGCCTGCAGGGGAAGCCGCAGAGCTTCCTACAAGGATGTGAGGGACTTGGAATAGAAACGGGCCTGGATTTGCAGCAGGCAATTCAACGCAAGCAGCTGAAGCCTGCCCAAAACCCACCTGGTGCCCAAAGCCAAGATAAAACCTCACCGCCGACACAAGGCTCCTGGCACAGTGGCGGCGCGGCAGCGCGTGGTGCCGCGCGCGACACGTCACCGGCAGCTAGGCGCTCGTCACGAAGGGACTGGCGTGCAAGCGGAGGCTCTGAAGCTTCGGAACTTGGTATCGGGCGTGGCGGGTGTGGGTTTTGGGTTTTGGGCGCTTGGCGTTCGGATTGTCTAGCTTCGAGGTGGAGGGTTGCAGTAACAGCCAGATTTCAATCAATTCCAACTACTAGTAACTCTAACTACTCCTTCAAATTATCTCCTGATGGGCATGGAACAATGGATGGTGCTGTCCATGCTCCAAAGCCTTTTGCATGGTTCTGCGTCCCGCGTCGGCACAGACCCTGTATAGATCTTACACCCTGTGTATAAATTTACAACCCTAAAACCCTAAACCCTCAAAAACACCTTCAAGACTCCTTCCCTTGAAGAGCATATACACTCCAAACCCTAGCATTCCAGAATCTCTGACCCCACGGTGGGGGGCTGCGGAGCGGGCCGGTGGAGGGGGTTGCGACACTGCACCATCTATGCCCCCGGAGAATGCTTCGAACGACC
The DNA here is from genome assembly GCA_905221605.1 of Symbiodinium natans. Lineage (NCBI taxonomy): Eukaryota > Dinophyceae > Suessiales > Symbiodiniaceae > Symbiodinium > Symbiodinium natans. The sequence continues at coordinate 18,295 of CAJNDS010002726.1, read as the reverse complement.
CGCCCGGCGTGCCACAGAGCGGATCTCTGGCATGGGCTTCAACAGCGATGTCCGCGCATGGCGGCTCCTTGAGGGCTGGTTTGGGGATGTCAGGCGAAGAGCTTGCAAAGGTCCTTATGGGAAATCGGCACAAAGGTGGCAGCCAAATTCCTGCAAATATCCCCTCACACTCCTGCTGGGACGGACCCCCTTTCAACGGCATCACGCTGCAACTTTACGAAGCAGAAAAGAAGGCTGTCGACATCCTTTGCTCTGTACAATTAAGCCGTGCAGATCCCTGCAGCTAGCAGCTAGCGGTCTCATCGCATGAGGTGTGAAAACTCGTGCCGCGCAGGAAGCGCGAGTTGAGCCGACAAACTTGGTACCATGCGGCGTTAGAGTTTAGGGCAGTGGGCTACAAAAGTCTTCGTGCTGCGTGGGGGCAGAACGTCCCAAACGCCATCCAGCTTCGGCAACACCTCCCGGGAGGTTTCTCAGTGAGCCGGAAACCCTGAGCCGAAGATGGCATGAAAGCCGGGCTCTTTGGGCCAGAGTGTCTGGGGTCTGGGTCTCAGAAAGTTCAGGAAGTTCAGGGGATCATGGGCGTCCCCAAACCCCTACGACGCATGCCCCAAGAGCCCTGGTTCTCTGAAGCCGAATGGCAAAGGCCGAATGCAAACCTGCCAACCCAGGCGGTAAGATCGGTGAATCCCAGGAGCGCACGTAGCAGACTCCCCGTGTTGAAGGTCTTCTCCAGGCGTCCCAAACCCTTGCAACATCTTTGCAAGCATAGCCTTTTTGGACCCCTCAGAAAGGCAAACCTCCCATGACATCCCATGACATCCCATGACCCTCGCCTCCTCTGCCAGGCCGGCCGCCGCCGTCGACCCGACCGTCGACAGGACAGCATCCAGGGCCTCGAGGTTGCGACCTTCGTGGGGAGAAGGGGCTGTGCAAAACCCGCAAGGGGTTTTGCACAGTAGACGTTCAGTTGGCGGTTTTCGACAGCTGCATGGTCGTGTGGGGGCTATGTTGAGGGTTGATCAGGTCTACTTTTGGACAAAAAGCTTTCGCCGCTGGCTCTGCCTTCTTGCTGGCCAACCTTTGCCACCTCTGGTTGCAGACGTTCAGTTGCCACCCAACTAACCCATGCACTTAAACAGACCCGATAAGGTTCACACCAACTCGAACGCCGAAAACCCTTCACACAAACAAAACCGAGCCGAAGCCTAGTGCTCGTCTTGGCCAAGAGGCAGAGGTGCAGCAGCCACGGCGGGGCATCGCCGGCAGGCTGCGCGCGCGCCGAGGCGAGCTGCAGGGGATTCTCAATTGGGGGGGATCTTGCGGATTAGCCTTTCAGGACCATTGTCCGGCTCCTTGGCTTGGCCCTGATGAGCCAGGCAAAGCCTAGCCGAAATCCCAAAAGCCAGTCCTGAACCCCGAAACCCTCAAACAACGGCCTCCGCCGATGCTGGCTCAGCTGCTTCCGCGGCGGCCTCTTTTAGGGAAGTCCGCTCAAAAAGGGCTTTAGGACTTTAGGACTGAGAGCTCAGATAGTTGAGTTCAGACGGCTTTCTTGCTCTGGTGCTTTGGGGAGTTCCGAGCGCTAGAGCTCTAGGCGTTTAGGTTTTCTCGGACATCAGGATCTTAGGGATCCCGAGATAGGTTCAAAAAGGAGTTTGCAGGCTTAGGTTCGTGGGGAGGTCAAAGGGGCCTTACACTGCGCTTTTCATGTCTGATGTGTGGCATTGACCTAGAGGGGATCTCCGAAACACAAGCGCATAATGAGGCCATGGTCCTGAAGACCTCTCCTGCCTCGGCAAGAAGCACTGCACTCCGCGATGCCAGCTTATGCCAGGGTATCACTGCGTCCGTGGCTGGAGCACCCTGGGCAAGGACGTGGGGACTACACTTTCGCACTCGCAGAAAACACCAAGTAACACTATTTCAAATATGCCGTTTCATACGCATTATATTAATCATTCCTGTAGACCCAATGGGGGTCGAGAATCGAGCGAGTGACATGTGAGAGAAAGACGTGATGAAAAGGGTTGATGTAGGCTCAGTCAGGTTGGCATGCCCAGCTGCCCGGAGAAAGATGTGTTTAGCCCTTGACCGGTAGAAAAAAGTCGGCTCAGGCCGAATCCGCAGGTGCAGAGTCCAATCAACACAAAGCGGGTTGACGTTCAAGGCTGCAGCTGCGCATGTTTCGATGCATTGCTGCAGCGCAAGCCCATCCAAACACCCGCCATAGCATCCTTCACCAGATTCACACCGAAGCAGCCAAACCTTGAAAACCGAGCCAAACCCTACTGTGACCCTCAATGAACCCCCGTGAACAATCTTCGAAAAACCGTTTCAAGCCTGGGGAGCCATAAACCCCCCTCCAGGAGGAGCGGGCCTTGTTGGGCGTCTGCACCCAGCGCTGCCACGCCACGACCTGCACCAGGAACGGAGGGTCCTGTGACCATTTATGCAGACGCCCTTCCTCGGGTTTTCGAGAGTGCTTGCCCTAAATCCAAGTGCGTGAACGGCCAAACCACGACATTAGACTTGGGATCTGCGGCTTTTTTTGAGCGTTACCATGCGATACCCAAACCAGGTCTCAAGGATGCTCCTGCAAATGCCCCTGGCAGCTTTGTTCCTTCATGTTCCTTCCAGCTTGTTCCCGTCTGAAAATGAAGCGCCGCCCACACCAGGAACCCAGCGGGCTCAATGTCCATGAAAGGTCGGACATGTACAGGATTGTACAGGCCTCGCAGGCATTCCGAGCTAAGTCACTTCAGTGAGCGACGGCACTTCTTGGCCAGGAAGACTTCGTTTAGTCCAGCGCTGGAAGCGGAATCACCGCACGGAGGCTTTCGTCACTAAAGGCGCTTTTGCGACTTAATTGCTTAACTACTGTCCTCCACGTGGGCTTGCAGCTCACGCCCTCGGTACCTCTTTCAAAAAGGCGCGAACAAGGCGCGAGCGTGGTAGGCTACAATGGTTTACAGTAGAGAGGTACAAGGTGCTTGTTGCACACAAGTTTAGCAGGCCTCAGAATTAAACGAAGATTCTGTGTCAGGTCAGGGCACTAATAAACATTGACGCCCCGGTAGGTCGCCGGGGGTGTAGCCTGGTAGGCGGCAGCAGGTTGGTAGGCCTGGGGTGCATAGGTTTGTTGCGGCACCTGAAAATACTGTGGCACAGCCCGCGGCGACTGCTGGCTGTTGTAGGTCATCACATTCCGGACCTGGTTGTGGAGCTGCTGCGGGAAGGCCTGCGGCGGGGTGACCTGTCGGACTTCCGGCGCCACCTCGATCATGGGCGCTCCATCCACCTGGACGCCACGCTTCATTGAGCGATTGGACTTCTTCTTCTTCTTCTTCCCATCTTCGGACATGAAGTAGTACGCGCCGCCCATCAAAGCAAGGGCACCAGCGATCCCCCCGATTACGCCGAAGGTCATGGTGTTGTCGCCACCGCCCGAGCTGCCCGAGCTGCCCGAGCTGCCTGGCGCAGAGCCGAGGACCTCGTCGGCGCTCGGGGCCATCTGGGCCTCCTGGGTGGCCTCCTGGGTGGCCTCCTGGGTGGCCTCCTTGGCCTTCAACCCTGCGGACTGCATCACGTCCCCCACCTGATTGGCCTGCTCGGTCAGATCCTGCCCGAGCTGGTTGGCATGGCTGTTGAACTCCTTTGCCTTCTGGCTCAGGTCGCTACTGGCCTGATTGGCCTTCTGGGTCAGATCGTGCGCAACCCGATTTGTCTGCTGGGTCACATCCTGCCGCAACTGGTTGATCTGGCTGCGGAACTCCTTTGCCTTCTGGCTCAGGTCACTGCTCAGTCCGGTGCTGGCTTGATTGGCCTTCTGGCTCAAATCCTTTCCAAACTGGGAGAGCTGCTGTTCCAAATTGGCAGCCTGGTTGTTGAACTCCTGGGTCCGCTGCGTCAGGTCGCTGTTGGCCTGATTGGCCTCCTTGGTCATATCGTCCACGGCCTGATTTACCTTCTTGGTGAGATCCTGTCCGACTCGGTTGACCTGGCTGTGGAACTCGCTAGCCTTCTGGCTCAGATCACTGCTTGCTTGATTGATTTTCGGGGCCAAATCCTTTCCAAACTGGTCCAGATCCTGTGCGGCCTGATTCAGCTGGTGGGTTATGCTGGTGACCTGGCTGCCGACCTCGTTTGACTTCTGGAAGTCGAAAACATCCTTCTCGAATTGTTTCAACGAGTTGTCGACATTGCCAGCACTGGCCATCGACGCTCCACTCACTGGGGCCTCACCCGCACAGGCCCTTGGACCGCTGTACGACTTCTCATCGGTCTTCTCCTGCACATCCTCTCCCATGAAGATTTGGCAGGCACCGCCGGGGAAAGAGTCCTCCTTCCACGAGAAATGCTTGCAGGTTGGGTTCATGTAACAGGCCATCTGACACATCTTTGGAGTGTAGAGCCATGCCGCATTGGGCGTGCCCTTGGCATCTTCATCGCTCACATAAGTTACACCCTTCTTGGCACAGGTCGGCACCGCATCGCTGCTGGGCTCGGCCGTGCCGCTGTGGAGGGCGAGGAGGATGCAAACGGTGCGAAGCATTCTCTGCTTGACTGAACTTAGGTAGCTACCTACAAACGGTCTGAACCGAACACGACGCGGGCATGGCGGCTCTGAGGTGTGATCATTCAACGCTAGACAGCCACTATCATCCCAAAGCCCCAACACAACGCAAACCCAAACCACCGGAACATGGAAAGTCAATCGGATAGAGCAAACCCTGGACTTCCGACGCGCACCTGCTCCGGCCCCATGGATGCAGAGGCCTGTTCGGGCTTCAAAAACCCCGCTGACCGGCCCAGACCAACAAAAACAAAACATCCGCCCCCCCCCCCCCCCCCCCCCCCCCCCCCCGTAAACATCACAGCTCTATCGCTAGAGCTCAGCCCACTTCTCCCTTTAAGGGGGATCGAACGTCTGTGGCCTGCAGGGTTTTACAGATTGTAAGTGTTCAGTCCAGAACTGGCTGAAACTCGGGCGTAGGCGTGTCTACAGGACGCCTATATTTCAAAATAAGGTACTCGCTGCGCGTACCAGGCTTAAAATGATGGTGCGCGAAACCTCTAAAAGCCAGATCTGAACCTGTCCAAGCTGAACCAAAAAGCACAATTGTACAAGAACTTAGACCGCCCGCGCACAAGGCATTGCCTGCCCGTGTCTCGTTGCACAAGCTCTCAAGGAGCCAACAAGCCCTCACCTTGCACTCCTTCGACCTGGAATCCCCGTGACACCCACGAAGCCGCCGCTTGGAGCCCCCGGGCAAACCCTGAAGCCCTGCAGCCCGCAGCGCAGAACCCATACAACGAACGAGCCATCCCCTAACCATTTCGTGGTGCGTTACACGATCTTAAGTTCATGATTACTATTAGAGTCGCAACCCTACTAAGACCCATACCATCATGTACTATCCAATGGCTCACATCCGCAAAGAAACGTCCAAGCCAGTGCAGGACTGTGCTGCCCTCGCCTCCAGCAGCTCGTAGAGCTCGAGGCCCAGCACCCCCGGTGGCACAGGAGGCTCGGGACCTTTTGGGCTGTTGGGCTCCAACGGCGCTGGTGGCTCGGGCTTCAAGCAGAGCAGCAGAACCCTCAATAGATGGCGGCGCTGAGTCGCCCAAGGCAAAAGAGCAGTCGACAGCCTGCGTTCCGGCGTTGCCCGAAGCTCAAGAAACCCACTGTCGAGACCTCCTGCGTGTACCGGTGCCAGGGTCGTGCGAGGTGCCGCGCCTCAACATGATAGTACTAAATCTGCAGGTGTCACGGCCTTTTGGCTCTGGCTCCTCTGAATGATTGAGTGATTTGGTGCTGAGTCTTAATTCTTAATCATGTCTTGAGTTGCTCACACACACACACATGCCTGCGCCCATGAGCGCCTCGAGACGCCGCGCCAGGGCTGAGACCTCCCCGGCTTCAAGTTGAGCTCCCCATCAAGTTGCGCCTGCTCTCACGATACATGTATACGTGTTAACAGATATTCTACGATTCTACGAACAAATACGTACGAATACAAAAGAATTTACAAAGACATATACAAGTACATATCTTGCATAATTCTACATACTCGACACACTATGTTACGGCTGCTACGGACACACACACACACACACACAGAGACACACACACACACAGAGACACAGAGACACAGAGACACAGAGACACAGAGACACAGAGACACAGAGACACAGAGACACAGAGACACAGAGACACAGAGACACAGAGACACGAGACACAGACACAGACACAGAGACACAGACAGACAGACAGACAGACAGACAGACAGACAGACAGACAGACAGACAGACAGACAGACAGACAGACAGACAGACAGACAGACAGACATACAGACACACAGACAGAGACACAGACAGAGACACACACACACACACACACACACACAGACGGACAGACGGACAGACGGACAGACGGACAGACAGACAGACGGACAGACCGACAGATGGACAGACGGACAGACGGAGAGACAGAGAGAGACAGAGAGAGACAGAGAGAGACAGAGAGAGGCAGAGAGAGACAGAGAGAGGCAGAGAGAGCGACGGAGAGAGACAGAGAGAGACAGAGAGACACACACGTGCATACACACATACACACTTGGACACGTATGCCCAACTCGGGAACCCAAATATACACAGCCCTGATCTGGATGACAAACCAGAACTCCAAACCCTCGACCCAAACAGTGAACCATATTTGCCCGGCAGTTCCGAGCATGGACCCCGAAGCATTCAATTGCCGGCAGTCCCGCCTGGCCGCCCATGGCAGCGGCTTGCGCCCGGAACGCGAAGTGGCGGTCGGTGATTAGGGGCTTGGGGGTTGGGGGGCTTTCCGGGTGTTTCGTGAACAAGCCCCGACAAGAACGAAAACGAACACCTGAACAAAATCCTCCCAAAAAGAGGCTGCTAGGTCTCGCCACTTGCGACCACTAGACTTCACTAGACTAGGGCTCAGGGTTTTGTTTGTGGCCTCAGCGGTGGACCGTTCAGGGCATCACATGCTAACCATGTCGTGAAAGGGCTTAGCAGTTGCTGAACGTTGGGGCGGTTTGGGGCCATGGACCGCCGCAAGTCTGAAGCTTGGAGGCTGAAAGAGCCACGGTCAGAACTCGCATCAGGACAGGGTCTACGATTTAAGCTCGCAATAATTGAGGGAAGGTTCTGGGCACCTTGAATGAACCCCAAGCCCTCCTCCCGGAGCTTGAGCTTCCCGCTCTGGGTACAAACGCTGTTTCGGTGAGAAGCGGGGGAGTTTCAGGCCTTCAGGCCGGATTCAGGCTGTGATTCAATGCGAGGGCATCTCCTCTGAAATCTTTCAGAGTCCTGGACTTCAGGCGTCCGACTCTAATGACCATTAGCTTTCGGGCTGAGGATCACTTGCCAAGTGCTTGACACTCCAAGTCGTAAGCTTCCATGCAACCCCTCTGCACCTGCTGTGAGAAGCCGTTGTCGCTGCCTTCCAGGACACAGCAGGCATCCTGGCCATAGCATATGCAACTGCTGATGGGCTGGGAGGATGCCAACAATGCGGCTCGGATTGCGGCTGCTTGGGGCTGATGCTTGAAGAACGCAACGGCGACAACGAGATGTCCGCACAATTGTCCCCCACCCTACTGGCCCCTCAAACGCAAAACACTCTTCGCACAGAAAGCCTAAACTTGGGCCAAAACCACCCAAGCTCTCTGGAACCCAAAGTTTGAACTCTAGGCTCCAGTGCTGCTTTAGCAACAAACAGAGCTTCTTCACAGCCAACCTGGAGGTTGTCTCCGGATGCCGCAGACCAGCCTTTCCGAAACATGTGCTTCTTTGGGGCTTGAGCGCTTGGGGGACACGAGCCATTTCGGTGTTTTATGTCAGTTGGCTGCGCGGGCCTCGAGTTTCAGGCGCAAGGCCACGAAGGTTCGAGTCGGGCTTCGGGTTCCAAGTTCAAACGTTTAACGTTTCAGGCCTTGGGTTTATATTCTTAGGTTGGACCACATCAAGCCTTGCCCTGGTGACCCTCTGGTGAAGCCTTTTTCAGCGGACAACCTAAAGGTGAGGCTCATGCCTTGGAGTGCCTCATCCAACAGGCCTACTGCCACAGAAAATCTGGGGATGACAGGATGAGCTCTGCTAGCGAGGGTTCATCAGCTGAGCTAGCATTTCTGTCACTGCATCTCCCCCTAGGCAAGGGTTCCTTGTGGCCGGCTTCAAATTGCCGTCTTGAGTGACACTCTACTCTCCTCGTAGCCCTCAATCGTGACCATACCCGAAATGCCCTGAACTTCCGCAAGCCCTTTAGCCCCAAATCGGCCAAGGTGCTGCAGGCATAGGATCTGCACTTGAGGTTGGAAGCCTCAAAACGCCCACAAATCTTTAGACTACAGGATGTGGAGTTCGGCTTCTAACCTCAGCACCTCCAGTCACCCTACATCTCTGAGTCCTAAGTCGCTGTATTTTTGCGCGGAGTGTGGAGCGGCGTTTCGGGCCGTGTCGAGGAGTGTAGCCGTGTAAAAACAGTAACCAAGCAGGGTCTGTAGGCTGACAAGTTCAGAGGCATGGTTTGCAGGGAAGGTAAGCTATGCTAAGTCTGGGGTGTGGAGTGGCGCAGTGTAACTAGTCATGTGTGGGAAGGAGGGAGGGAGGGGGAAAGAGCGTAGGACTGTAGTGTGCGGTGCATCTATGAAAACCTATGCCCAAACCCGATGGCCCAGTCTCAGACCCCCTACGCCGCCACGCCGCAGGCGAAACATGCCCGGCCTAGTTATGAAGACAAAATGCTACTGCTATTGGCCCGAATCCCCGCGCCGCTCGGGAACTTCGAGGCTATGGGATATCCTAACAACTGGGAACAGAACGCAGCGGAGGTCGTTGCTGCAGGTGCCTGGCGGACAAGTCTACAAGCCCGGGAATCTCAGAACTGTGGGAGCTCATGGTTTGCGACCATACATGCCTTCTGTGGGCACAGCACCCTTTGTAGATGAAAGCAGGGCCCTGAATGTGGAAGGCTGCCTTCATAGGCCTCTTTTCGCAGAGGGCGCGCATTCAACTCATAAAGCTTGCAGAGTCTGGAAACCCCCCCTAAACTCCTTCAACCAACCCGATTTCTGGACCTGCAGCCCACAGTGCCCCCCAGCGCCTTCATTGACCCCGCAGGGGTTCTCTTGGGTACAGCAGCCACCTCGACACACGAGAGTGAGCTCTTGAACCAGCGCACGTTGCAGGTAGAGGCTCGGTAGAGGTGTACAGGGCCGCAGGGATTCCACTGGCATCAGGGCTCAGGGTCAATCTACGTTTTTGATCATGGTTCTCCTGTCTTCCTTGACTTTATTTGCCGAAAGTGCAAAGTCTTTCGCTGCTGCTGTCGCACTCTTGAATTCCAAGAGCTGCCACGAAGCAGAACTTCAGAGCTTTTGCGAAAAGCGCAGAATCTTTCGCGGTATCTAAGTGTACTAGCAAGACATGTTAGGCTGCGGGTCTGTCGTCTGCAGAGGGGGGGGGGGAGTCACCGACGACACACAGCTAGACCCCGCTGAACTCACTTCACAGCTGTTTAGACGATGAAGCCCTTAAACTCACCCCCCCCGAGTCTTGGAATCCCCGGCTGTTGCCGGCCGCCAGGTCCGCCGCATCGGAACCACAGCCGGTGGCTGTGCCCTGGAGAGGGAGTGGCCCAAGAGGGGGGGGGGGGGGAGGAAAACTTCGCGATACCTGTCCCCCGTAGCTTCAAAACGCTGAAGAGGCGAAGATTATGCCAAGAAGATGTATGCTGGCAAGAATTTGGAGCGGTCGCGAGGTAAGTCGAGACTCAAGACATCACAGGTCTGGCACAAAGTGCTGAGTTGTGCCTTCCATGGCAAACCCGAAAACAAGCAGAGAGCAGGTTTTTGGAGGGCACCCCCGTTGCCTGAAGGCCCTCCCGCACAGACGCCGGCCTCAGCCGCAGTGGGGCTTAGGGAGACTAGGGCGCATAACGCAGCCTGTGAGTTGCCCCTGAACACACCGCCTAGCGGTTGCGGGGCTTGAGGCTTGGGCACAGGCTGAGGGCTGAGGGCTTTTGGGGTGTGGGGGCTCTTGGCCGAGACGGGATGATGTACCATGGGGATCCTGAAGCTGTGGCTGCTTGGGAAAGGTTGTCTAAAGTCCTTTCGGACATGCCCGCTCTCCTTTCGGAGACTCTGATATGCTCTCCCGAGGGGCACAGTGTACATGAACTCGATGTCTGGAGTGTACGAGTTCCAGAAGTTGAACTGCACTTCGTACCTCAGCTGGTCTTGGGAGTCCAACTCGGCTTGCACATTTCTGTCGTGGCACACTCCAAACCAGCCTAGTCCCAGAAAGAAAAGCGAGAGAGATAGAGAGAAGAAGAGAGAGAGAGAGAGGGAGAGAGAGAGAGAGATCAAAGCCGGGAGGGGATAACACTAGTAGCAACTTGGCTCAAGCCTCGCTCTGTCCCCAAGGATGGTATTAGGCGAATGCCGGTGCCGACACGTGTCCAGGCGCTAGCTGCAGTCCCCCACATGAGAACGTTGATGTTTGACTTGTAGCTTCGGAATCGCGGGCGCTGCTGCCGTGTTGTTCAAGACTAAGTGCCTGGGCGGTGCTTTCTCCAGACTACAGCACCCAAGAGATTGTGCTAGAATACTACGAGCACTCCACACCCTGATGCCCGAAGAGTTGGGCGTGGCTCATCTTCGCCGGAACCCGCGGCAGATGCCACACCGTCTTGCCGGAAGCTTCGCAGCTTAGCAGTTTAGGCTCGAAGTGTGCCAGGATCAACAGACAGAATCGCCTCACGTCTTTATGGTTGAGGGCCCAAACCTTAGAGATGTGGTCTGAGGAGCACAGGCACGCCCAAATAGCAAACAAAGAGCTGCCCAAAACCCATTACTACTCTGCCACGGCCTTTTCGTGCTAGAACTCAAAAGCAACACGTTCAAGCTCCCGGCATCACTGACACCTCGACGCTGGGCGTGACCTGCCCGACTTGTGCTTGCACAGGGCTTGAAGTGTTTATAGGGTTCAGGGTTGGATTGAATTCCTACCCTTTAGGCCGGAGGGCTCAGGCGAAAACAAGGGTCTGGACAGATCCGACAGCCTCACGGAAGCTGTACAACAACAACTTGTCTGTCAGGACTCAACCGTGGCATATCGTGGCATTCTTCACGGGAAAATCCAAGACAACAACTTCCACGCTGTCGGGCATGTTTCCGGCAGCATCCTCACCGTGTTCAGAGACCAAAGCCCTTTCAAGCCCAAAACTCCAACCCGTAGGCCCTTTCCACTCAACCCCCTCCACCGGACTCCAACCTCCGTCCGGCGCTCGTAGTAGCGCATGTCGGGGTGGTCTGGAGCGAATTGCCGGGCGTCACTTAGAACCCTGGGACCCGAAGAGCCTGCAGACCTCTGGCCCTGAATCAATGCCCCTCATACTTCAGCGGCTCCGAGCTTTCTCCCTGGGCCTGAAGCCGCAATAGGCCCCTACAGACTGTACACGGGAAGTTCGAAGGCCATCCAAGTTTTTGGTCGTAACAAGGTGATAAAGCCCTTGTCGGCCACACACCTCACACACACCTCACTGACCTACATTCAAAGGCTGCACAGCTGCCGCAACAAGGCCGAAAGGCTGGTCTGGAACTCTCCCGTTCGAGCAGAAGTAGTGGCCCCGTTTGATTTGCTTACAGGAAACAATAACAACGGCAACATATGTCCAAGGCACACCAATTACGAGCCTAACTCTCTCAAGCCCCTGAGAGACTCCAGTTATGAAGGCTTCTGCGAGCTGACGCAGGTTGATCCGGTTGACGGCTTTAACCATCAAAACTGAAAGGTTCGCGGAACCTCCCCATCCAGCCTTGATTCTGGCAATTTGAGCAGCGCGTGAAGGAGTTCCGGGACCCGTAGCACCGCTGATACCTGCACGCAAATTTGTCGTGGGGGAAGAGTCGGGAAGAGGTCCGGAGGTCCCAAATCTACCCTCACGCTAAATCTGAAATCGACTTTGTGTTTTTCTTTTCTGAGGGGCTTGGAGAGGTGCTGCCATAAAAACTTTACATTCACCCAAAACATCTCCAAGCCCAAAACTCACGAAACGCCAGAGGTCTTCAAATTTATATCAAATTTTTATTCTCCCATTAACGACAAGATCACGTTTGTGGGTCCAAGTACCCGTGCCTGCCACTGTCCACAAATTTTCGGAAGTCGTGGCAACTCGATTCTCATGAAAGAGTAACCGTGCAGCCGGTGCACCTAAACCCAAACCACAAGCCTACTTAAGAGGCAAGCTGCCCTTAAATCTCTCAGCTATGACAGCTATGAGAATTCAGGTGAACTTCTGAGCTGCCAAGCATGTCCTTAAGCCCCGCATTCCCAAGATGTTGAACTTCGACATGCACACTCCAGTGGCCCAAGCCTTGCGGAGTAGTCAAAGGACGCGCAGTCCTCAGCGCTTCATTTGGGGCCATTGGGGCTTCCTAAGTTGTTGGAGTCCGGGCCCCAACAAAGTTCTGAGGGCTTTTTCGGGCACCTTAGTTCATGGGGGAACAAGGCCAGCTCACTCAGGGATTTCTTGCCAAATACCCACGTCCTCCATGATATGGCCATGCCCCACCACTTGTGGGTTTCAAGTTGGAGCTCTTTGCAGCTCCCTGAGGAACACCTCTGCAGACTTCTGCCTTAAGCCTGGGCAGCCCTGAACGGGGCAAAAGACGAAGAAACCATCCAGACCAGCCCAGTAAACCCGGAGCTGATGATGAGCCCGCACAGGCTTCATGTGGAAACTTTTCGGGCATCCTGTACTGGAAGCTAGCATTATCACTTAAAGAATGCAGGGCAGATGAAAGTGAATCCGGCTGCGGTGTGAGGCTGAAGCATTTGGGAAGCGCAACCCAGGGTTCTGATCTCAAGGCCCTCAAGTCCCCCAACCTGCCCCAAGCCTTTACCCTCACTAGCTTACAACCCTACAAGAGCTTCTTCGTTCCTGCAGAAATCCGGAAGACATCCAGATGACCGAGGTGCGGATCGTGTCAGGCAGCGCAATGCACACTCTTCCTGCGGCGGTGCCCGTCGGGCTTCCATGCTTGGAGTTGTTGGGGTAGCAGCCCCAATGGAAACTCGGGGATTCGGGAAGGCTTGCACCCCACAAACCATTGAGCCTAAGCCAAAGGCCTGCCTTTCAGCATGCAGAACTGTCGGGCCACTGCTTTAATTCGACAGTTAATCGGAGGAGTAAGAGCCCTGGTCTTTCAGTCTCCGAAGCCGCCAAGAAGCACCAAAGCCGAGAATCGAAAGCCCCACAGCCTACAAAGCATCCAGACGGCACACTCCCAATCTATGCCCCAAAAATGGAATCGACCCACAAGCTGTCCACCTTGGGCTTCAAGAACCCTTTGAGAGGGACTCCGGGACTACAGAGGTTTTGTATATAGGCGTCAGTGACCTGTTGGTGGTTTTGGAGTTGAGGATTCAGGTCCTGGCTCCTTGAAAGCTCAGATGCTCTTAACGTTTCTCCTATAAATTATCTTAACTGTTGAGTCGTTTCGTCCCGCCTGGCTCATGACATTCCAGCTGTTGTAGTGGTTCTCCCACCTGGTCGTGCATGGGGGCTTGGGGACAAGACGGTTCATTGCCGACTTCCGCCCAGAACCCCTTCAACTCCGGGAAGTGCTCTTAACATCTCTTAACCTCGAGCTGAGAGCCCGAGCCTCGAGCCCAAGCACGCGAAACACCCAGGAACCTCTCCAACTTGCACCTTAGCCCTCTTAGCTTGCCGGGACCCTCACATAGACCCCCGAAGAGTGCCTGAGACCACCAGCTTCAGAGGAGCCGAAAGCGCTCAAAGGATCCTTGGCCACCTGCACAACGCGCAACGGCTCCGAGCCTCTCCCACTCCACTGCTGGCTCGTTTTTTTCGGGAAGAGAAATTTGTGGCTTGGAGTTTAGGGGGGCGGGAGGCGGGGGGGGGTTGGGCTTGAAGCTGAGACTTCTTCTTAGCAAAGGGGTTTGTGTGACATCAAGCTCTGAGGTTCCGGATGAAAAAGCTGGGATGCAAGACTCACCCAATCGACAATCGTCCCAAGATGCAAGCTTCAAGCTCGCCTTCATCCGACCGGGCTCACATGATAGCAGACTCTTAGGTAGGCGACAATTTACTTGCAAACATTGCAGGTGTTGAGCTCAGGGCTTCTGGTGCAATTCTCTCTGTATTCTGATCAGCCACCCTCTTTTAGGGGATGGCGGGCTGCCACGGGATGCAAAGAGGGGGAGCTGCAGCAGAGCTACAGCAGCCCATGTTTTTGCGCGAGCTTTTTTGTCAGCAAATGGAGTGCAGGAGGTTACGCTGCCCGAAACATCTTGGCGCGAGCTATTTGCCGTCAGTGCCTCAGTGCTCCCCACCGCAAAATCCGCAAAAAAGGTGTCGGAAGCCTACAGTAGGTCAGTAGGGGTTGTATATTTCAACATTTCCTGGACTTGAAACCACAGTGCCATTTTTGTCAAAGGCCTCCGTGTCCCAAAGGCTCACGGTGACGTGGCGGCTGCCACCAGAGCCGCTGTCCTCGCGCCACGCAGGAGCACCCTCAACCCCTCGACTGGAAATTCGTGAGCCCCCTGAACCCAGCCCTGTGTCATCCTGTGTCTTCGCGGCTTGGGTTTGGCTTCGGACTGACTTGGACTCTTGACCTGTGGATAAGGGCTTCGGATAGTGGTGTTAAGAAGTCAGCTTCAGCAACAGCTTCAGCTGCTCAAGTCCTCGTTGAGGTTGAAGTAGTTCATCATGCCTCAAGAGCGGCTGCTCTGATGAGATAAACAAAAGGGTCCACGTTTCGGCACCTTGGGATTCTGGGGGATTCTGGGGATGACGCAGCCTTCACAAGCTCTTGGAGAACAACCGCCTGAGTGCGGGACAGGTGAGCGAGGTGTAGCTGGACTCCATGGGCTCGCAGACCCTCCATGGCTCACTGTCGAAGCCTTCAGTTTTGGTCTCAAGGGTCGGGAAACGCAGAAGCGATCGCCCTCAATTAGGGGCCTTAAAGCCCCATGGCTTGGTGCAATGTACCTCCGGGGTCAAGAGCTGAGAGTAGGAGGAGAGTTCAGGCTCGACCGGGCTTGCTGGCACCAGGATCGTGATGTTTGAGCACATATTCAGGGAATGGGGCTTGAAACTGTGCTGCTCCGGGTATACACTCTCCAAGGATGCACTGCCTCAAAGATCCCAGAGAACTCCCTCAAAACAAGCAACCTCTCCTGAAGAACACTTTTGGTATCCAACTCGAAGCCCAAACCTTACCTTTTAAACCCCCCAAAGCCCTCTAGACTGTATAGCAACCCCAAACCCGAAATGAGCTAGGCCCCTGCATGCTGATGTTGGTCACTGGGCCCCCCTGCGCACGAAGTGTCGCTTCGGGTTTGTGGCGAAGCCCTTGCCCGTCAGCACGACCTGGCGCTGGTTGTCGATTTTCGCTTCTATGGTTTAGGATTGAGGAAGGGCAACTTTGGATGGGGGTGCTTCAAGGTGTGAGGAGGATACACTGCAAGGACAAAGAACCTTCTATCTTCACATGTTCTGATCCGACTGAGCCAACAGAAACGATGTTCAGCAGATGCCACGCTGGCCTGAAAAGCAACATCCTCAAGTGTGACCGAAGTCCCAGGAGGTGGTCTGAAAATTATCAGGGTTTGAGGTGTACAGGTTGAGGCGAACCACCTTGGCTCCGCCCTTTGAGGCGGTGCTGGGCGTCATTGACTCGATTGTGAGGCTCTGCCTCGGGAGAGATCGAGAAATGGATTTGGGGCTCGAATTATTGTAGGGACTAGCGCTTAGGCGAGCTGGAGTGCAGGGTTCAGAGTTGAGGGCTTAGGCTTAGCGGTTCTAAGTCATGGCAATCAAGGGTGCTGAAGGCCAGGCGGGCAAAGCCTGGCAAGCTCACCAGTTATTCCACAACTGAAGGCCTGACATCAACGATTGCCATTGGTCTCAAAACCCCAAGGCCGAAGTTCAAACAAAAATCACGCAGAGGACTAAAGTGGTGCTGAGTTTGGAGGCAAAAGGGCTTCGAATTTCGGGCTCTTGCTGAACACCAAAGCAGCGCTGAACCCTAAGCGCCCAAGCCCATAATGATTGCAAACCACCGATCAGAAGAACGGCCTCTATCACTGCGCAAAACGCTGTATGTTTTAATTTACACCCAGTACAAACATGCGTACGGAAAACCAAGCTGCATACATCAACAAGCACAAACATGCGTACCGAAAAAAGAAAAAAGTGCATCCGTATCTGTTGGACATGCCCGCTGAATGCGAGAAAAACCCGCTCGCATATGCAAGCCCGATGTTAAGACCTTGGCGAGGCCCGGCCCCAAGACACCTTTGTATAAATAAGGTCAAAGTCTAAGCCTTTCGCTGCTCACGCTTCCCGAGCTCTCACTCACATACGTGCTTGCTCACTCCTCACACGATGGTGCTTCAGTGCATACGCAACGGTGCTGATGAAAGACTGCGCCTCTTGAGACACCTGCACCTGCACCCCCCCCCCCCCCCCCCCCCCTACTTTGCACTCAGATCCTAAACCGACCGCGCCGAAGGTGTGGCTTGCGCACGGGGTTGCTTTTTGCTCATACCGAAGCGAAGAAGAAGAGCGACCCGCAGCAAATGGCCAGCCTGGAGGCAAATGGACTGATGAAAGTTCCATGTCAGCAGTCCTCAATTTCACAGGTAGCCAACCTGAAGGTCCAAGTCACAGAATTAACAATCCCGAAGCCAGACTTCACAAGAGCAAACTCCAATAATATCATAATTCCTGGGTGAGAGGCCTATGAGATCCTGCAAGGTTCCGCGGGCTTTGGATTTCGGGGAGCTCCTGATCAGCGACATCTCTTCAAGGTTGCGGTTGCTGTTGGGGGCACGCACTCGGTACGCACGCTCAAGCTCTGGCTCAGAGACTTTTTAGAGTCACGGGGGCTTGGCAAGGTGTCGGGTTGAGATTCTTTCCGGAAGTTGCGTGTTGGAGTTTAGGGCAGGATTGCATGGACCCGATGCGAATCGAGCTCCAAGCCTTGGCCGCAAAAACTGCTCCCTTTTTGAATCATTGAATCGAGCGCTGGAAAGCAAAAGAGCACACAAGTCCGCAAGAGCTCGGCTCCCTTGTCAAGAAACCCCGAACCCCAACACCGAAGAACATGAAGAACACACCGGCTCACCCTGAATCTTCGAAACCGCAGAGCAGAAAGTCAGCGGTTCGTGATTAAGGGCTTAGGACTTAAGGGGTTATAAGGATCACCTGACCCAGCCCTGGGGGGACCATTTTGACGAACTTCTTGCCCCCAGAAGCGCCAAGAGCCGCCGAGCCGCTGCACGAAGGCAAAAGATGTCACCTCAATGTCGAAGCAGAGCCCGGTCAGCAGCGGCAGAATCATCTCCTCAAAGCGAACACACAAACGCGCTTCATGTGCCTTGGGTCTTGAGCTTTCAGAAGGATCTGTAGGGTTGAGGGTATAGGGCTTAGGGTTGATTTCTGCAGTGTGCGCTGGCTTGAAACACTTCAACGCTCCCTCGCAGGCCCTTTCCCGAGTTGGGATTCCGATGGTTTGAGGGCCCGCCCAGGCCTGCAGACAGACAGGGAAGATGGAGGATGTATCGCTCTTGTGGCCGAGCCGGGGAAGAAAGCAGGCAGGAATCGCAAAGAACCACGTGCGGCACCACCAAGATGCAGGTAAGGATCCCACTTACCACAGCACATGCCACCCCAACCTCATTTAATCTACAATGCCAGCCCAGGTGCGCCCAGCGCAGCGCAAGCCACTGTGAAGCCTGCACCGGCTGAAAGACTCTACCCTGCTAAATAGCCTCCTCTGCACAAGACGTCATACATGTTGTAGAGGCATTAGATGATTTGGCCATGCGGCTCTTAGAAAGGCATTCGCACCCGCTCTCACTCTCTTGCTCTGGCTCTCGCTTTGTTGTTCTTTCTTTGGGGCATGGGGGTGGCCCCCCGCGCGGATGCGCGCCCCAGTCCGTCTGCTGCTCAGTTCCTGCTAACGCTCGCAGGCAACCGTATTGGCCGCCATAGCCCCACCTGTTGGAGGCCCGGTATCGGCCCCCTTTTGGCACCTTAGTCCCTTAGCGGCTCACTCCGAGCCTCACCCTCTAAATTAGCGGCCCCCCCCGAGCCCAGAGTGGCTTGTACTCCTACGGCAGAGCCCTGCCCCCATGAACTCGGATATTCAAGCGGCCCTTTCCCTAGCCCCCTATTTCTCCGCCCTGCACTGCTCGCAACCTCCCCCAAGCCGCTCTCTCTCTC